>OY740826.1:2890195-2925195 GCA_963514005.1 Raja brachyura
GTCCGCTCCGGTTCCACTGCGCGCTTAGGTTAACAATTAGTTCATTTAGTTTAGAGTATGTAATTTGAGTTTATAGTTTGTGCTTAGCAGTTAGAGTTTAGAGTTGAGAATTTAGACTTTAGATTAGTAGTTTGAAGCATAGAAATTTGGAAACATAGACAAATAGGTGCAGGAGTAGAGGGGGAGGGGAAGGGGAGAGCGGGGGAGAGGGGTGAGAGGTGGTGAGAGGTGGTGAGAGGGGGAGAGGAGGGAGAGAGGGGGTAGAGGGGAAAGAGCAGGTGGGACGATGGGGGAGACAGTGGGTAGAGAGGGGGAGAGAGATAGCTGGTGAGGGGGGTGAGAGTGGATGGGTGAGAGAGGAGGGGGAGAGGAGAGAGGCCGTGGGAGGGAAAGGAAAGGGGAAGAAGGGGAGGGGAGAAAACGATGTGGGGACAGGAGGGGGCGGTGGGGAGAGGAGGAAGGGGAGGGGAAGCGGAGCGGGGCGTCTGGCCATGGAGCGGGGTGTGGGGTGCGCAGAGCAGCAGGGAGCGGCGAGGTGCGGGGATGAGCGTGGAGGAGCGGCGAGCAGCGCGGAGGAGCGCGGAGCGGGCGTGCACCGTCATTCAACATGATCATGGCTGATCATCCAACTCAGTATCCTGTACCTGCTTTCTCTCCACACCCCCTGATCACATTACAGCGCAGGTGAATCATGGCGCCGACGCACGTAGGCTTCTATGCCCTCCACATGGATTGAGCTGCTTCCTTCACCATTTGAACCGATGAGCTTCCGTGGAAACCCCCTATGAAGAAACAGTGAGCTACTGGTGTTCTCATTTCGACAAGAATGGGACCTGATTTACCATTGGGCATTCACTCGCCCGACCATGATCAACAGCGAATCTGTGAAGTGACGGACCTCAGTCAGTGTGAGAGCGGCGCCGACGCCTGCTGAACAAAGAGAGGCAGCGGCAGACAGACCGCTCCCCCTGGCGGCTGCCGCGGGGAACGGCAGCTCTGCGTGGAATCGCCTTTCATAGAAACATAGAAACATAGAAATTAGGTGCAGGAGTAGGCCATTCGGCCCTTCGAGCCCGCACCGCCATTCAATATGATCATGGCTGATCATCCAACTCAGTATCCCGTACCTGCCTTCGCTCCATACCCTCTGATCCCCTTAGCCACAAGGGCCACATCTAACTCCCTCTTAAATATAGCCAATGAACTGGCCTCAAGTACCCTCTGTGGCAGAGAGTTCCAGAGACCCAGCACTCTCTGTGTGAAGGTTCCTTCATTATAGAATCAGAGGACATTGTGAACAAATGAAATCGGTGGAATTAAATATAAACTGAGATTAAAAGATCCGGTGGAATATAATTATAATCATATTTATTAGCATTTCCACAATGATTAATTGTTTTTTTTACTGTATTGCTGATTCTCTCTGGGTCTAATAGGAGGCAATATAATGAGTTGAAGGCTCATTCGACGAGCGGGTACGGGGAGAGACAGAGCAGCGGCATCAACCACCTTTTTTGCTCCGTTTACCCATTCCAGCCTCATCCCCTCTGAAGGTACTCAGTACCAAAGTCAACATTGTTAACAAACTCAACACTGACTCAGGAACAAACCCAACACTGTTATTTAACCCGTCGACATGGGAGGTGCAGTTGTCGTGTGGCAGGTTGCCCTCTAACCTCTGGGCGGTCACGGTGGCGCAGCGGTGGAGTTGCTGCCTTCGCGCGAATGCAGCGCCGGAGACCCGGGTTCGATCCTGACTACGGGTGCCGCTGCATCTCTTTGTTGACTTTGTGAACTTATCCGCATCTTTAACGTTCAGTAATCCAGATGAAGTTGGACGTAGCTTTGTATTTTATCTGTTTTATCTGTTTGATTCTTTTGAAATGATGTATTAGAAACATAGAAACATAGAAACATAGAAATTAGGTGCAGGAGTAGGCCATTCGGGCCTTCGAGCCTGCACCGTCATTCAACATGATCATGGCTGATCATCCAACTCAGTATCCTGTACCTGCTTTCTCTCCACACCCCCTGATCACATTAGCCACAAGTGCCACATCTAACTCCCTCTTAAATATAGGTAATGAACTGGCCTCAACTGGCCTCAACTACCTTCTGTGGCAGAGAATTCCACAGATTCACTACTCCCTGTGTGAAAAAAGATTTTTTCATCACGGTCCTAAGAGACTTCCCCCTTATCCTTCAACTGAGGCCCCTTGTTCTAGACTTCCTTCAACATCGGAAACAATCTTCCTGCATCTAGCCTGTCCAACCCCTTAAGAATTTTATAAGTCTCTATAAGTTCCCCCCTCAATCTTCTAAATTCTAGCGAGTACAAGCCGAGTCTATCCAGTCTTTCTTCGTATGAATGTCCTACTATCCCAGGAATTAGTCTGGTGAATCTTCTCTGTACTCCCTCTATGGCAAGAATGTATTTCCTCAGATTAGGAGATCAAAACTGTACGCAATACTCCAGGTGTGGTCTCACCAAGACCCTGTACAACGGCTGTAGAATCTCCCTGCTCTCATACTCAAATCCTTTTGCTATGAATGCTAACGTACCATTCGCTTTCTTCACTGCCTGCTGCACCTGCATGCCTACTTCCAATGACTGGTGTACCATGACACCCAGGTCTCGTTGCATCTCCCCCTTTCCTAATCTGCCACCATTCAGATAATAGTCTACTTTCCTGTTTTTGCTACCAAAGTGGATAACCTCATATTTATCCACATTATACTGCATCTGTCATGAATTTACCCACTCACCCGACCTTTTAGCCTCCTAGCATCGTCCTCACAGCTAACACTGCCCCCCAGCTTCTTATCATCTGCAACCTTGCAGATGTTGCATTCAATTCCCTCATCCAGATCACTAATATATATTGTAAATAACTGGGGTCCCAGTACTGAGCCTTGCGGTACCCCACTAGTCACGGCCTGCCATTCTAAAAAGGACCCGTTTACTCCTACACTTTGTCTCCTGTCTGCCAGCCAGTTCTCTATCCACATCAATACTGAACCCCAATACAGTGTGCTTTACGTTTCCATACTAATCTCTTATGTGGGGCCTTGTCGAAAGCCTCCTGAAAGTCCAGATATAACACATCCACTGGTTCTCCCTTATCCACTCTACTAGTTACGATCTAAAATATCTATAAGATTCGTCAGACATGATTTACCTTTCATAAATCCATGCTGACTGTGTCCAATTATTTCATCACTTTGCAAATGTGATGCTATTCCATCTTTAATAACTGACTCTAGCATTTTCCCCACTACTGTAATTCCCCGTTTTCTCTCTCCCTCCCTTTTTAAAAAGTGGGGTTACATTAGCTACCCTCCAATCCTCAGGAACTACTCCAGAATCTAAAGAGTTTTGAAAAATTATCACTAATGCATCCACTATTTCTGGGGCTACTTCCTTAAGTGCTCTGGGATGCAGCCTATCTGGCCCTGGGGATTTATCGGCCTTTAATCTATTCAATTTACCAAACAACACTTCCCGGCTAACTTGGATTTCACTCAGTTCCTCCATCTCATTTGACCCCAATCGCCTGCTATTTCCGGCAGGTTATTTATGTCTTCCTTAGTGAAGACAGAACCAATGTAGTTATTCAATTGGTCTGTCATGTTCTTCTTCCCCATGATCAATTCACCAGTTTCTGACTGCAAGGGACATACATTTGTTTTAAGTAATCTTTTTCTCTTCACGTATCTATAAAAACTTTTGCAATCAGTTTTTATGTTCGCTGCCAGTTTTTTTTCATAATTTGGGGTGAACCGTCGATATGAAATGCTGTCTGAAAGTATATGAAGACAGTATGTGCTGTATTGCCTTTGGGATTCATTATTATTATTATTATAATTTGCAATTGAGCCTGAGTGTCTAAGTTAGTTCGGAATGGATCCTAGTTCTGAGAAAGCCTCTATTTAGGCGTATTACTGTCGCAGTCAGAGGGGAGCTATATTTTTCCGCCGCTCCGTTGTGTGTCAAATATGTTCCTGCAAGAACAATATTGAAACCCGCAGGTCATTCTTTGTCTAGTGGTGCTGTTGGTGATGGTGTAGTAATGGGGGCGGCGCTGGATGTGCTGGGAGGACGGTTGTGGGTCCAAAACTGCCGGGGATTCGGTGGGGCAGAAGAAGAGATCCTCATGGTGGAATTGGAGGACACACCAGGGTCACAAGTGTCATCTGTGGATCAGGTCCGGGCCTGTCCCACTTTCACGAACTAATGCACCATTTTTTTACTCGTGGACATTTTTCATCAGGCTAGAATTTTATTTTCATTAGGCTAGATTTTTCATCAGGCTAGAAAAACATTTTTCGTCAGGCTAGTTATTCCCTTTTCCTGAATAACAAATAGATCCGATAATTTAAGTCAAAACTAGTCCCAAAATATTCGCCAGCCGAATAGAAGACTCCCTTCACCATCGCGGTAACATCGCAGTCTACCGTTTTCAGAGACCGATGCATTTGTGTAACACGGCACTCACTGTTCCTCGATTGCACTCGGTGACAATCACTTCACACTCTAATATTCCCGGAGTCCTAAACATCCATCTAACATCCCACTTTATTGTACACAGATTCCCAATGGGTTTCTCCCTCTGTGCAGCTGCTGCTCTGTGTCGGTGACGGACGGGATGCTCTCACTAACACTCTCATATCCCATCAACAGGAATCCGTTTTATTGGAACTGGGTAACCACCCGTGACACAACCGGGCTCCGTGCGGACTGACTTTAATTACACTCACTGAACAAACATCTACTGTTAACTCTTTTGTGTCCGGAAAAGGTAGCAGTCATCGTGGGTGATGATATCCATTATTTATGTTCTGTCGAGTGGACAGTTGGTGCCCGGGAGCAATCTGCAGGGCTAATAGAATCCGCACCATCTCTTCGCAATCCCAATAATCGTGAGCAGTCGTTTCAAATCGTAGTGCTCGGTTTACACGTTTCCATGGACGAGCGCATTTCGGGAATCTTGATTCATTTAATCTGACATCGTGATATCGAGCCATGCATTAGAAAATTAAACGAACGGCCAGGCAGCATTCATTATATTTAACTAATGGATTTCGGGCCCAGCCATCCATTCAGTAATACAGGCATCCATCGATCAATTTTAAAATATATTCCTCTTACCGTAAACCGTTGTCCTGTTGAAGATGTTATTCCGACCATGGATACAAAAGTCGATCACGGCTCTCCTTCCCTCGTATCCTGATACATTTATTTCACGTGACCTCTCAACGTCCATGGCTGTAGGGAAGATATCACGTACTCCAATCTCAAGAGCTAAACGTGTTAAATTCTCTTATGTACAGAGAACTCCACAATATTTGTTTCTTGAGGCAGCATAACACACCTGTAAATATAGCGCACACAGATAACGCGAACAACAAAAGAAAGTTCAATAAGCTAAAATCATCAATATCAGGGTAAATCCAAAGATAGAAGTCTCAAGCACAAACAACACGTTTCGTAGTTCATAGTTTAGTCGGTGTTTGTGGTGGTCAAGAGCCCGGTTGTTATAGAAAGGAATTGTTCCTGAATCTGGGGTGAGCACAGTTTGCAGACTCCGATATACTTTCTCGTAGTTTGAAGATAAACCAGATCGCGACACCTTTTCAGAATGGCAGGCAGTGACTAGTGGGGTGCCGCAAGGCTCAGTGCTGGGACCCCAGCTATTTACAATATATATTAATGATTTGGACGAGGGAATTCAATGCAACATCTCCAAATTTGCAGATGATATCAAGCTGGGGGGTATAGTTAGGTGTGAGGAGGATGCTTGGAGGCTGCAGGGTGATTTGGATAGGCTGAGTGAATGGGCAGATGCATGGCAGATGCAGTATAATGTGGATAAATGTGAGGTTATCCACTTTGGTAGCAAAAACATGAGGGTAGACTATTATCTGAATGGTGGCAGATTAGGAAAGGGGGAGATGCAACGAGACCTGGGTGTCATGGTACACCAGTCATTGAAAGTAGGCATGCAGGTGCAGCAGGCAGTGAAGAAAGCAAATGGTATGTTAGCATTCATAGCGAAAGGATTTAAGTATAGGAGCAGGGAGGTTATACTGCAGTTGTACAGGGTTTTGGTGAGGCCACACCTGGAGTATTGCGTACAGTTTTGGTCACCAAATCTGAGGAAAAACATCCTTGCCATAGAGGGGGTACAGAGAAGATTCACCAGACTGATTCCTGGGATGTCAGGACTTTCATATGAGGAAAGATTGGATAGACTCGGCTTGTACTCGCTGGAATTTAGAAGATTGAGGGGGGATCTTATAGAAACGTGCAAAATTCTTAAGGGGTTGGACAAGCTAGATGCTGGAAGATTGTTCCCGATGTTGGGGGAGTCCAGAACAAGGGGTCACAGTCTAAGGATAAGGGGGAATTCCTTTAGGACCGAAATGAGGAAAACAATCTTTACACAGAGAGTGGTGAGTCTCTGGAATTCTCTGCCACAGAAGGTAGTTGAGGCCAGTTCATTGGCTATATTTAAGAGGGCGTTAGATGTGGCACTTGTGGCTAAAGGGATCAGGGGGTATGGAGAGAAGGCAGGTACGGGATACTGAGTTGGATGATCAGCCATGATCACATTGAATGGCGGTGCAGGCTCGAAGGGCCGAATGGCCTACTCCTGCACCTATTTTCTATGTTTCTATGTTTCTATGTGATGAGGTTGGTGAGGGTTCTAGATTATTGCTGGTGGCCATTTCATGACACCGCCTCGTGTAGATTCATTAGATGGTGGATATTTCAGATGATGGATAGGACCCGTCGATGTTCACCACGTTTTTTAATCTCCTAAATTCTTGGGCTATCGAAGTGCCGAACCTGGGCCTGTGGCAACCATTCAACATGGTCTCTACCTTAGACCTGTAGAAGATCGAGAGAGCAATCGTCACCACACCGATTTCCTTTCTGGTGTAACAAAGTCATGTCGATGGACTTTATTTATGATTCCATGAAATAGCTGGGTCTACGACAGATCTTCAGAAATACATGCACGGCAAGGAACATAAAGTAGTTGACTCTCCCCATCATCGAACCGTCGATGAAGACAGGTTAATGGATGCTCGGCCTTCCTCTTCTAAAATTAGCAATATACCACATCGCAGCCACTTGCCCGTGGGAAACAAATTGACGAAGAGTGTGTGAGGTGTATTGGATTGGACCACGGGGATAGGATGGAGTCCAGATATGTGCAAATTAATTCAGTGGGGCAAGAACAGGCTGAAGCAATGGGTCTACCAGGACAGTCAGAAGAAGCATGTAAGGACTGGGCGGCAAATGCTGTGCCTCATTTCAAGAAGGGTTGCGGGGAAAATGCGGGAAACTAGGCCGGAAAGCTTAACATCTGGGGTGGAAGATTGCAACCTTCACGTGGTCCGCCCTGTTTCGACTAATGCAATCAACTCGACGTTCACAAACGGAAGATCAAATAGAACAAACTGTCCAACAACTTTAGGATGTTCACGCCACACGAAAGAACAAGAAGAAGCTTAAAATCTGTAGTTGGTGAGTTGCTGGAGAGTATTCTGAGGGATAGGAAATGAATAAATGAATGAATGAATGAATGAATGAATGGATGGATGTGTGTATTGGCCAAGTAATCACATACAAGTAATTCACCTTGGTGAATGTACAGACATTTGGATGGGCAAGGACTAATTAGGGACAGTCAATATGGTTTTGTACGTGGGAGGTCGTGTCCTAACAACCTGATTGATTTTTAGGAAGACGTGAGCAAAAAGGGTGATGAAGACAGAGCTGTGGATGTTGTGTACATGGACTTTCGTAAAGCGTTCGACAAGGTGCCGCATGGTAGGCTGCTCTGGAAGGTTTGATCTTATGGGATCCATGGTGAGATAGCAGAATGGACAGCAAATTGGCTCCAGGGAAGGAAGCAGAGGGTAATGGTGGAAGGTTGCTTCTCAGAATGGAGGCAGGTGATTAGTGGCGAGCCTCAGGTTTCGGTGCTGGGCCCGTTACTGTTTACCATCTACATCAATGCTTTGGATGAGAACACACATGGCAAAATTAGCAAGTTTGCTGATGATACAAATGATAGTGGTTTTGCAGACAGTGAAGATGGCTGTGAACAATTGCAGCATGATCTGCATCGATTACATCAATTGGCCAGGTGGGCAGAGGAATGGATGATGGAATTTAATACAGAGAAGTGTGAGGTGATGCATTTCGGGACATCAAACAAGGGCAGGACCTAAA
The DNA here is from genome assembly GCA_963514005.1 of Raja brachyura. Next base: position 2,898,441 of record OY740826.1, read on the forward strand.
CAATGAATGGAAGGCCTCTTGGTAGTGTTGTAGAACAGAGTGATCTAGGAGTACAAGTGCACGGTTCCATGAATGTAGAGTCGCAGCTAGATAAGGTGGTCAAAAAGGCGTCAGGGTATTGATTTTTTAAAATTTAATTTGATTTATATTTTTATTAGAAGCAATGTACAGTAGTATAAACCGCGGCATATGACAAAATACATTTCGTGTAAATTTCTATTTTAAATTTAACAAGAAAGAGTAGCAATGTTACAAAATTTTTGAGATTTTAAAAATCAAATCTGCAATTTATCCCATCAGATAAAGCATAAAAATAAGTTTAATTTGACACCTAATTCACTTTCATATCTTCAGTATTAAGAAAGTTATGGCCATTTTCATACTCTGAAATGAGCATCTTGCTTCCCATTGCCTTTCAATTGACTTAACTCAAAAGCTGTGATCTGGAAAAGTTAAAAGCCCATAACATTCTTAAAAATTAAGAGAACTCAATGAAATTTTCAATTATTATAGATTGAAGCATTCTGAAACAATCTTCCTTGGATTACCTGAAATTAAAGCGTATAATTAGTTAGTTATCTAATTGTAGCTAATTACAAAATTCAATGAGTAGATCTAAACATCTATCAATTTCTTAAGAAAAGATAAACTTTTTTTAAATTGCCTAAGTGTCCAAATAACATTCAGACAATAATCCACAACATAACATAATTTTTAAATCTCATTTTCATGAATTTCTGGGCCAAATGGAAGGAATTTAGTGTTTTATGCCTGTAAATTAATGGCCATTTAAATCAACTAGCGAGTGGTTTTAGTGGAATGCGGTGGATTAGAACGTTGCAGTTAGCGGTGAAGTCGGGGGGAAAAATACTGTTTGTTCATACATTTTTTGGGAACCCATTTCGCAACATAAAAATATTATTAAAGCCTCCCGAAAAACCAACTTTTAATATAAAAATAAACTATTTACCTTTTTTCTCCCCGACGGAAAATCCTTCCGGTTGTCAGTGCTCACGGCTTTTGAAGGTGATTTTTAAATTACTCTAGGTAATAAATAATTTAGAGTAATTTAAAAATACCTTCATTGATGAAATGTCGGAGCGGTTTTTCTTCCGCAAAGAAATCGCCCGACATTCATCGATTATCCAGGTCTGTGGAAAAACGGCACTTTAAGGCCGCCCCCCTCTGAAAAGCGCTAAAGTCGCGCACACGGGGAGCGGCAGCACTGTAGCACCGTTAAAGGTAAGTTTTGCAACATACCTAGTAAGAGGTAGAACAAGAGAGAAAGAACGAGAAAAAGAAAGAGTGAAGGAAGAAGTGACGTGTAAACACATAGACTACCAGATGTGCTGTCCAGGGGTGGACAAGTGATAGCTTATAGAAAAACAAAGACAGACCTCCATACAATAATTAAAATAGAAAAAAAGAAAAGAGAAAAGAAAAAGAAAGATAAAAAGGGACCCTTATTTGTGAATATACCTGCTTCATATCTCACCACTCTACTCCCCTCACCCAGTTCGTGAATCGGTTTATTTCCAGAGTTGTGTTGCACTATAATATACTTGTAATGAATCAATAAAAGGAGACCATGTCTTTAAAAAAATGTTCAGATTTTCCTGCTAAGACGAGTCTCATATCTTCAAGATGTAGCGTCTTAGACATGCTTGTGATCCACATTTTAAGCGTTGGGGTGGATGCATTTTTCCAAAATGTATGTAGTCTTTTTGCCATTATCAGGCCGTAGTTAAGGAAACGTCTGTGAAATGTTAATATAAACATAGAAAAATAGAAAATAGGTGCAGGAGGAGGCCATTCGGCCCTTCGAGTCACCACCGCCATTCAGTATGATCATGGCTGATCGTCCGCTATCAATAACCCGTGCCTGCCTTCTCCCCATATACCTTGACTCCACTAGCCACGAGAGCTCTATCCAACTCTCTCTTAAATCCATCGAGTGATTTGGCCTCCACTGCCCTCTGTGCAGGGAATTCCATAAATTCACAACTCTCTGGGTACAAAAGTTTTTTCTCAGCTCAGTCTTAAATGACCTCCACTTTATTCACTGTGGCCCCTGGTTCTGGACTCACCAAACATTGGGAACATTTTTCCTGCATCTAGCTTGTCCAGTGCTTCTATAATTGTATATGTTTCCATAAGATTCCCCCTCATCCTTCTAAACACCAGTGAATACAAGCCTAGTCGTTTCTATATTTCCTGATTGACAGTCCCGCCATCCCAGGGATCAATCTTGTGAACCTACGCTGCACTGCCTCAATCACAAGGACGTCCTTCGTCAAATTAGGATACCATAACTGTACACAATACTTCAGATGTGGTCTCGCCACAGCCCTATACAACTGCAGAAGAAACTCTTTACTCCTGTACTGAAATCTTCTTTTTATGAAGGCCAACCTTATCAGAAATGAACGAGGAGGAGGACAAAAATGCAAGCTCAGACACAGGGCAGATCCGTCTGCAGAGTTTAATCGGTCCAAGTCGGTACACAGGTAAGCAAAAACAGAGGCAACAGTATAATCTAGGAGCAGGCAAAAACAGTGGTCGAAAAACAGGCAATGGTCCAGATCACAAGGCCACAAGATTTCTAGAGCTGGAACGAGGTGATACCAAGTAGCACACACAACGAACTGGCAATGAAACAAACACACAAAGGGCTTAAATACAGACTGACAGGGGATAACGAGACACATGTGAAACACATCAGGGCGGAGCCAAGAATCACATGACGGTCAACGACATGACAGGAAATGGGACCTGAATCAAGAGGAGATGTGAGACACCAAAAGGAAACAAGAATGCAAACTCTAATAATAAAAACCAATAAGAAACAGAAACTAGATCAAACGCGAGACCTGACAAACATTCCATTCCTTTCTTCACTGCCTGCTGTACCTGCACGCCAACTTTCAGTGACTGGTGTGCAAGGACACCCAGGTCTCGTTGTACCTCCCTCTTACCTAAACTAACACCATTGAGATAATAATCTGCCCCCTTGTTTTTGCCGCCAATGTGGATAACGTCACATTTATCTATATTATACTGCATCTGCCACGCATCTGCCCGCTCACTCAATCTGACCAGGTCCCGCTGCAACCTCCTAACATCCTCTTCACAGTTCACACTGCCACCCACCTTTGTGTCATCCGCAAACTTGCTAGTGTTGCTCCTAATTCCCTCTTCCAAATCATTTATATATATGGTAAACAATTGCGGCTTCAACACCGAGCCTCGCGGCACTCCACTCGCCACTGCCTGCCATTCTGCAAAGGACCCGTTCACTCATACTCTTTGCTTCCGGTCTGCCAACGAATTTTCTATCCATGTCATTACCCTACCCCCAATACCATGTGCTCTAATTTTAGTAACCAGTCTCCCGTGCGGGACCTTATCAAAGGCTTTCTGAAAGTCTAGAAACACTACATCCACTGGCACCCCTTCATCCATTTTACTTGTCACATCCTCAAACATTAGTCAAGCATGATTTCCCTTTCATAAATCCATGTTGACTCGGACTAATCTTGAAAAGTGGGATAACATTAGCTGTTTTCCAATCCACAGAAACTGATCCTGAATCTATTGAACATTAGAAAATGATCACCAATGCGTCCACTATTTCTAGAGCAACCTCCCCGAGGACCCTGGGATGCAAACAATCAGGCCTCGGGTATTTATCATCTATCAGTCCCATTAGCCTACACAATACTATTTCTCGCCTAATGAACATTTCTTTCAGTTCCTCTGCTCCCTTAGATCCTCTGTCCTCCAGTTCATCTGGGAGATTGTTTGTGTCTTCCTTAGTGAAGACAGATTCGAAGTACCTATTCAACTCTTCTGCCATTTCCTTGTTACCCATAATTATTCCACCCGTGTCTGCCTTCAAGGGACCCACATTTGACTTTGCTACTCTTTTTTCCCTTAACAAATCTAAATATGCTTTTACTGTCCTTCTTTATATTACTGGCCAGTTTCCAATCGTACTTCATCTTTTCAGCCCAAATTGCCCGTTTTGTTTCCTTCTGTTGTCCAATGAAAGTTTCCCAATCCTCCGGCTTCCCGATACTCTTTGCTGTGTTATATATATTTTCTTTTAGTTTTATTCTATCCACAACTTACCTTATCAGCCACGGTTGCCTCCTACTCCCCTTAAAATCTTTCTTTCTTTTTGGAATGAAATGATGCTGCGTCTCCCAGATTATGCCCAAATATTGATAACTCAGAGCAGGCACCTGTTCCAAAAATAATCAATTCTGTATGGGGGGTCCAGTTTTGTTTTTAATAATTTTGTGAAGATTTTAAAGATTTATTTCCAAAATGTATGGAGTTTTATGCAGGAGTCGAAGGAGTGTGTTGTAGAAACATATACATTAGGTGCTGGAGTAGGCCATACGGCCCTTCGACCCCGCACCGCCATTCAACATGATCATGGCTGATCATCCAACTCAGTATCCCGTACCTGCCTTCTCTCCATACCCTCTGATCCCCTTAGCCACAAGGGCCACATCTAACTCCCTCTTAAATATAGCGCATAGTATCATATTCCAATATGTTTAACTCGCGATCATAAAGCTACATGTTAAGTATCAACTTTAAAAAGAGAGAGCCCCCCCAAAAAAATTGAATAATTTATGTGTTAGCATATAATTATGAATATATTTTTATGAGTAATTTATTACTTTCAACCCCATTAAATTTATTTTTCTGTGCTGCGTAATTGCTTTTTTAAAAGTCTTTTGTTCGAAAAAATTTGTCCTTGAGTGTGCATTCCAATGACGATAAGGTGTCTAGTTTTCATCGCGTGCAGTTTTCGGCCATCTTATCGAGAACATTTATAGTTATATTTATTTAAAAAGTAATATTTTCTCAGCTTCCCCTCTCTGTTAGAGCTGAACGAGGAGGAGGAAACAAATGCAGGCTCAGACACAGAGCAGATCCGTTTTCAGAGTTTAATCGGTCCAAGTCGGTAGACAGGTAAGCAAAAACAGAGGCAACAATATAATCTTGGAGCAGGCAAAAATAGTGGTCGAAAAACAGGTAATGGGCGAGATCACAAGATAACAATATTTCTAGAGCTGGAACGAAGTGATACTAAGTAGCATACACAAACGAACTGGCAATGGGAACTAAAACACAAAGGGCTTAAATACAGACTAACAGGGGATAACTAGACACAGGTGAGACACATCAGGGCGGGGCCAACACTCACATGAGGGTAAAGGGTCTCTGATGGTCTCTGAACTCGATGTGCAACATCTATTTTCGGTTTGTCAGACAGCTTGAATACTTGTTTAAGTAAGTCGGCAGTGAACTCCCGGGGGTCCATTCCAGTCCCCTTTCCTTCTCTCACTCCAAGTATCCTTAAATTCTGTCGTATTGACCGAGCTTCAAGATCAAGACATTTGTCGGTGATTCTAGCCAGTTGCCCAGAAACACGGTCTTGATCTTCTCTCATTCTCTTCATCTCTTCAGACATTTCCAGATCTTTAATAGCAGTGCTGTGAAGTAGTGAGAACCGGCTCCAACATTTCATTGTAATCTTCTTCGACCCGTTCAATTTCTGCTTTTAGCTCGGTCTCTACTTCATCAATACGTTGCTTTAGACTACCGACTGCCTCAATAACTTCGTTATTCCCGAGCTTCATATTTGTATCCAGTACAGAAATCTCCTTATGTAGCATATCAGCCAAGTCCTTTAACACAGCTGCTCTTATAGACTGTTCCATCTCTTTTGCCTTTGCTTCCATTTCAACAACAGATCTTCGAGCTTCAGTTTCTTCTTCAGAACTTTCTGGCGATGTTTCAAGTGTTTTTCCCAACTTTTTAGCAAACAGTCTGGCCAGTGGTATTGAAGTGGTTCTTTGGGATGAATTCCTTTTTCTCGTTTAAAAGTCGTTTAAAAGTCCTGTTATTTTGCGGTGATTTCTGATGACGCCATGCATCCCCGATGGGTATAATTGTTTTTAAGTAGGGTCATGTTGCAGTTGTATATGACGCTGGTGAGACGGCATTTACAATATTGTGCTCAGTTCTGGGCACCATGTTGTAAGAAATATATTCTCAAGCTTGAAAAGGTTCAGAAAAGATTTCCGAGGATGTTGCCAGGTCTGGAGAGAGTGAGCTCTAAGGAGAGGATGGGTAGGCTGGGTACCTATTCCAGGGAGCGTAGGAGAATGATGGAATATCTTATACATGTATACAACATCGCAAATCTGATTGTTGCAAACTTTTACCCAGAGTTGGGGAATCGAGGAACAGGGGACATAGGTTCAAGGGGAAGGGGAAAAGATTTAATAGGAACCAGAGGGGTAATTTTTTCACACAGAGGGTGGTGGGTGTATGGAACAATCTGCCAGAGGAGCTAGTTGAAGCTGGGACTATCCCATCATTTAAGAAACAGTTGGACAGGTAGAAGGATAGGAGAGGTTTGGAGGGTTATGGACCAAGCGCAGGGAAGTGGGACTGGGGTAGCTGGGACATAGTTGGCCAGGCGTGGGCCGAAGGGCCTGTTTCACACTGTATTACTCGATGACTCTATGACTCTAATTTGAGCGACACTAACGAAATGACAAGCAATGCAGTGTGAACTGGACAATGTTACTTGGACCATTTGGAATTGCAATGTTTGTCGTTGCCTCTCACAAGGGGGACGCAAATACAATGTGTTACGTTTCGTATGTCTTCTGGAGCAGCCATTATAATAATACGTGAAGATGAACGTTGTATAGTTTGGTTCCAATATTGCCCAACTCACTGCCGACCACGGCCAACAACCCGACCACTTGCGAAGGGAATATTAAGGTGGCGGGTGGTCACGGGTTAGTAATTAACCTGAAGGCGGAAATAATAGACCAATGTTCCACCATTACCGTTACTTTCCGGGCAATTTAAAAAGTACACATTTTCCGTGAAGTGAACGGGGAGAAGGCCAGACACTGTGGGAAGGTACCAAATCCAAGGAAAGTAAATTCCTACTTTAATCGGGAGAGCTTAGTTAGGTCCATTGCGAGACTTTTTTTTTCTTGCATTTCCACGTCTGACATGTTTCCAGGAGTTGGTTAAAGGCCACTTGATAAAAGTTCAGGATCGACATGTCCCAGTAAGGAGGAGGAATAAGGATGACAAATGGCATTTGAGGACCAAAGAGTTTGTATGTAGGGTCAATGCATAAAGGGAAGCGCATGACAAGTTTAAGAAGATGGGCGGCATGGTGGCACAGCGGTAGAGATTCAGCCTTACAGAGTCACAGACCGGGATTCAACGAGAGAGAATGAGAGAGACGTCGTTCAACAGGCCGTGGGGGCGGTACATTAAGATTCAGCGCGGTGATTGGAGGAGGGAGGTGTGGGTCAGAGGCGGAAGTAGGGGGTGGGGCTGACAATCGAGCGCGGCGATTGGAGGAGTCATACGTCCTGGTGGAGCATTGTTCACAGAGCGGTGCTCGAGTCGGCCCCTTCGCGGGACCTTTCTTCGCCCTGCCCGCCTCGGCTTAAAATCGGCCGCTGGATCCTCCATCACCCCGTCGAGGCGATCGAGGCTGCCGATGTTGAAGTCCCCCGCCGGCCGATTATGAGCAGCGCCGGGCGATGAAAGGCCCCGCGAAGCCGCACGATTCGGGGCGGACGAAGCTGCTGTTGCTCGTTCGGAGTCGTCACCAACCAGGTCAGCTCCCGATGTTACCGTCCACAGGGACCACGGCCGAATCCTCGTGAGTGTGAGTGTGTGTGTGTGTGTGTGTGTGTGTGTGTGTGTGTGTGTGTGTGTGTGTGTGTGTGTGTGTGTGTGTGTGTGTGTGTGTGTGTGTGTGTGTGTGTTTGTGTACGTGTGTGAGTGTATAAGTGTGTGAGTGTGTAAGTGTGTGAGTTTGTGTGTGTGTGTGAGAGAGAGAGAGAGAGAGAGAGAGAGTGTGTGTGTGTGTGTGTGTGTGTCGAGTGTATGAGTGTGTGTGAGATTGTATGTGTTTGAGTGTGTGAGTCTCTGCGGGTGTGTGCGTGCGCGCGGCCGCCAAAAAGTCCCCTCCCCATGTTTAATAGCGAATTCCGTTCAGCTCCCTCTGTTACCGTCCACAGGACCCACGGCCGAAACCGCCGAAGCCTCGCGCGCGTGTGTGTGTGAGTGTGTGTGTGCGTCTGTGTGTAACAGTGTGAGTGTTTGTGTGTGCGAGGGTGTGTGTGAGAATGTGTGCGTGTGTGTGCCTGTGTCTGTGTGTGTGAGAGAGAGAAAGTATGTGTAAGTGTGTGTGTGTGTGTGTGTGTGTGTGTGTGTGTGTGTGTGTGTGTGTGTGTGTGTGTGTGTGTGTGTGTGTGTGTGTGTGTGTGTGTGTGTGAGTGTGTGAGTGTGTGAGTGTGTGAGAGTGGGTATGTGAGTGTGTGAGAGTGGGTGTGTATGTGTGTACCGCCAAAATGGCCCCCCATATTTAGATAGCGATTTCCGCACCCCCCCATTCTCTCTCTCTCTGTCTCACTCTCTCTCTCTCTCTCCCTCCCTCTGGCTCCTCTCCATCTTCCGTCCCTAATTTTCTTTCTCCCCCCCCCTCCCCCACACTCTCTCCACCGCCAGTCCCGGAGTCTCACCCTGGTCCTGGGTGTTGCCCTAGCCGGAGATGATATACATCTCGCCAGTCTGGGCGCAATCGACGGGAGAGGAACGGCGACCACATTGCGGTTCATGGCGGCGGGCCTGGACAGTTTGATCAACATGATGTCGTTGTCCAGGTTGTAGATATCGTATTTGGGATGTCTGATCACCATCTCCCAGTTGATTAACTGTTCGGACCCCTCCGTAACCATGATATCATGATCGCGCAGACGAACCTGGATTCTCCTACAAACAGTAGCAATGTTACAAAATGTTGAGATTTTAAAAAATCATGTCTGCAATTTATCCCATCAGATAAAGCATAAACATAAGTTTAATTTGACACCTAATTCACTTTCATATCTTCAGTATTAAAAAAAGTTATGGCCATTTTCATACTCGGAAATTAGCATCTTGTTCCCTATTGCTTTTCTATTGACTTAACACAAAAGTTGTGATCAAGGTCAGTCAAAAGCCCATAACTTTCTTAAAAATTAAGAGAACTGAAAGATCATTTTCAGTTATTATAGATTGAAGTATTCTGAAACAAATATGAAACAATCTTACTTGGATGACCTGAAATTAAAACATATAATTAGTTAGTTATCCAATTGTAGCTAATTACAAAATTCAATTACTAGATCTAAACATCTATCCATTTCTTAAGAAAAAATTAGAAAAATATTTATAGCCTAAGTGTTCAATTAACATTCACAAAATAATTCACAATATAACATGATTTTTAAATCTAATTGTCATTCATTTACAGGCCAAATTGAAGGAATTTAGTGTTTAATGCCCATAAATTAATGGGCATTTTAAACAGCTTGCGAGTGGGATTTTCTGGAACGCGATGGATTAGAAAGTTGCGGTTGCGGTGAAGTTAAACCCCATGTCGGCAGGAAACATTCTGCCGGTTCGTATGGGGACTAAATGACCGTTTCGCAACATGAAATGTTGATTAAGGTCATCTAAAAGAGCAAGTTTATATGTAAAAATAATCAGCTTTCACTTACCTGTCACCTACGTAAAATCGGTCCCCGTTGTCGGCAATCACGGCATTAGGAGCTAATTTTTATTTTCCTCCAGCGCTGAAATAGTCGGGCTATTTATAAAAAAAGATAACTTACCGGCAGTCGGAACGAATCTCCAGAAATAGATCGCACTGCGATGACAGAAAGCTCAGGATGGCAAGGGAAAAACTGCATTTTAACCCCGCCCCCCCCCCCCCCCTTAAAGGCGCCAAAGTCGCGCACACGGCCAGCTGCAGAACTGCAGCACCGCTAAAGGTAAGTTTTGTAACATACTTACAAACAAACCAAAATACCCATGATACATCTGTGCTGCGATTCTTGTCCCGCGAGCCACAACCACGGACTGTTTCGTTTGGCTGGCGGTTGCTTTCACTTTTGATCGTTACGTCACGATCTGTTGTCAGAGTCTGCCGAATAAATATTGTTCCGAGCGAACAGCGACTGTGGTGATCGGTACAGTATGCGGGTGATTTTGTCCGAAGTCTATTCCGATTTACTTTGCTTTGGATCCATGGCGTTGCGTCCCCACAGTCCAATGGGGGGAGTTGCACGTAAGGTCATCGGGTCAAAGGGAGTGGTGAATGGAGCAGCTCAATCCGTCTGGTTGACGTGGCAGCTTCCCGCATACACTGTTAACACACGAAACGCGTACTTTCATACCTGTTAAAAAACCGCCGAAATGATCAGCGCTGTCCGGCCACGGCCGCTCTCCGCCCCGTCTCTCTTTTTGCGGCCGCACGGTCACGCGCTGTGGGTCGGCAGCGCACACACACGGTGTCGGGTGGAGCGGGGCAGCGGACACACGGGGACGAAAACCGGGCAACGACCCCAGCAGCTGCAGCAGAGTTGAGGACAGTCTGGTCCCTCCGCCCACCCAGAGTCACTGACCGGATGCTGGGACAGAAGGGCCAACTGTGCTGGCAGTCATAGTATGTGCTTACCTGACGTTTACCGCGTGTACTGCAGACATGGCAACAGTACGGGTCACGGGTCGTTACCTCGACTGCCGTGCAACTTACCTATAACCTTGCATCATCAGGGTGGAGAGCCAACGAGTAATTGGACCGTATCACGACTCCGTTATTACAATCTGTTTAATTCTGATATTCAATGCTAACCGGAAGACACGTCATAGCCACAGACAGAGTCCGCCAGGGACCCCGGAATAGCAGTAGAATCAGAAAGATCTACAGGTGGAGAACCGGAGAAGGTCCATGATTTGGTTGTTTGCTCCTTCAGCCAATTTTATTGTACTGTGGATACCCTATGTTGTACATTCTGTGAACTGGCAGGCGGACAATTATACCGACACACACAGATACGTCAGCACGCCGATATATATAGTGCAGCGATTTGTCTTCATGTTGCAGTTTCTCAGTACCTGCAACAACACGTGCATCTGTGCACTGACACAGAGGAAATTCAGAGAGAAGCTGAAGAATGGAGTGAAATATATTGTTTAATTTAATGGGCAGCTCTGTAGATAAAATTCAAACCCCATTACCTCTTCGTCAAATTTCAAACACTAATATGAAAACTTATTTCATAACGGCGCATAGATAATGCTTCTAGCGTTCTAGCTTTCAGGGGCGAATTCATGTATTTTAATACCGGAAACTGATTTTGCAGATATATAATTATTTAATTTTCAAGGTTATCATCCCAAACATGAAAAGACTAAATTTTACTCTTGGAGATGTGAACATAATGCTATAAGCAGGATATAAACCCGAAACTTAAAGGTGTGCTGACGTTAAACATACGGTTGACTGGTGGTGCCTTTAAATTAATTTCCGAATATTTGCCTTCGTTTTCATTGAGATTTCAGCCCACTGAAACGTTTACACAACATAGAAATGGGCCATTTGCCCCACTATGTCCGTGCAGACCATCAACAAGCTACGTACGGACAGTGGTTTAAATGCATTGGTCGTTCTTGGCCCGTTGCTCTCAGTGCCATGGAGATTCATGTTTTCGCCAAGATATTTCTGAAAGTTGCGAACTCAACCATCCACTGTGCGCTCCCAATTCCATTCACCATGTTAATGAGAAATGTTCATCCTCAGATCACCGTGGAAACAAGTTTTCATTTGCGATGTACGTGAAATGTGTTGCTTGATATCAAATATATTGATCTTGACAACATTACAAATTGCATTAATCTTGGGGTTAAAACGTTTCCACTGATCATGGATGATTAAAATGCTTCATTTAGCAAGAGTACTGTGCACTTGTAGCGTATAACACTAGAGCACGGGAACACGACGTTCGGCCAGCGATGTGCGTGCCGACTATGAAACCAAGATGACCTATTCTTATCCGTCTGCATGTGGACCATATCCTTACATTTTCTGAATATGAAAGTGCTTATCTAAAAACCTCTTAAACTCCTCTATCCTTTGTGTCTCCACCAACCAACCCTCGTAGGCATCACCCAACACTTGTCCCTTTTACCTCCTTTAAATACTTACCCGTTAAACGTTCACGATATGCTCTTTCGAATATCATAGTTCCATCCTGGGAAAAACAAGTACGATACGATAATACTTTATTGTCGGAGCGGGCCTGAAATTTGTTTTGCATCACAGAAGCTCCATATACAGCGTCACAAAAAAGACAATATAGGGCGAAAGAAGACACGCATCAAGTTATCAAGACAGGATCCAAACATTCCCACATTCGACAAGACATTACAATAACAGAAAAGCACATTTATGGCTCGTCAGCGTACGCTTGATCTGGGATTTAGTGTTTAGTTCAAGGATTGACTGGTGAACAAAAGAGCCCCTCATTCTAACCTTATTAAATTTTGGAACCCTATATCTGCGGTTTGATGGTAACAAATTGAACTCACTATTCAGAACGTGGGTGGTGTCAGAGGAAATGGTAATGGCTATCCTTACTATATTTTTAAGGTAGGATGATAGATACAATTTTATGCAGTGGTTGACCTACAATCGAGGAGCAGATTTTTATTTGTTGGAGCAGTTTTGCTTTAGAAGTAGCAGACAGACTCTTGTACCAAGTAGTTTTACAATACTGCAAACCACTCATTATCACGGCAGTAAAAAATAATAAAATGATTTGTTTACTTGCTCCGAATGATCTTAGTCGGCGGAGAAACCAGATTCTTTATTTTGTCTTATTGCGAATCTTATCAATGTGGTTATTCCATGATAACTGATAGTCTATCGTTACCCCCAAGTATTTAAAAGTGAAGGCACCTGCTTGATTTTATCGTTATTGGTAAGAAGTGAAATTTTAGGAGAGTCAGATGGTGAGCCAAATACAACCTCTTCTGTTTTCTTTATGTTAATCTCAACGGCATTATTTTCAGTCCACTCGACCAATTTGTTCACGCCGAGTTGGTGCAGCCCGGGGTTGTCTGAGTTACTCAAAAGAGACAATAGAACTGTATCATCTGAGCACTTTATAATATATTGAATCGGTGTATCTGTACGACAATCATAATTATAAAAGGTAAACAGCATGGCTGAGTTCACACAACCCTGCGGTGCCCCGACGTTGGTTGTGATGGCAGATGAAAGGGTTTTATTCACCTTTACTATCTGTACTCTGTTAGTGAGTGAGGAAGCATACCAATGAATCCGATATGGAGCTAGTTCCTGTTGGACCATTTTTAACACCGACATGTCTGATTAAATTGTGTTGAAAGCTGACGAAAAGTCTAGAAAGAGGGCTCTTGCATAGGTGTTGGGTTTATCTAAGTGTTTAGAGATAATATGAACTAAGGAGGCAACAGCATTTTCCGTGCCACAGCCCTCCTTATAGGTGAATTGATATGGGTCGAGTTTATTTGTTGTGGTACTGATGAAATGTCGGAGCAAAATTATTTCGAGAGATTTCATAATCACCGATGTAAGGGATATTTGTATAAAATCCTTATTTTTTTGGGACATGTATTCTGGGGCAAAGGTTTTATATGCGAAGTTGTCCATAACGGAGGGACAATGTGTGTGTCTACAGAGGCCTGAAACATGTGTTGCCACACTGGAGCCAACTGTGTTGCAAAGTTCCTCAAGAGGAAAGCGCTGCATCCGCCCGGCCCAGCAGCTGTCCTTGTATTTGTACGCTGAAATGTTTTCCTGACATCTTCAACAGTGATGACAATCCTGTCGGAGACAGCAGGTATAACAGAATTAACGATGTCGGTGCACTTGATAGAATTATCTAGGGATTCAAATCTGGCAAAACAAGTGTTCACAGAATTGGAGAGGAATCGTTCGTTTTTCTGTACCGTATCTATCAATATCTCTCCTAATGTTTTCATACTTCTATCAGGTATCTCTTTACCTAAGCCCTTTCAAGGAATAAACATAGAAACCTATATATCATTGCTGTTGAGAATCCTGCCATTTTAAGGTGATATGTGTGGGAGGGGCAAAAAGGGTGGTAGGTATATGGAACGAGCTGCCGGAAGGGGTGGTTGCGACACAGGCAGCATCACATTGTTAAAAAATACATTTGCATAGGAAGATTGATCGGATAGATTTAGAGGTCAAGGGGGCAAAGTCAGGCAGATATAATTGGTGTAGGTGGGACTTGTCGTTCGGCACGGGAACGTTTACCCGAAGGGTCGTTTCCACGCTGTGTCGCTGTGACTCTAACTGTAGAAGTTATCCTGACATGCGACCTCACAAATTGCAACACCTCACATTGGCCCAGATGGAACCTCATCCGCCATTTCTCCATTGATTTATGTTCCTGGGTTATAATCTGCTGCATACATTGAATCCCCCCTCACAGTCCGCGAACACAACTATTTAGTAGTCTTATCTGTAAGTCATATCAACAGAGGCTCCAGCACCAAATATGCTGTAATTCCACTGGTCACAGATCTCCCGCCCGAACATTATTCTCCCATCGCAACCCCCTGCCTTTTTATTTATAAACCAGTTTTAAATCCACAGGACGAAAACACTGAAGATCCCATGCACGGGAGACTTGATCAAATGTCTTTCAAAAATCTACGCAGACATTCAACATCCTATCCCAATCGATTACTTGTGCTATCTCCTCAAACAAAGTTGATCAAATTAGTAAAACACCAAGTGCTGCGTTCAAAACCACGACGACCGTCCCTAATTAACTAATTTTCATCCAAATGCGAGTAAATCCTTTCCTAAATTATCCTCTACAATAGCTTCCCCACTGGTGACATGATGCTCACCAGCTTATCATTCGCTAAATTATCTCTGCACCCTTGTTGAAACAGTAGAACAACATTAGCTGGTTCCCATTCATCTGGGACATCGCCAGTGGCTCGAGAATTATCTCCCGCAATGTTCGTGCAATCTCCTTTCCTTCATCACTCAGCAACACGAAATAGATTTTATCCACTGCACGAGTGCCCAAATCTCGTCCTTCTTAAAATTAAACTGCTTTGGCAGATTAGAAAGAAAGAACTGCAGATGCTGGTTAATATCGAATGTTGACATCCTGACCCAAAACGTCGCCCATTCCTTATGTCCATAGATGCTGCATCACCCGCTGAGTCACTCCAGTATTTTGTGTTTACCTTTGGCAGATTAGTATTCTGCACATACATCTCACAGTCGACCGTGTCCTTCTCAGTAATCATCACATATGCAAATTATTTGTTTCGTACCTCGCCTACATCTCAGAACTCCAAGCACAAATTCCCTCCTTTATCCAGGAGTACACCTACTTTCCCCTGCTTTTCTTTCTTTTTTTAAAATTAGGGATACAAATCCTTGGAGTTATCTTCAATCTGACTCGCCAGAACAGGTGTCCCTTTGTTCCTAATTTAACCCTTTTACTTTTTTTTCACGTTGCATTATATTATTTAAAGGCCTTGTCTGCTTTCATCCTTACTTTAGTTTATAGATACAGCGTGGAAACAGGCCCTTCGGCCCACGGATTGCACACCGACCAACGATCCCCGCACATTAACCTTACCCTACACACACTAGGGACAATATTTGCATTTATACCAAGCCAATCAGCATATAAACATGTTCGTCCTCGGAGTGTGGGGAAAGCACGAAGATCTCGGAGAAAACCACATGGTCACGGGGGGGACGGGATCGAATCCGGGTCTGTGGCGCTGCAAGGCTGAAACACAACCGATGCGCCACCGTGCCGCCCAACTTCTTAAACTTTTCATGCGCTTCCCTTTATGCATTGACCCCACAGACAATCTCTTTGGTCATCAAAGGCCATTTCTCATCCTTATCCCTCCTCCTTACTGGGACATGTCGACCCTGAAATGTGATCAAGTTGCCTTTAACCAACTCCTGCCATAAATGTCAGACGTGGAAATGCAAGAAAAAAGAACTTCTCCCAATGGACCAAACCTCTGCCGTTTGAAGTAGGAATTTGCCTTCCTTGGATTTGGTGCCTTCCCACAGTTTCTGGACTTCTCCCCGATCAATTAACGGGAAATGTTTGCATTTTAAATTGTCCAGCCCCCGGAAAGTAACGGTAATGGTGGAACATTTGTGTATGTTTCGGCCTTCACGTTAATTACTAACCCGTGACCATCCGCCACCTTAATATTCCCTTCGCAAGCGGTCGGGTTGTTGGCCGTGGTCGGCAGTGAGTTGGGCAATATTTGAACCAAACTATACAACGTTCATCTTCACGTATTATTCTAATGGCTGCTCCGGAACACACACGAAACGTAACACATTGCATTTGCGTCCCCCTTGTGAGAGCCAACGACAAACATTGCAATTCCAAACGGTTCAACTAACATTTTCCACTTCACACTGCATTGCTTGTCCTTTCGTTAGTGTAGTCATAGAGTAATACGGTGTGGAAACAGGCCTTTCGGCCCAACATGCCCAGCTATCCTAGTCCCACTTCCCCGCGTTTGGTCCATAACCTTCCAAACCTGCCCTTTCCATCTACCTGTTTCTTAAATGATGGGATAGTCCCAACTTCAACTACCTCCTCTGGCAGCCTCTCACATGCACCCATCACCCTCTGTGTGAAAAAGTTACCCCTCTGACTCCTATTAAATCTTTTCCGTTTCACCTTCAATCTATGTCCCCTGGTCCTCGATTCCGCCACCCTGGGTAAAATGCTGTGCATCAACCCGATCTATTGCTCTCATGATTTTGTATACTTCCATAAGATGTCCCCTCATCCTCCTACGCTCCATGGAATAGAAACACAACCTACCCAACCTCTCCCTAGAGCTCACTCCCTCTAGTCCTGGCAACATCCTCGGAGATCTTTTCTGAACCATTTCAAGCTTGACAATATATATTTTTTTACATGGTGCCCAGAACTGAAAACAATATTCAAAATGCTGTCTCAACAACGTCGTATGCAACTGCAACATGACCTCCCAACTTATATACGCAATACCCTGACTGAAGAAGACCAAAGTGCCAAAGGCCTTTTTGACCACCTTATATACCTGCGACTCGACCTTCATGGAACAATGTACTTGTACATATCAAGATGTCAGATTACATGAATCAGGATTTCAGAAATGCACTCGTCCGTGGAAACGAGTAAACTGAACATTCCGATTTCAGACGACTGCTCACGATTATTGGGATTGCGGAGAGATGGTGCGGATTCTATCAGCCCCGCAGATTGCTCCCCGGCACTAAATGTCCACTCAACATAAGATAAATAATGGATATAATCACCCATGATGAGTGCTACACTTTCCGTGAGGCACTTTGTGCCCGGACACAAAAGAGTTAACAGTAGATGTTTGTTAGTGTAATTGACGTCAGTCCGCACAGAGCACGGTTGTGTCACAGGAGGTTTCCCAGTTCCAACAAAAAGGATTCCTGTTGATGGGATATGAGAGTGTTAGTGAGAGCATCCCTTCCGACACCGACACAGAGCAGCAGCTGCACAGAGGGAGAAAACCATTCGGAATCTGTGACCAATAACGTGGGATGTTTAGATGGATGTTTAGGAATCAGGGAATATTAGAGAGTGAAGTGATTGTTACCGAGTGCAATCGAGGAACAGCGAGTGAGGTGTTACAGAAATGGATCGGTCTCTGAAAACTGTAGACTGGGATGTTACCGCGATGGAGAAGAGATTCTTTTATTTGGCCGACGATATCTTTGACTCTAGGTACAGCTTAAGTCATCGGATCTACAGTCTACTCATAACTATTCAGCCTGTCTTTTATCCCATCCTCGCCCTTGTTGCTTCTCCAGGTAAGTCCCCGTCCAAATTCCCGCGCATCAACAGGTGAGAACCGGTAGTTACGGCATCTTTTATCAATGTCTGTTGCTCGATTAATTCATTACGTGTTCGCTTAAACAATATTTGACAGAGTATTTGGTAATGTGATGATGCTGCCTGATTGTGTGGATAATAGGTTTCACGCTGTTTATCACCGTGTTGCTTACCCTTTGTGCCTGTTATTTTTACATTGCTACCATGTCCACAGCTAATGTTAATAACGCGGTAAACAATCGTTAACGTTCCATTCCAGTTCTTGTAATTCACTTTCCTGCTGTAATCCACTGCTGCCGTGCGGTTGGCGATCAATTTGCAGCTGTCGATTATATCTACTGCTAAGGTGCAAAACTGATTTTATTGGATGTTTACAGGTTTTGCAGGTTCTTACAGGTCCAATGCAATCTTGAGATACTGACACGCGTTCCTTTGCCTCCCACCTCCTCCCAGGTGCGATTGAAGCGAACGGTTCCTGCTGGGATCTGGCCCAGTTTCGCCAAATATCACTGTCTCTGCGTTATGCACCGTATCTGAAAATTTACTGTCTCCCACAGACTGACACTGGCGCATTGGGCAATGAATGGAGGGAGAACCCTGGGCTGATTGATTCACACTAAAGAGCAGGACGAGCGTCTGTTCTCCAGCCCACATTGAACCCGATTCACAGTTAACCAAATAGCTAAACTCCCATGTTGAAGTGAGCAATGGTTCTTTAGCCGATCCGTCGTAACAGCTGCTTCTCATTGTTAATCGAGCAGATGCAGTTATTTTACATTAATAATTTATTTCATTGAGTAGTTACTAGTAGGCAGCATCGTCAGATAATCTTCTACAATTCCAGAACATATTTGTCCACTTGCGTTTCCCCTCGATGAATCTGCCGAGTTTGCTTTGTCCGCTGTCATGTCTCTGTTTACTTCCCTCCTCACAGTGAACACGCTGACGATTGTGGTCCTGTCCAGGGGAAAGTGCGGTCTCTCCACGGGTGTCACTCGCTACCTGATCGCCATGGCAACGGCCGATCTACTGGTCATTATTGTCGACCTGATACTGAGGCAGATTCCAATTGCTTACCGTCAAGCATTTATGTTCCTGAAAGATGTCCCAGTGTGTAATATCCACGCCTTCTTGCTTTACTCGGTCACGGACTGTTCTGTCTGGTTCACCGTCACCTTCACCTTTGATCGATTTGTTGCCATTTGTTGCCAGAAGCTGAAAACAAACTATTGCACTGAGAGAACGGCGGCTGTGGTTCTGGGGACAGTGACAGTGCTGAGCTGTTTAAAGAACACGTTCTGGTATTTTATGTTCAAGGGTGGGTACTTGCTATCTAATTCCCCCTGGTTTTGTTGGGCAAGATCCGGTGCTCGATTCTCACTGGTCTGGGGAGTCGGGGAGTTTCTCCAATATCTCATCACCCCCGTGATCCCATTTGTCCTCATTCTTTTATTCAACATTTCGACCATCAGATACGTGTTAGTGGCGAGCAGAGCCCGCAGGAGACTCCGGGGTCCCAGCAATGGGGAGAATGGCAGAGACCCGGAGATGGAGAGCCGCAGGAAACCCCTCATTTTACTGCTGGTCATCTCGGGGAATTTCATCGGGTTATGGGCGGTCCATGCGATATTTGTTGTGTGGTTCAGACTTTCTGGATTAATTCTTAGCTGGAACTATCCAGAATTCGCCATCGGCGAACTGGGCTACATGCTGCAGATCCTGAGTTGCTGCACAAACACCGCTCTTTACGCCGTCACCCAGACTAAGTTCAGGCAGCAGTTCAAAGAAGTGGTGAAATCGCCCGTTTCTCTGATTGTAAAATGCACTCAGCGCCGCGGGGTTTAGGAATCCGTGCCCTCTCTATCTCATTTGCTCCCCCTACCCATCTCTCCCCGATACGCTGGTGATCCTTCTCTGTTCCATTTTCATGACATAATTCACGACCTCTGCCGAGTGTGAGGTAGGTAGGTCATAGCAGGTCGTGGTGCTCGTCTTGGGTACTCGCGGCGTCAAGTGGGTCGGGGCGTTTTTTTAACATGATGAAAAATGTCCACGCGAACAATGGTCGTGAATTTGGGCGCGAAATTGGGCAAAACGAGTACATTGTCACCTGTTAAAAAGCACCGAAACGGTCAATTTTTGCGCTGTAACAATTGTGGCATCTAAAAAATGTCAGAACCGGTAAATCTGGCCGTAAAATTTTAAAATCGCCCAAGGTTATCAAGTGGATTTTTACACGCAAAATGAAAACGCTTCTGAAGCAAAATTTATCATTAAAAAATCTGGAGACCTACGAGTGGTCTGTGGAAATGTAAGTTTTCAACGATTATGATATTGAGGTGTATGTTTTGGCAAATAATGAAATGTTCTGACAGCTTAAACACCCACTCCATTTCAAAGATATTGTCAGTTTGCTGAGGTTGATTATGTCCAATTAACAGCTAACAATTATGCCATTCCTTGGCTTGCATCTGAGTAAAATGTAGTTCAAAACTACATATGGTTTTGCGATTGATTTTAATGATAAATTTAGCTTCAGAAGCGTTTTCATTTTCCGTGTAAAAATCCACTTGATAACCATGGGCGATTTAAATTTTTTTCAGCCAGATGTATCACTTCTGAAACTTTTTGGATACCAAAGGTATCAAGGTAAAATAGAAACTTGTTCAGCACAACACTTGCCGTTCATTTCTTTTTGATGTTTTCATCTTTTAGATTTTGCGAGGAGCCTGCAAACTGGGCAAAACCATTTTTGTTGTGTTTCATAATTTTCTGGCAATTTCAGGCATTCAAAATAAAACTACGAAATAGGACACTTTGGGTTGTCACACATGATCATTTTCCCGCTTCTCTTCTCCTGACATTAGCACAATTTTTGTTCCTCCTGGCCATTGTTTTCCACGACATTCTCTGACATATTTTTGGGAGGACTGGTAAAATGCTTGCCAACAAGCTCCGGTAACACGCCTAAATTGATGAACTGGGTAGAAGCAGCTACAGCATCTGTCCATAAAGTATACTTACCCACGGTACGCTCTATATGGGGACGGACGTCATCACTGGTCCAACCACAACATCGCAAAACGGTCTCACCGAGACAAAAATGTGGGCATGGACCTGGTAGTAGTAAGCATGTTCATTGGACAGATGAAGCTCGCCATTCAAATTCTGAAGACAAAACAGTTTGTCCTCCGCAGCGGACATTAAAGGCATGGCCTTCTTGCAGAACGGACATTTAATTTCACAGATACCAAAACGCTCAACCCCGCAACAATGCTCAGAACACTGAACCAGTCCATTCAGTGTTGCACCCAAATGAGGCTACTTGGGGTTCATGATCAGTCCTGAGTCTTTCTTTATGAATCCTGAGTATTCAGTATGCATATAAGCCTCATAAGCATGTCTTACTTGCCGTTCATGATCACAACCCCATCTTGTTGCCTCAATGCTAAGTATTCACAGATCGGGGTAGCACACCGATTTGATCACACTAATTGCAGGAGAACCTGCATTTGGCCTGCAAACACTTCTCAGTATTGATGCTATTATGCGTCCTGCCAGATACCAAAACCAGAGATTTGATTTTGCTTGCTGACGAGCGTGTGCCTCCACATTCTTTGCTCCCTCCTCTGTAACAGAATAATGAACATCTTCAAATCTCTTTAGAAGATCAGCATATGTTAAGGTGAATGTGTCTTCTTCTTCGCATCTTCACATCTTCGCGAAAAATGTCAGCAGATCTTCGTGAAACAACGACGCGGTAACGGTAAAATGATCTCATATTCCGGTAGACATTTTCCCTGCGGATTCCAAACGCCTTATCTGAAAATGTCATCCCTTTTTTCTCGAGTTATTACTGAAAATGTTCACAAATCTGATAAAACTTTGAATTTAAAAGCGACCGTCCGTCGCTGATGACGTCATGTGCATGTCGTCCTTGCTCGCAAACTATAAACTAGAACATTAAACGCTAAACTATAAACTCAGAAACTAACCTAAACTCTGAACGAGAAACAAAAGCAGGAACGGGGTACTGATTGGGGATGATCAGCCATGATCACATTGAATGGCGGTGCTGGATCGAGGGCCGAATGGCCTACTCCTGCACCTATTTTTCTCTGTTTCTAACTTTGTATGTTTCAAACTATCAACTAAAACTCTAAACTCTCATCTCTAAACTCTGGTTATTAAACTCAAAATATAAACTCAAATTACAAACTATAACCTCAAAGCATGAACTAAATGTAAAACTAAGCGCGCAGAGATCTCCGGCAGGTTGGAGCCCGGACGGAGAGGAACCGGGGTGGACAGAACCAGAAAACATTCTTCATTGTAACCATTTTATTGATAGTTTCCCAGTTGTACAGAGAGTGAGAGGCGGAGAGCTAGCGCGGCCGCCGGGTGTCAGAGAGAGAGAGTGCAGAAAGCGAGGGGCAGAGACAGAGAGAGAGAGAGGCAGAGAGAGAGAGAGGCAGAGGCAGATAGAGAGGGGCAGAGACAGATAGAGATGGGCAGACAGAGATGGGCAGAGTCAGCGAGAGGGGGGGGAAACGGGTGGTTAGAGAGGGCGGTGAGAGTGGGGGAGAGAAGGGCTGACGGGGTAGGGAGGGGGAGAGAGGGGGAAGAAAGGGGAGGAAAGAGCGGTGGTAGAGGGGGGAGTTAGAGGGGTGAGAAAGGGAGGGAGAGTGGGGAGAAAATGGGGAGAGAGGGAGTGGCAGGGGGCAGGGATGAGTGGGGGATAGAGGCGGTGCAAGGGGGGAAAGAGCGGGGGGAGAAGGCGGGAGATAGGGAGAGAGAGAGGGGAAGGGGGGTAGAGGGAAGTGGGAGTGAGAGGGGGAGAGAGGGGGGAGTGGGGAGAGAGGAGGGGGAGAGAGGGGGAGAGAGGGGGAAGAGGGGGGGGAAAGAAGAGGTGGGGAGGTGAGGGATTGCGGGGGAGAGAGGGGGAGAAATGTGGGGGTGAGAGTGGAGAGGTCAGAGAGGGGGAGAGTGGAGAGAGGCCGTTGGAGGGAGATGAGGGGGAAGGTGGGGAGGGCAGAGGAGTGGGGGGAGAGGAGGGGGGGAGGAGGATGGGGGGAGAGGAGAAGGGGTGGTGAGAAGCGGAGGGGGCAGGCGGCCGGGGAGAATCAGAGAGCGGGTAGCTGCGGGGAGGTGCGGCGAGGGGCCGGGAGGAGCGGGAAGGAGCGGGGAGGAGCGGGGAGGGGCGAGGAGCAGCGGGGAGGGGCGAGGAGCAGCGGGGAGGGGCGAGGAGCAGCGGGGAGCTGCGGGGAGGGGGGGGTTAACGAAAGTACTTCGAATTCGACGGCTTCAATCCAGGGCCCGACTTGCTCGCTTTTGAATAACGAGGGGAGGAGGGTGGGAGAGAGGGTCGACGTCATCGGCGAAACAGTCGTTTTCATTTCAATGTTTTGTGTGTTTTAGAACATTTTCATGAATAACTCGGGAACTAAAGCATGACATTTTCAGATATAATGTGCTTTTTCGGACTTCATTGGAAAAATCTCCACCGGAATATGTTAAAATGTTAAAGTTAGCGCGTCGTTTTTTCGAGAAGATGTGATTATACACAAACACACAGACACACACACGAACAAACACACCCACATCCAAGAAGAGACTTGTACACCGCCGTCTATATCTCTCGTTTCCCTCTCCCCTGAATCTCATTCCGAAACATCACCCATTCCTTCTCTCCAAAGATGCTGCCTGACCCGCTGAGTTACTCCAACACTTTGTACCTATCCACTATATTGAAAACTAAATTAAACTAATCTAAAACTCTAATCTCTAACTGAAACTCAATCTAACTTTAAACTCAACATATAAACTAGAACTCCAAACTCTTAATACCACACTCCAAGTAGAAACAAAAACAGGAACGGGGTACTGATTTTGGATGATCAGCCGTGATCACATTGAAAGGCGGTGTTGGTTGGAATGGCCGAATGGCCTACTCCTGCACTTATTTTTCTATGTTTTTAAGTTTCTATGTTTCAAACTATAAACTCAAATTCTAAACTCTCAACTCTAAACTCTAATTACTAAACTCAAACTAGAAACTTAAATTACAAACTTTAAACCCAAAGCATGAACTAAATGTAAAACTAAGCGCGCAGTGATCTCCGGCTGGTTGGAGCCCCGGGGGGAGAGGAACCGGAGCGGACAGAAACGGAAACCATTCTTCATTGCAACCATTTTATTGATAGTTTCCCAGTTGTGCAGAGCGTGAGAGGCGGAAGCCTGGCGCGGCCGCCGGGAGTCACGGACTCAGTTTGCCGCGGTGGTGTTGTCGATCCACGAGCCATAGTGGCAGACGCAAGTGTACATGCCGGGATAGACCCTCACAATACACCCGTATCCGCACGATGCAACTCCCTGGAGCATTCTGTTACACACCACTGGCCCGCCAGAATCACCCTGTCACAAGGGCAGACGCGAGAGGAGGTAAATGGCTTCGGATAAATATTGCGAATTGTCCATAGTGTGTGTGTGTTTGGGATAGTGTTAGTTTGAACGGGGTGATCGCTCTAGAGCAGAGACACGGTGGGCCGAATTGCCTGTTTCCGCGCTATAGTGGGGAGCGAAGGGTGATAAGGGAAGAGATGGGGTTACAAAGACGGGGAGAGTAGGTGTAGAGGCGGGAGGGTAACGAAGAGGAGAGGTCAGTGCAAAAGGGCAGGGGTCTGTACCTTGCAGCGGTGGCGGCCTCCCTCCAAGTAGCCGGCCACGTCACCTTGACGGAATCACGGAGTCTCACCCGGGACCGTGGTGCGGCACCAGCCGGAGATGAGACACATGTCGCCGGTCTGTGCGCAGGGGAACGGCGACCACATTGCGGTTCATGGCGGCGGGCCGGGACAATTTGATCAAAATGATGTCTTTGTCCCTGGCGTAGTAATCGTACTTGGCATGTCTGATCACCATTTCCGCATCGATTAACTGAACCGACCCTCACCGTAGCCGTAATCTCATGCTCGCTCAGACGAACCTGGTTGGTCCCACGAACAGACCGAAATACCAGATCACCCTTCATCCTCCTGCGCCCCAATGAATAGAGTCCCAGCCTGCTCAGCCACTCGTTAGAGCGCACACCCTCTAGTCCTGGCAACATCTTCTGTGGGTCGAATGACCTGTTTTCGAGCTGTCGGGGGAGCGAGGGGGGAGGAAGATACAGAGACGGGGAGAGAGGGTGTAGAAGCCGGAAGGGAGGGGCTCACAGAAACTGGGAGAGGGGGTGTAGACCCATGTACTCACCACAGGGGACAGTCAGCTGCGATCACCACCAAGGTTTGCAGCGGTGCCTTGATGCAAACATGGAAGCCGTCGTTGAGGGACATGATCCAGGATGCGGTGTGTTTACCGCACACGTAACCGCCCACGATATTGTCATCGTCTGTGGGCGCCGCGACTGGGGGGTGGGAGAAAGAGAGAACACGGTCACTGCCAGCGGTGGGGGTGGGGGGGGGGGGGGGGGGGGTGGGGGGTGGTGGGGGGGGGGAGAGGGGAAAGAACGAAGGCAGACAGGAGGTGAAGAGAGAGTTGGAAGAGGGAATGAGGGGGAGAGGGAGAAATAGGGGCAGACAGATGAGGGGAGGGAGAAGGGGAGTGGGAGTGAAGGTGAAATAGTGAGGTAAGAAA
Source organism: Raja brachyura (assembly GCA_963514005.1). Next base: position 2,923,895 of record OY740826.1, read on the forward strand.
GACGGGGAGAGAAAGATGGGGAGAGGAGGGGCGGGAGATAATGAGCGAGTGAGATGGGGAAGAGAGAGAGAGAGGAGGGGGAGAGAGAAGGGGAACAGTGTAGGTAGGTTGGGCCCGGGGGGGGGGGGGGGGGGGGAGTGCACTTACCGTCGAGCCCGAGAAAGACGAAGAGCGGAAGAGTCTTCATGTTGAGTGAGGTCAGGGCGCGGATGCCTTTGACGAGCGACCGAGCCTGTGCTCTTCCAAGCCCGTGTGTGGCGCTGGGCTAGATCGGGAATGGGAGAGAAAGAGGAAGGGAGGAGCGAGAGGGGATGGGGAGAGGGAGTGAGGGTGGAGCGGAAGGGGAAGGGGGGAGTGGGGAGCGGGGTGGTTTACACAGCAACACTTGTCATCACGGCCACAGCCAACATTGGCCCGCTTCTCAAGTCAACCTCACATTTTTGCACTGTTATTTCTGCATCTCTCTACATCGTCGTCTATTTGTCTCGTTTCATTTTATCCCGAGTCTCAGTCTGAAGAAGGGTCTCCCATTCTTTCTCTCCAGGGATGCTGCCTGACCCGCTGATTTACTGCAGCATGTTGTCCCGTGTCGGGGTAACTCAGCGGGACAGGCAGCATCGCCCTAACCATTCTTCAGACTGAGAGTCGAGGTAAAATGAAACGAGACATATAGAGGGCGATTTAGAGAGACACATAAATTAATAGTGAAATATATGCAAAAAAAGTGACAATGGCATGGGAAACAGGCCAACTGGTAGATCCGGTGGTCCACGTGGACTGAGCGAAGTTATTCTGATAGTTTTAGCTCAAGTGATGAGTTGAGAGTTTGCGTTTAGCTTAAATTACCTTTTCTTTCAACCCCCCCCCCCCTCCGCTGGAGTGACCGTGTTCTCTCTCTCCCTCTCTCTCTCCCACACGCATAGGCGCGGCGCCCACAGACGATAACAAGATCGTGGGTGGTTACGAGTACAGTAAACACGGCGCCCCCTGTATCGTGTCCCTGAACGTCGGCTACCATATGTGCAGCGGCGCCATGATTCACCAGCTCTAGGTGGTTTCCGCAGCTCACTGTTACTACTCGTATGTACATAGGTCTTCACCCCCCTCTCCCCGTCTCTGTGACCTCCTCCCCTCCGGCCGCGGTTGGTTTTAAGACGTGGTCTGGTTTCATGGTCTACTTCTTCTTGCGTATGTCGTGCACAGCCTAAAGTTGTAAGACAACTTGTTCTGTTTGATCCTCTGCTTTTGCCCGCCAGGTTGATTGCATTCGTTGAAACAGGGTGAACCACGTGAAGGTAGCA
>OY740826.1:2927695-2957695 GCA_963514005.1 Raja brachyura
CAGAGCGTGAGTGGCAGAGAGAGAAGGGCAGAGACAGAGAGACAGGGGGAGATAGGGGGGAGGGGCGATAAGAGGGTTAGAGAGGGGGAGGGGGAGGGGTGGAGTGGGGCACTGGGGGAGAGGGGGAGGGGGGTGAGGGGGGAGGGGTAGAGAGGGGGGAAGTGCGGAGGGGAAGTGCGGTGGAAGAGAGGGGTGAGAGAGAAGGTGGAGGGAGTGGGGATAGGGCGGGTGTGTATAGACAGAGGGCAGAAACGGAGGGGGCACAGACAGAGAGTGCGGGGCAGAGAGTGAGCCAGATGCAGAGAGAAGGGGCAGCGACAATGAGTGAGGGGGCAGAGAGAGTAGGGCAGATAGAGAGGGATAGGGGAGAGAGGGGGAGGGGGCGAGAGCAGGGTTAGAGACGGGGAGGGGGGAGGGGTGTGGGAGTAGAGAGGGGGGGAAGTGCGGGGGGGAAGTGCGGGGGAGAGAGGGGTGAGAGAGAAGGAGGAGGGAGGGGGCAAAGAGGGGGGAGAGATGGGAGAGGGAGAGGGTGAGGAAATGGTGAAGGGGAGAGCGGTGTAGAGAGAGGGGTGCGTAAGTGGTTGAGAGAGGGGGAGAGAGAGAGGGGAGAGAGATGAGGAGAGGGGGAGAGGAGGAGTGATAAGGGGGAGAGATGTAGGGGAGAGAGGGGGTGAATGCGGAAGGCTGAGAGAGGTGCATTGAGAGGAAAGAGCCTCACACACACACTAACCACCCCAACATTTAAACGCTGACCACCCCCCCCCCTTGATATCATATTAATCGTTTTCATTCGCACCTTTTAACCCATCCCCGCCCCATCCACTCACGTATAGCCCCAACTCGCAGGCGCGTGTAGAGAGTTAGAGGGAGGGTGTGTATAGAGAGAGGGCAGAAACCGAGGGGGCACAGACAGAGCGAGCGGGGAAGAGAGAGAGAGGCAGAGGCAGAGAGAGGGGGCAGCGACAGTGAGTGAGGGGCAGAGAGCAAAGGGCAGAGACAGAGAGAGAGGGGGAGAGAGGGGGCGAGAGCAGGGTTAGAGAGGGAGAAGGGTGAAAGGGGAGGGTGTATAGAGGGGGAAAAGTTGTGGGTGAGATAGGGTGTGAGAGGGTGAAAGATGGGGAGAGAGAGAGGGGAGGGAGATGGGAGTGGGGGGGAGAGGGGGGAGTTCCGGGGGGAGTGGGAGGAGGAGAGAGCGGGCGGAGAGGGGGAAGAGAGGAAAGGTTGAGAGTTGGGAAGGGGGGGGGAGATGTAGGGGAGAGAGGGGTGAGGGAGAGGCGGAGAGAGGGGCGGAGATAGGAGAGAGCGTCACACACACACTAACCAACCCCCTTGATGGTATATTATTATTATTATTATTTCGCTCCTTTTTACCCCATCCCGGCCCTTTCCACTCACACATAGCCCCCAACTCGCAGGGGTAGAGCGGGGGAGAGAGGAGGGAGATGTGGGGGGGAGAGTGGAGAGAGAGGAGGTGGGAGAGGACGAGCGAGAGTAGGAGGGCGGAGAATAGGAGGGGTAAAGGAGGAGGCGTTGGGGAGAGGAGGAGGGGGGGGGGGGGAGCGTGGCGGGCGGCCGGGGAGCGATAGGCGGGGAGCAGCGGGAGTTGGGAGCAGCGGGGATCAGCGTGGAGGAGCGGCGAGGGACGGGGCGCGGCAGGGAACGTCGGGGAGCGGGGGAGCGGAGAGGAGTGGAGAGGAGCTGGGAGGGGCCCGGAGCGGGCATCAACCAGAGAACTGCGACTTCGACGGCTTCAATCCAGCGCCCGTCTTGCTCGCTTTTGAGTAACGATCGGGAGGAGGGAGGGGGGATTGACGTAATCCTCGAAAGGCAGTCGTTTTCATTTCAAAATTTTGCCCGATATTTGTACATTCCCATTAATAACACGAGAAATATGGCATGACATTTTCAGATAAGGCGTTTGTTCGGACTTCATTTGTAAAATGTCTAACGGATTATATTCAAATTTTACTGTCAGCGCGTCGTTCTTAAAATTAAACTAATCTAAAACTTTAATCTCTAACTGAAACTAATTCAAACCCTGACTCAAAATATAAACTAGAACTCTAAACTCTAACCTCCAATCTCCAGGTAGAAATAAAAGCAGGAAAGGGGTACTGATTTTGGATGATCAGCGGTGATCACATTTAATGGTGGTGCTGGCTCGAAGGGCCGAATGGCCTACCCCTGTACCTATTTTTCCGTGTTTCCAATTTTGTATGTTTCTAGCTATAAACTCCAATTCTAAACTCTCAACTCTAAACTCTAACTACTAAACTCAAACTATAAACTGAATTTACAAACTTTGAACTCAATGCATGAACTAAATGTTAAACTAAGCGCGCAGTTATCTTCCGTCGGTTGGAGCCTGGGGAAAGAGGAACCAGAGTGGACAGAGGAGGGTAGGGGGTCGCAGAGACGCGGAGTGGAGTTGCAGGTGCCGTGGGGTGGGGGGGAAATCTAACTAACATGAAATTAAACTCTGTTTAAGAAAGAACTGCAGATGCTGGGAAAATCGAAGAGACAAAAATGCTGGAGAAGCCATGTAGCCGAGATCACAGCCAACATTGGCCTGTTTCCCGTTTCATCGGCACCTTTTAGCATATGTTTTACTATTTGTTCTGTATCTCTCCACGTCACCGTCTATATCTCTCGTTTCATTTTCCCTCGACTCTCAGTCTGAAGAAGGGTCTCGACCCGAAATGTCCCCCATTCCCCCTCTGCAGAGATGCTGCTTGACCCGCTGAGTTACTCCAGCATTTTGTACCGTGTCGGAGTAACTCAACGGGTCAGGCAGCATAACCCGAGCCCTTCTTCAGTCTGAGTCGAGGAAAACAGAAACGATACATGTACACGGTGATGTGAAGAGATATAGTACAAATAAATAAAAGATATGCAAAAAAGTGACGATGATATGGGAAATAGGCCATTGTTGTCTGTGGTCGAGGTGACAAGTGTTTGACAACCAGTAGATCAGGTGGGTCCAGGTGGATTGAGCTAAGGTGTTCCGAGAGTTTTAGCTCAAGGGTTGAATACAGAGTTTCAATTAGTTTAACTTTAGTTTGTGTTTCAGTTACGTTTTTCATCTGTAAACCCCGTCCCCCCTCCCTTTCCTCTCCTTATCCCCTCACGCTTCTCTCTCATTCCCTCTCTCCTTCCCTCCCTCCCTCCCTCCCTCCCTCCCTCCCTCCCTCCCTCCCTCCCTCCCTCCCTCCCTCCCTCTCTCACCGACCTCGCCCAGCGCCCAGCGACCCCACTATCTCCCTCCACGATCTCTCCCCTGCACTCCCACTCCCGTTCTCTCTGTCTTCCTTCTCTCTCCCCTCATCTCTGTGCCCCTCTTTCTCCCTCTCCCTCTCATTCCGTCCCACAACGTTCTCTGCACCTCCTGTCTCCCCGTCCTTTCTTCCCTCCTTATTTCGCCTCTTTCTAGCTATCCGCTCGCTCTCCTCTCCCACCACCCCCCCCCCCCCTCGCTGGCAGTGACCGTGTTCTCTCTCTCTCTCCCCCAGTCTCGGCGCCCACAAACGATGACAAGATCATGGGCGGTTACGTGTGCCCTAAACACGCCGCACCCCCGGAACGTGTTCCTCAACGCCGTCTTCCTTGTTTGCAGCGGCGCCTTGATTCTCCAGCGCTGGGCGGTGTCCGTAGCTGAGAGAGAGAGAGAGAGAGAGAGAGAGAGAGAGAGAGCGAGAGAGAGAGAGAGAGAGAGAGAGAGAGAGAGAGAGAGAGAGAGAGAGAGAGAGAGAGAGAGAGAGAGAGAGAGACCTTTGAGTGGTGGGGAAGGGAATGAGGGAGGGAATGAGGAGCAGGGTTGTGGGGAGAGGAGGGGATCACAGAGACGGAGAAAGGGGATGTAGAGGCCGGAGGAGAGGGTGTCACAAAGACGGGGAACGGGAATATGTTCTCTCACCTTTCAGCGGAGAGGGAAACGAGAGATATAGACGGTGGTGTACAAGTCTCATCTTGGATGTGGGTGTGTTTGTTCGTGTGTGTGTGTCTGTTTGTTTGTGTATATTCACATCTTCTCGAAACAACGACGCGCTAACGGTAGAATTTTAACATATTCCGGTGGAGATTTTTCCAAGGAAGTCCGAAAGTGCGCCTTATCTGAAAATGTAATCGTTTATTTCACGAGTCATTAATGAAAATGTTCCAAAATAGGATTAAACGTTGAAATGGAAATGACTGTTTTCGCTGATGACGTCAACCCACACCCACTCCCCGGCCGCCCAACCCGCTCCGGTTTAAACTCAAGAACCGGCAAGTTCTTTGGTCGCCACCTCCGGAGATTACGTCGCGCCCTGCACTGAAGCCGTGTCCCTCTTTGTGCCTCTGGGTCCCTCTCTGTGCCTCAGTGTTCGTCTCTGTGCCTCTGCTCTCTCTCTCTCTCTGTACACCTCCCTCTCTAGCCGCGCCTGCGAGTTGGGGGTTATGTGTGAGTGGATAGGGCGGGGGATGGGGTAAAATGAGCGAATGAATAATATTACTAGAATATCAAGGCGGTAGTTTGTGTGTGTGTGAGGGATCGTTCATGGTTGCGTGTCTGGGGAGGGGGCGCCGTGGTTAGTGTGTGTGTGACGCCGCAGGCCGCCCCCTCCCCGCAACCGCGCGGTGAGGGGACGTGACCCAACGGGTCCCACTGGTCTAGTATCCACTAAAACTAAATTAATCTCTAAACTCAGACTATGAACTTTATACTCTCAACTCGAAACTCAGATACTAAATTAAACTCTAAACAAGAAAGAAAAGTAGGAACGGGGTACTGATTTTGGTTGATCAGCCGTGATCACATGGAATGGCGGTGCTGGCTCGAAGGGCCGAATGGCCTACTCCTGCTCCTATTGTTCTATGTTTCTATGTTTCTATGCTTCAAACTATAAACTCAAACTCTAAACTCTCAACTATAAACTTTAACTACTAAACACAAACCATAAATTCAAATTACAAATTCCAAACTCAAATCATGGACTAAATGTAAAACTAAGCGCGCAGTGATCTCCGGGAGGTTGGAGCCCGGGGGGAGAGGAACCGGGGCGGACAGAAACAGAAACCATTCTTCATTGCAACCATTTTATTGTCAGTTTCCCGGTTGTACAGAGAGTGAGAGGCGGAGACCAGGCGCGGCCGCCGGGGGTCACGGGCTCAGTTTGCCGCGATGGTGTTGTCGATCTAGGAGACGTTGTGGCAGATGTGAGTGTAGAGGCCGGGGTAGTCCCTCACCTCACACGGGTATTCCCACGATCCCACTCCCTGCAGCACTCCGTTACACACCACTGGCCGCCAGAATCACCCTGTCACAAGGGCAGACGTGAGAGGAGGTTAAATGGCTTCGGATAAAGATTGTAAATTGTCCCTAGTGTGTGTGTGTTTGTGTGTGTGTGTGTGTGTGTGTGTGTGTGTGTGTGTGTGTGTGTGTGTGTGTGTGTGTGTGTGTGTGTGTGTGTGTGTGTGTGTGTGTGTGTGTGTGCGTATGTGTGTGCGTGTGCGTGTGTGTGCGTGGGCGTGGGCGTGTGGGAGATTGTTAGTGTGACTGGGTGATCGCTAGACGGTAGCGATACGAAGGGCTGAATGGCCTGTTTCAGCGCTGTAGTGGGGAGCGAGGGGGGAACAGGGAAGGGGTGCGGATGAAGAGCGGGTCACAGAGACGGGGATTGGGGGTTGCAGAGGCGGGGAAAGGGAGGGGAGGGGAAGGAATCTGCCTCGCAGCGGGGGCGGCCTCCCCCCAATTAGCTGAGGCATATCATTTTGTCAATGATCTTTCCAGGAAATAAACCGCGGCAGTCCGCATCACTAAGTACCGGCATGTCCAAACACTCAAGCTGGTCGCCGCTAACCGCTAGTGGAGAAAAGGTGGGAGAATATATCCCCTCCACGTCCTTGTGACCCCCTCTCCTCCGGCCTCTATACCCCCAATCCCCGTCTCTGTGATCACCTCTCCTCCCTTCTTCCCCTTCACCTCATTCCCTCCCTCCTTCCCTTCCCACCACTCAACCGTCTCCCTCTATCTTTTGCTCTGTCGCTCTGTCTATCTTTCTGTTTCTGTCTCTGTCTCTGTCTCTGTCTCTGTCTCTGTCTCTGTCTCTGTCTCTGTCTCTGTCTCTGTCTCTCTCTCTCTCTCTCTCTCTCTCTCTCTCTCTCTCTCTCTCTCTCTCTCTTCCTCTCTCTCTCTCCTCTCTCTCTCTCTCTCTCTCTTTCTCTCTCCCTCTCTCTCTGTCTGTCTCTCTCTCTCCCTCTCTCTCTCTCTCTCTCTCTCTCTCTATCTCTCTGTCTGTCTCTCTGTCTCTCTCTCTCTCTCTCTCTCTCTTTCGCTCTGTCTCTCTCCGCCACCAGTCCCGGAGTCTCACCGGTGCTTCTGACGCGGCACCATGCGGAGATGAGACACCTGTCGCCGGTCAGGGCGCATTGCGTGGGCAGGGGAACGGCGATCAGGAATGGTCCGAGATGTAAATGCTGCACGGAGGCCGTGGAATCGCTTCTCCTTCTTTAAAGAAGCAGAGGACATCGTGAACAAATCAAATTGGTGGGGAAAAAACAGGAACTGGAATTAAATGATCCGGTGGAATATGATTGCAATCACATTTATTAGCATTTGGACAATGATTAATTGTTTTTTTACTCTATTGCTGTTTCTGCCTGGGTTGAAGGCTTGTTCGACGAGCGTGTACGGGGAGAGACAGAGCAACGGCATCAACCACCTTCTGTGCTCCGCTTATCCACTCCAGCCTCATCCCCTCTGAACGTACTCAGTACCAAACTCAACATTGTTAACGAACTCAACACTGACTCAGCAAAAAAAAACAACACTGTTATTAAACTCGCGGACAAGGGAGGTGCAGTTCTCATGTGGCAGGCTGACCTCTAACCTCTGGGCGGTCACGGCGGCGCAGCGGTAGTGTTGCTACCTTCGCGCGAATGCAGCCTCGGAGACGCGGGTTCCATCCCGACTACGTGTTCCGCTGCCTCTCTTTGTTGACTTTGTGAACTTATCCTTGTCTTCAACGTTCACTGATCCCGATGAAGTTGGACGTAGCTTTGTATTTTATCTGTTTTATCTGTTCGATTATTTTGAGATGATGTATTGATTTGGGGTGAACCTTGGATATGAAATGCTCTGTGAAAGTATATGACGACAGTATATGCCGTATTGCCTTTGGGCTTCATAATTACTGATATGATTTGCTATTGAGCCTGAATGTCTAAGTTAGTTCGGAATGGTTCGTAGTTCTGAGAAACTCTGTCTTCAGACGCATTAATGTCGCAGTGAGAGGGGGAGCTATATTTTTCCGCAGCTCCGTTGAGCGTTAAAGATGTTCCTGCCAGACGACGATTGAATCCGTCGGGTCATTCTTTGTTTTAGTGGAACAACGTGGCGGTGCTGTTGGTCATAATGTGGTAATGTGGGCGGTGCTGGATCTGGTGGGCGGGCTGTTGTGGGTACAAAAGTTGCCGGGGATTCGTTGGGGCAGAAGAAGATATCTCCGTGGCTTAATCCGACGATAAGCCAGGTTCACAAGTGTCATCCGTGGATCAGGTCCGGGCCTGCCCCACATTCATGACCTAATTCACGACCTTTTTTACTCGTGAACATTTTTCATCAGGCTAGAAAAATGCTTCGGCCTACATGAAGCCACGAGCACTTACGGATAGCATCTCGACCTAACTACGACCTTCTACGACATCCTACCAACCTGTGACGACCATCCTGCCAGTCTGAATCATGGGCAAACTCGGCTGATGTCGTGAATTAGGTCGTGAAATTGGGACAGGGGAGGATCCTCAGCGTGTCGAGGAGAGGAGAGGAGGGGAGGGTGAGCAGATGGCATGGAGAGGGCACGGATTTCTAAACCGCGCGACGCTGAGTGCATTTTACAATAAGAGATTTCACCACATCTTTGAACTGCTGCCTGAACTTAGTCTGGGTGACGGCGTAAAGAGCCGTGTTTGTGCAGCAACTCAGGATCTGCAGCATGTAGCCCAGTTCGCCGAAGGCAAATTCTGGATTTTCCCAGCTAGGAATTAATGCAGCCAGTCTGAACCACACAACAAATATCGCATGGACCGCCCACAACACGATGAAATTCCCCGAGATGACCAGCAGCAAAACGAGGGATTTCCTTCGGCTCTCCATCTCCGAGTCTCTGCCACTCTTCCCACTGCTGGGACCCCGGAGTCTCCTGCGGGCTCTGCTCGCCACCAACACGTATCTGATGGTCGAAATGTTGAACAGAACAATGAGGACAAATGGGATCACAAATGGGTGATGAGATATTGGAGAAACTCTCCGATTCCCCAGATCAGTGAGAATCGAACACCGGGTCTTGCCCAACAAAACCAGGGGGAATTAAATAGCAAGTATTTACCATTCAACATAAAATACCAGAACGTGTTCTTAAAACAGCTCAGCAGGATCACTGTCCCCAGAACCACAACCGTCGTTCCCTCGGAGCAATAGTTTGTTTTCAGCTTCTGGCAACAAATGGCCACAAATCGATCAAAAGGTGAAGGTGACGGTGAACCAGACAGAACCGTCCGTGGCGGCGTAAACCAAGACCTAAATGCTTCCGAGTAAGCAATTGGAATCTGCCTCAGTATCAGGTCGACAATAATGACCAGTAGATCGGCCGTTGCCATAGCGATCAGGTAGCGAGTGACACCTGTGGAGAGACCGCACTTTCCCCGGGACAGGACCACAATCATCAGCGCGTTCACTGTGAGGAGGGAAGTAAACAAAGACGTGACAGCGGACAAAGCAAACTCTGCAGATTCATCCAGGGACAAATGAAATGCACAATCATGTTCTGGAATTCAGAGTTGTAGAAGATATTCCAACAATGCTGTCTACAAGTGACTATTCAACTAAATCAATTACTGATGGTAAAATAAATGCATTTGCTCGACTACTAAACAGATGAGAAGCTGCAGGTACGAAGGTTCGGATAAAGAATCTGACCGGTTTCTGACCATTGCTCACTTCACCATGTGAGTTTAGCTCATTCGTTCACTTTGAATCTGGTTCACCGTGGGCTGGAGAACAAACACTCGTCCTGATCTTTACGCAGGGACGTTGCATTAGTGTGAATCAATTAGCCCGGTGTTCTCCCTCTATGCACTGCCCAATGCGCCAGTGTCAGTCTGTTCGGGACAGTACTGGTTCCGATACTGAGCATTATGAAGACGCAGTGGTTTTGGGCGGAACAGGCCCAGATCACAGCAGGAACTGTTCGATTCAGTCGCACCTCGGAAAGGAGGGGGTCAAAGGAAAGCGTGTCAGTATCTCAATATTGCATTGACTCTGAAAAACCTGTACAAATCCAATAAAATCAGTTTACTGCAGTGGACAGTTTGGACAGCTGCACGTAGATCGCCAGGCGCGCGACAGCAGTGGATTACAGCTGGATAGTGAATTATAATAACTGGAATGCCGTTAACGATTGTTTACCGTTTTAATAACATTAGCTGTGGACATGGTAGCAATGTAAATGTAACAAGTATAAAGCGTAAGCAACACGGTGATAAACAGCGTGAAACCTCTGATCCCCACATTCAAACAGCATCAGCACATTACCCATTACTCAATCGAAGATTGCTTAAAGGAACACGTCATGGATTGTTCGAGCTGCAGACATTTAGACCGGATCCCGTAACTGCCGCTTCTCATCAGTTGTTGCTCGGGAATTTGGACGGGGCTTACCGGGAAGAGCAACAAGGGCGAGGATGGGATAAACGACAGGCTGAATGTTCACGAGTAGGCTGTAGATCCGAATACTTAAGTTGTGCCAAGACATTAAAATATCGTCGGAAAAATAGAAGACTCCCTTCCCCATCGCGGTAACACCCCAGTCTACCGCTGTTAGAGCCCGAACCATTTGTGTAGCACCGCACTCACTGTTCCTCGATTGCACTAACTAAAAATCACTTCACCCTCTAATATTCCCGGATTCCTAAACATCCATCTATCATCCCACGTTATTGTTCACAGATTCCGAATGTCTTTCTCCCTCTGTGGAGCTGCTGCTCTGTGTCGGTGACGGACGGGATGCTCTCACTAACACTCTCATATCCCATCAACAGGAATCGTTTTTATTGGAACTGGGAAATCTCCGGTGACACAACCGTGCTCCGTGCGGACTGACGTTAATTACATTCACTGAACAAACATCCACTGTTAACTCTTTGTGTCCGGTCACAAAGAGCCTCACGGGAAGGGTAGCAGTCATCATGGATGATGATATCCATTCTTTATGATCTGTTCAGTGAACAGTTGGTTCCGGGGAGCAACCTGCACGGCTGATAGAATCCACACCATCTCTCCGCAATCCCCATAATCGTGAGCAGTCGCCTGACATCGGAATGTTCAGATGAACCGTTTCCATGGACGAGTGCATGGAAGTGGAAATTCGGGAACCTTGAATCATTTAATCTGAAATCTTGATTTGGAGGACATACTTTAGAAAATGAAACGAACGGACAGGCACCATGACTTATATTTATATAATCGATCTGGAGCCCAGACAACCATTCAGTGATAAAAACATCCATCAGATCGCTTTATTAATATTTTCCTCTTACCCTAAACCGATGTCCTGTTAAACATGATATTCCGACCATGGGAAAAAAATCGATCCCTGTTCTCAGTCCCTCGTATCCTGATACATTTGTTTCTGGTGACTTCTCAACGTCCATGGCTGTCGGGAAGATGTCACGTACTCCAATTTCATGAGCCAAGAGTGTTTAATTGTGATATGTACATATAACTCACGAATATTTGTTTCTTGTAGCAACATAACACAACTGTAAAGACAGAGCACACAAATAATACAAAGAACAAAGGAAAGTTCAATGAGCTATAATAATCAATATTAGGGCAAATCCAAAGCTGGAAGTGTCAAGCACAAACAACACTTTTCGTAGTTCATAGTTTAGTCGGTGCTTGTGGTGGTCAAGAGCCCGGTTGCCATGGAAATGTATTGTTCCTGAATCTAGGGTGAGCACAGTTTGCAGACTCCGATGTTCTTTCTAGTAGTTTGGAGAGAAACCAGTCCATGGACAGGGTGGTGAGGGTTCTAGATCATGGCTGGTTACCATTTCATGGCACTGCCTCTTGTAGATTCATTAGATGGTGGATAGTTCAGATGATGGATAGGACATGTCGATGGCCACCACGTGTTTTAATCACCTACATTCCTGGACTTTCGATGTGCCGACACAGGCCCTGCGGCAACCAGTCAATATGGTATCTACCTTAGACCTGTAGAAGATCGAGAGCGCATTCGTCACCACACCGATGTCATTTCCGGTCTAACAGAGTCATGTCGATGGACATTCTTTATGATTCCATGAAATTGCTGGGTCCAAGACCGATCTTCATAAATATATACGGCAAGGAACATAAAGTTGTTGACTATCTCCACCACCGAACCGTAGATGAAGACAGGTTAATCGATCCGCGGCCTTCCTGTTCTAAAATCAGCAATATACCACATCGCAGCCACTTGCCCGTGGGGAACAAATTGACGAAGAGCGTGTGAGGTGTCTTGGATTGGACCAGCGAGGTACGATGGAGTCCAGGTATGTGGAAATTAATTCAGTGGGGCAAGAACTCGCTGAATCAATGGTTCTGCCAGGACAGTCAGAAGAAGCATATAAGGACTGGGCGGCAAATACTTTGCCTCTTTTCAAATAGGGCTGCAGGGGAAATGCAGGGAACTATAGGCCGGTAAGCGTAACATCTGTATTTGGGAAGTTGCTGGAGAGTATTCAGGGGGATGCGGTAAGAATGAATGAATTAGTGAATAAGTTAATTGGCCAAGTAATCACATACAACGAATGTGCCTTGGTGAATTTACAGGCATGTTGATGGACAATGGCTAATTAGGGAGAGTAGGCATGGTTTTGTACGTGTGAGGTCTTGTCTCACAAATCTGATTGCTTTTTGTGAAGAACTGTGCAAAAACGTTGATGCAGGCAGAGCTGTGGATGTTGTGTACATGGACTTTAGTAAAGCTTTCGACAACGTGTCGCATAGTAGGCTGCTCTGTAAGGTTAGATCTTATGTAATCCAATGAGAGATAGCAGAATGGATAGCAAATTGGCTCCATGGAAGGAAGCAGAGGTTGATGGTGGAAGGTTGCTTCTCAGAATTAAGGCCTGTGACTAGTGGCGTGCCTCAGGTTTCGGTGCTGGGCCCTTTACAGTTTGCCATCTACATCAATGATTTGGATGAGAACATGCACAGCAAAATTAGCAAGTTTGCTGATGATTCAAATGTTTGTGGTTTTGCAGATAGTGATGATGGCTGTGAACGATTGCAGCAGGATTTGCATCGATTCCATCGATTGGCCAGGTGGGCAGAGGAATGGATGATGGAATTTAATACAGAGAAATGTGAGGTGATGAAATTCGGGACGTCGAACAAGGGCAGGACCTAAACAATGAATGGAAGGTCTCTTGGTAGTGTTGCAGAACAGAGTGATCTAGGAGTAGAAGTGCATGGTTCCATGAAGGTAGAGTCGCAGCTAGATAAGGTGGTCAAAGGGGCTTTTGGTACTTTCTTCTTCTTCAGTCAGGGTATTGACTTTTTAAGTTGGGAGGTCATGTTCCAGTTGTGTAATACGTAGGTGAGGCCGCATTTAGCATATTGTGCTCAGTTCTGGGCACCATGTTAAAATTAATTTATTGTCAAGCTTGAAAGAGTTCCGAAAATATTTCCGACGATGTTGCGAGGTCTAGAGAGAGTGAGCTCTCGGGAGAGGTTGGGTAGGCTGGGTCTTATAGAATATAGTACACAAAATCACAAATCTGATTGTTGCAGACTTTTACCCAGAGTAGGGAAATCGAGGACCAGGGGGCACAGGTTCAAGGTGAAGGGGAAACATTTAATAGGAATCAGAGGCGTAACCTTACACACAAAGGGTGGTGGATGTGCGGAACAAGCTACCAGCGGAGGTAATTGAAGATGGGACTATCCCATCATTTAAGAAACAGTTGGACATGTAGAAGGGTAAGACAGGTATGGAGGGTTATGGACCAAGCGCAGGGAAGTGGGACTGGGGTAGCTGGGACATTGTTGGTCAGGTGTGGGCCGAAGGGTCTGTTTCCACACGGTATTATTCTATGACTCTATGACTCTAATTTGAGCTACACTAACGAAATCACAAGCAATGCAGTATGAAGTGGAAAATGTTAGTTGAACCATTTGGAATTGCAATGTCGGCCCGTTCGCGGGGCCTTTCCTCACCATGCCCGGGATCTTCCATCGCCCTGTTCAGGCGATCGAGGCTCCCGATGTGGAAGTCCACCGACAGCCGATTTTAAGCCGCGCCGGGCGATGAAAGTCCCCGCGAACGGGCCGATTGAAGCCCCACGATTCGGGGCGGTCGAAGCTACTGTTGCTCGAGTTCGGAGTCGGTCACGAACAAGGTCAGCTCCCGATGTTACCGTCCACAGGGACCACGGCCGAAGCCTCGCGAGTGTGTGTGTGTGTGTGTGTGTGTGTGTGTGTGTGTGTGTGTGTGTGTGTGTGTGTGTGTGTGTGTGTGTGTGTGTGTGTGTGAAAGAGAGAGAGAGAGAGAGTGAGAGTGTGTGTGTGTGTGTGTGTGCGTGTGTGTTTGTGTGTGTGTGTGTGAGTGTGTATGTGTGTGTGTGCGCGCGCGCGGCCGCCAAAAAGTCCATGTTTAGATAGCGAAGTCGGTCACCAATCAATTTAGCTGCCTATGTTACCGTCCACAGGACCCACGGCCGAAGCCTCCGAAGCCTCGCGCGTGTTTGTGCGAGTGTGTGCGTGTTTGTGACTGTGTGAGCGTGTGTTTGTGAGTGTGTGTGTAAGAATGTGTAGGTGTGCGCGCGTGTGTGCGTGTGTGTGTGTGCCTGTTTGTGTGTGATAGAGAGAGAGTGTGTGTGAGTGTGTGTGCGAGGGAGAGAGAGAGAGAGAGTGTGTGTTTGTGAGAGTTGTGCGTGAGTGTGCGAGAGTGGGTGTGTGTGTGTGTACCGCCAAAAAAGTCCCCTCCATGTTTAGATAGCGATTTCCGCACCCCCCACACAACCCCACTCTCTCTCCACCGTCAGTCCCGGAGTCTCACCCTGGGCCTGGGTGTTGCCCCAGCCGGAGATTAGACACATCTCGCCAGTCTGGGCGCAATCGACGGGCAGGGGAACGGCGACCACATTGCGGTTCGTGCCGGCGGGCCGAGACAGTTTGTCCTGGCCCGCCGCCATGATGTCGTTGTGTAGTAATCGTATTTGGGAAGTCTGATCACTATCTTCGAGTTGATGAACTGTTCCGACACCTCCGTAGCCGTGATATCATGCTCGCCCAGACGAACCTGGATTCTCCTACAAACAGACCGAAGTACCTGTGATTCCTCTGTGCTGTGATACCTGTCCTGCGCGCCACAACCACGGACTGTTCCGTTTGGCTGGCGGTTGCTTTCTCTTTTGATCATTACGTCACGATCTGTGTGTGTGTGAAAGAGAGAGAGAGAGAGAGAGAGTGAGAGTGTGTGTGTGTGTGCGTGTGTGTTTGTGTGTGTGTGTGTGAGTGTGTGTGCGCGTGTGTGCGTGTGTGAGTGTGTGTGCCAGAGTGTGTGTGTGTGTGTGTGAGAATGTGCAGAAGAAATATTGTTCCGAGCGAACAGCGACTCTGAGCGATCACGAGCGATCGGAACAGTATGCGCGTGATTTTGTGCGAAGTCTATTCCGATTTACTTTGCTTTGGATCCATGGCGTTGCGTCCCCACTGTCGAATAGGGATTGTTGCACGTAAGGTCATCGGGTCAAAGGGAGTGGTGCACGGAGCAGCTCAATCCGTCTGGAGGACATGGCAGCCTCCAGCATACGCTATTAACACAAGAAACGCGTACTTTCATTCCTGTTAAAAACCGCCGAAATGATCAACATTTGCACTATAAATAATTGTGGAGGGTGAAAAATACTCCAGTATCTTTGCTCTGAACCCGAGTACCAAGGCGTAAGCGGCAGAAGGAGCGCACCCCTCCGGACAGCAGCCGCGCGGTCAGCTCTGTCCGGCCACGGCCGCTCTCCGCCCGTCTCCCTCTGTGCGGCCGCACTGTCACGCGCTGTAAGTCGGCAGTGCCCACACACGGGGTCGGTGGAGCGGGGCAGCGGCCTCACGGGGACGAAAACGCGGCAACGTCCCCGGCAGCTGCAGCAAAGTTGGGGACAGTCTGGTCCGTCCGCCCACCCAGAGTCACTGACCGCGCTGCATCGGCACCGCTCCCCCCACCCCCACCGGCAGCCCCCTGACACCCCTCCCCTATCCTACCCACCCGACCCTCCCCCCTCACCACGATCATACCCCCACCCCCGACCACCCCCCCCCCCCCGAACCGATCCCCAGGAACAGACGACCCGGGGTCTGCGAGTGAGAAACCAAAGTGTGGAGTCCGGATGCTGGGACAGAAGAAGGGCCGGCTGTGCTGGCAGCCATAGTATGAGCTTACCTGACGTTCACCGCGTGTACTCCAGACGGCGTTGCGTGGCAACAGTACGGGTCACTGGTCGTGACCTCGACTGCCGTGCAACCTTCCTATAACCTTACATCATCAGGGTGGAGAGCCTAGGAGTAATTGAACCGTATCACTACTCCGTTATTACCAATCTGTTTTATTCTGCTACTCAAAGCTTTAACCGTAAGACACATCATAACGTCTCCGACAGGGACTCCGGAACAACAGTGAGGATCAAAAAGATCCAGATGTGGAGAACCGGAGAAGGACAATGATTTGGTTGTTTGCTCTTTCAGACATTTTTATTTACCGTGGATACCCTATGTTGTACATTCTGTGAACTGGCAGGTGGACAATTATACCGACACAGACAGCTACGTCAGCACGCAGATATATATAGTCCAGCAATTTGGCTTCATGTTGCAGTTCCTCAGTACCTGCACCAACACG
Source organism: Raja brachyura (assembly GCA_963514005.1). The sequence continues at coordinate 2,943,613 of OY740826.1, forward strand.
TGCATCTGTGCACTGACACAGAGGAAATTCAGCGAGGAGCTGAAGCATGGAGTGAAATATATTTTTCAATTTAATGGGCAGGTCTGTAGATATAATGCAAACGCCATTACCTCTTCGTTAAACTTTCAAACATTAATACGAAAACTTATTTCATTGCGGCGCATCGATAATGCTTCTAGCTTTCAGTGGCGAATTCATGTGTTTTAATACCGGAACCTGATTTTGCAGAGACATCATTATTTAATTTGCAAGGTTATCAACCCAAACATGACAAGACTAAATTGTACTCTGGGAGATGAGAACATAATTCTATAAGCAGGATATAAACCCGAAACTTAAAGATGTGCTGACGTTAAACAAACGGTTGACTGGTGGTGCCTTTAAATTAATTTCCGAATATTTGCTTTCGTTTTCATTGAGATTTCAGCCCACTGAAACGTTTACACAACATAGAAATGGGCCATTTGCCCCACCATGTCTGCGCAGACCATCAAAAAGCTACGTACGTACAGTTGTTTAAATGCCTTGATCGTACTTGGCCCGTTGCTCTCAGTGCCATGGAGATTCATGTTTTGGCCAAGATATTTCTGAAAGTTGCGAACTCAACCATCCACTGTGCGCTCCCAATTCCATTCACCATGTTAATGAGAAATGTTCATCCTCAGATCACCGTGGAAACAAGTTTTCATTTGCGATGTACGTGAAATGTGTTGGTTGATATCAAATATACTGTTCGTGACAACATTACAAATTGCATTAATCTTGGGTTAAAACGTTTCCACTGCGCACCCTGATCATGGAGGATTAAAATGCGTCATTTAGCAAGAGTGCTGTGCACTTGTAGCGTATAACACTAGAGCACGGGAACACGACGTTTGGCCAGCGATGTGCGTGTCGACCATGAAACCAAGATGACCTATTCTTCTCCGTCTGCATGTGGACCATATCCTTACATGTACTGAATATGAAAGTGCTTATCTAAAAACCTCTTACACTCCTCTATCCTTTGTGCCTCCACCACCACCCCTCGTAGGCTAACACCCTAACACTTGTCCCTTTTACCTCCTTTAAATACTTACCCGTTAAACGTTCACCATATGCTCTCTAGAATATCATAGTTCCATCCTGGGAAAAACAAGTACGATACGATAATACTTTATTGTCAGAGCGGGTCTGAAATATGTTTTGCATCACAGAAGCTCCATATACAGCATCACAAAAAAGACAAGATAGGGCGAAAGAAGACACGCATGAAGATATCAAGACTGGATCCCAAAATTCCCATATTCGACAAGACATTACAATAACAGAAAACCACATTTATGGCCCGTCAGCGTACGCTTGATCTGGGATTTAGTGTTTGGTTCAAGGATTGACTGGTGAACAAAAGAGCCCCTCATTCTAACCTTATTAAATTTTGGAACCCTATATCTCCGGTTTGATGGTAACAAATTGTACTCACTATTCAGAACGTGGGTGGTGTCAGAGGAAATGGTAATAGCCATCCTTAGTATGTTTTTAAGGTAGGATGATAGATACAATTTTATGTATTGGTTGACCTACTATCGAGGAGCAGATATTTATTTGTTGGAGCTGTTTTGATTTAGTAGCAGACAGACTCTTGTACCAAGTAATTTTACAATACTGCAAACCACTCATTATCACGGCAGTAAAAAATAATAAAATGATTTGTTTACTTGTTCCGAATGATCTTAGTCGGCGGAGAAACCAGATTCTTTGTTTTGTCTTATTGCGAATCTTATCAATGTGGTTATTCCATGATAACTGATAGTCTATCGTTACCCCCAAGTATTTAAAAGTGAAGGCACCTGCTTGATTTTATCGTTATTGGTAAGAAGTGAACTTTTATGAGAGTCAGATGGTGAGCCAAATACAACCTCTTCTGTTTTCTTTATGTTAATCTCAACGGCATTATTTTCAGTTCACTCGACCAATTTGTTCACGTCGAGTTGGTGCAGCCCGGGGTTGTCTGAGTTACTTAAAAGAGATAATAGAACTGTATCATCTGAGCACTTTATAATATATTGAATCATGTATCTGTACGACAATCATAATTATAAAAGGTAAACAGCTGGGCTGAGTTCACACAACCCTGCGGTGCCCCGACGTTGGTTGTGATGGCAGATGAAAGGGTTTTATTCACCTTTATTATCTGTACTCTGTTGGTGAGTGAGGAAGCATACCAATGAATCCGATATGGACTTAGTTCCTGCTGGATCATTTTTGACACCGAAATGTCTGATTAAATTGTGTTGAAAGCTGACGAAAAGTCTAGAAAGAGGGCTCTTGCATAGGTGTTGGGTTTATCTAAGTGTTTAGAGATAATATGAACTAAGGAGGCAACAGCATCTTCCGAGCCACAGCCCTCCTTATAGGTGAATTGATATGGGTCGAGTTTATTTGTTGTGGTACTGATGAAATGTGGGAGCAAAATTATTTCGAGAGATTTCATAATCACCGACGTAAGGGATATTTGTATGAAATCCTTATATTTTTTGGGACATGTATTCTTGGGCAAAGGTTTTATATGCGAAGCTGTCCATAACGGAGGGACAATGCGTGTGTCCACAGAGGCCTGAAAGATTTGTTACCACACTGGAGCCAACTGTGTTGCAAAGTTCCTCAAGAGGAAAGCGCTGCATCCACCCGGCCCAGCAGCTTTCCTTGTATTTGTACGCTGAAATGTTTTCCTGACATCTTCAACAGCGATGGCAATCATGTCGGAGACAGCAGGTGTCACAGAATTAACGATGTCGGTGCACTTGATAGAATTATCTAGGGATTCAAATCTGGCAAAACAAGTGTTGTGAGAATTGGAGAGGAATCGTTCGTTTTTATGTACCGTATCTATCAATGTCTTTCCTAATTTGTTCATACTTCTATCAGGTATCTCTTTACCTATGCCCTTTCAAGGAATAAACATAGAAACCTATATATCATTGCTGTTGAGAATCCTGCCATTTGAAGGTGATATGTGTGGGAGGGGCAAAAAGGGTGGTAGGTATATGGAACGAGCTGTTGGAGGGGGTGGTTGCGTCACAGGGAGCATCACAGTGTTAAAACACATTTGCATAGGAAGATTGATAGGATAGATATAGTGGTCAAGGGGGCAAAGTCAGGCAGATATAATTGGTGTAGGTGGGGCTTGTCGTTCGGCACGGGAACGTTTAGCCAAAGGGCCGTTTCCACGCTGTGACGCTGTGACTCTAACTGTAGATGTTATCCTGACATGCGACCTCACAAATTGCAACACCTCACATTGGCCCAGATGGAACCTCATCCGCCATTTCCCCATTGATTTGTGTTCCTGGTTTATAATCTGCAGCATACTTTGAATCCCCCCTCACAGTCCGCGACCCAACTATTTAGTAATCTAGTTTTATGTGCAAGTCATGTCAACAGAGGCTCCAGCACCGATCTTGATGTAACTCCACTGGTCACAGATCTCCCGCCCGACCATCATTCTCCCACCGCAACCCCCTGCCGTTTTATTTATAAACCAGTTTGAAATCCACAGGACGAAAACACTGAAGATCCCGTGCATCTTAATCTCGGATTCCCCTATCACGGGAGACTTGATCAAATGTATTTCAAAAATCTACGCAGACATTCAACATCCTATCCCAATCGATTACATGTGCTATATCCTCAACAAAAGTTGATCAAATTAGTAAAACACCAAGTGCTGCGTTCAAAGCCACGCCGACTGTCCCTAATTAACTAATTTTCATCCAAATGCGAGTAACTCCTTTCCTATATTATCCTCTCCAATAGCTTCCCCACTGGTGACATGATGCTCACCAGCTTATTATTCGCTAAATTGTCTCTGCACCCTTGCTGAAACAGTAGAACAACATTAGCTGGTTCCCATTCATCTAGGACATCGCCAGTAACTCGATAATTATCTCCCGCAATGTTCGTGCAATCTCCTTTCCTTCATCACTCAATAACCCGAAATAGATGCCAGCGGATTTTATCCACTTCACGAGTGCCCAAATCTCCTTCTTAAAATTAAACTGCTTTGGCAGATTAGAAAGAAAGAACTGCAGATGCTGGTTAAAATCGAAGGTAGACAGCCTGACCCAAAACGTCGCCCATTCCTTATGTCCGTAGATGCTGCATCACCCGCTGACTCACTCCAGCATTTTGTGTCTACCTTTGGCAGATTAGTATTCTTCACATACATCTCAAAGTCCACCGTGTCCTTCTCAGTAATCAGCACAAATGCAAATTATTTGTTTCGTACCTCGCCGACATCTCCGAACTCCAAGCACGAATTCCCTCCTTTATCCAGGAGTACACCTACTTTCTCCCATTTTTCTTTATTTTGTTTAAATTAGGGATACAAATCCTTGGAGTTTTCTTCAATCTGACTCGCCAGAACAGGTGTCCCTTTTGGTCCTAATTTAACCCTTTTACTTTTTTTTCACGTTGCATTATATTCTTTAAAGGCCTTGTCTGCTTTTATCCTTACTTTAGTTTATAGATACAGCGTGGAAATAGCCCCTTCGGCCCACGGATTGCACACCGACCAACGATCCCCGCACATTAACATTATCCTACACACACTAGGGACAATATTTGCATTTATACCAAGCCAATCAGCATATAAACATGTTCGTCCTCGGAGTGTGGGAAAAAACGAAGATCTCGGAGAAAACCACATGGTCACGGGGGGGGGGGGGGGGGGGGAGAGGGGGACGGGATGGAATCCGGGTCTGTGGCGCTGCAAGGCTAAAACGCAGCCGATGCGCCACCGTGCCGCCCAACTTCTTAAACTTTTCATGCGCTTCCCTTTATGCATTGACCCCACAGACAATCTCTTTGGTCATCAAAGGCCATTTCTCATCCTTATCCATCCTCCTTACTGGAACATGTCGACCCTGAAATATGATCAAGTTGCCTTTAACCAACTCCTGACATACATGTCAGACGTGGAAATGCAAGAAAAAAGAACTTCTCCCAATGGACCAAACCTCTGCCGTTTGAAGTAGGAATTTGCCTTCCTTGGATTTGGTACCTTCCCACAGTGTCTGGACTGCTCCCCGATCAATTAACGGAAAATGTTTGCATTTTAAATTGCCCAGCCCCGGAAAGTAACGGTAATGGTGGAACATTTGTATGTGTTTCGGCCTTCACGTTAATTATTAACCCGTGACCATCCGCCACCTTAATATTCCCTTCGCAAGCGGTCGGGTTGTTGGCCGTGGTCGGCAGTGAGTTGGGCAATATTTGAACCAAACTATACAACGTTCATCTTCACGTATTATTCTAATGGCTGCTCCGGAACACACACGAAACGTAAAACATTGCATTTGCGTCCCCCTTGTGAGAGCCAACGACAAATATTGCAATTCCAAATGGTTCAAGTAACATTTTCCACTTCACACTGCATTGCTCGTCATTTCGTTAGTGTCGCTCAAATTAGAGTCATAGAGTAATACAGTATGGAAACAGGCCTTTCGGCCCAACATGCCCAGCTATCCTAGTCCCACTTCCCCGCGCTTGGTCCATAACCTTCCAAACCTGCCCTTTCCATCTACTCTCCAACTGTTTCGTAAATGATGGGATAGTCCCAACTTCAACTACCTCCTCTAGCAGCCTCTTACATGCACCCATCGCCCTCTGTGTGAAAAAGTTACCCCTCTGATTCCTATTAAATCTTTTCCGTTTCACCTTGAACCTATGTCCCCAGGTCCTCGATTCCTCTACCCTGGGTAAAATGCTGTGCATCAACCCGATCTATTCCTCTCATGATTTTGTATACTTCTATAAGATGTCCCCTTATCCTCCTACGCTCCATGGAATAGAAACACAACCTACCCAACCTCTTCCCAGTGCTCACTCCCTCTAGTCCTGGCAACATCCTCGGAGATCTTTTCTGAACCATTTCAAGCTTGACAATATATATTTTTTTACATGGTGCCCAGAACTGAGCACAATATTCGAAATGCTGTCTCAACAACGTCTAATACACTGCAACATGACCTCCCAACTTATATACTCAATACCCTGACTGAAGAAGACCAAAGTGCCAAAGGCCTTTTTGACCACCTTATCTACCTGCGACTCGACCTTCATGGAACAATGTACTTGAACATATCAAGATGTCAGATTAAATGAAACAAGATTCCCGAAATGCACTCGTCCGTGGAAACGAGTAAACTGAACATTCCGATTTCAGACGACTGCTCACGATTATTGGGATTGCGGAGAGATGGTGCGGATTCTATCAGCCCCGCAGATTGCTCACCGGCACTAAATGTCCACTCAACATAACATAAATAATGGATATAATTACCCATGATTACTGCTACACTTTCCGTGAGGCACTTTGTGCCCGGACACAAAAGAGTTAACAGTAGATGTTTGTGAGTGTAATTGACGTCAGTCCGCAAGGAGCACGGTTGCGTCACAGGAGGTTTCCCAGTTCCAATAAAAAGGATTCCTGTTGATGGGATATGAGAGTGTTAGTGAGAGCATCCCGTCCGTCACCCACACAGAGCAGCAGCTGCACAGCGGGAGAAAACCATTCGGAATCTGTGACCAATAACGTGGGATGTTAGATGGATGTTTAGGAATCAGGGAATATTAGAGAGTGAAGTGATTGTTACCGAGGCAATCGACGAACAGTGAGTGCGGTGTTACAGAAATGGATCGGTCTCTGAAAACTGTAGACTGGGATGTTACCGCGATGGGGAAGGGAGTCTTCTATTTGGCCGACGATATTTTTGACTCTAGGTATAGCTTAAGTGGTCGGATCTACAGTCTACTCATAACTATTCAGCCTGTCTTTTATTCAATCCTCGCCCTTGTTGCTTCTCCAGGTAAGTCCCCGTCCAAATTCCCGCGCATCAACAGGTGAGAAGCGGCAGTTCCGGGATCCGGTGTCAAAGTCTGTAGCTCGAATAATTCATGACGTGTTCCCTTAAACAATATTTGACAGAGTATTGGGTAATGTGATGATGCTGCCTGTTTGTGTGGATAATAGATTTCACGCTGTTTATCACCGTGTTGCTTACCCTCTGTGCCTGTTATTTTTACATTGCTACCATGTCCACAGCTAATGTTAATAACGCGGTAAACAATCGTTAACGTTCCATCCAGTTCTTGTAATTCACTTTCCTGCTGTAATCCACTGCTGCCGTGCGCTTGGCGATCAATATGCAGCTGTCGATGATATCTACGGCTAAGTGCAAAACTGATGTTATTGGATGTTTACAGGATTTGCAGGTTTTTACAGGTCCAATGCAATCTTGAGATACTGACACGTGTTCCTTTGCCTCCCACCTGCTCCCAGGTGCGATTGAAGCGAACGGTTCCGGCTTGGATCTGGCCCAGTTTCGCACAATATTACTGTCTCTGCGTTATGCACCGTATATGAAGCATTACTGTCCCCAACAGACTGACACTGGCGCATTGGGCAATGAATAGAGTGAGAACCCTGGGCTGATTGATTTACACTAAAGAGCAGGACGAGTGTCTGTTCTCCAGCCCACATTGAACCCGATTCACAGTGAACCAAAGAACTAAACTTCTATGTTGAAGTGAGCAATGGTTCTTTAGCCGATCTGTCGTAACTGCTGCTTCTCATTGTTAAGTAATCGAGCAGATGCAGATATTTTACCATTAATAATTTAATTCATTGAGTAGTTACTAGTGGACAGCATCGTTAGACAATCTTCTACAATTCCAGAACATAATTGTCTTTGTCCGCTGCCATGTCTCTGTTTACTTCCCTCCTCACAGTGAACACGCTGACGATTGTGGTCCTGTCCCGGGGAAACTGCGGTCTCTCCACAGGTGTCACTCGCTACCTGGTCGCCATGGCAACGGCTGATCTTCTTGTCATTATTGTCGACCTGATACTGAGGCAGATTCCAATTGCTTACTGGAAAGCATTTATATTCCTGAACTATGTCCCAGTGTGTAATATCCACGCCTTCTTGCTTTACGCGGTCACGGACTGTTCTGTCTGGTTCACCGTCACCTTCACCTTTGATCGATTTGTGGCCATTTGTTGCCAGAAGCTGAAAACAAACTATTGCACCGAGAGAACGGCGGCTGTGGTTCTGGGTACAGTGACGGTGCTGAGCTGTTTAAAGAACACGTTCTGGTATTTTATGTTCAAGGGTGGGTACTTGCTGTCTAATTCCCCCTGGTTTTGTAATGCAAGATCCGGTGCTCGATACTCACTGGTCTGGGGAATCGGGGAGTTTCTGCAATATCTCATCACCCCCGTGATCCCATTTGTCCTCATTCTTTTATTCAACATTTCGACCATCAGATACGTGTTAGTGGCGAGCAGAGCCCGCAGGAGACTCCGGGGTCCCAGGAATGGGGAGAGTGGCAGAGACCCGGAGATGGAGAGCCGCAGGAAATCCCTCATTTTACTGCTGGTCATCTCGGGGAATTTCATCGTGTTGTGGGCGGTCCATGCGATATTTGTTGTGTGGTTCAGACTTTCTGGATTAATTCTTAGCTGGAACTATCCAGAATTCGCCATCGGTGAACTGGGCTACATGTTGCAGATCCTGAGTTGCTGCACAAACACGGCTCTTTACGCCGTCACCCAGACTAAGTTCAGGCAGCAGTTCAAAGAAGTGGTGAAATCGCCCGTTTCTCTGATTGTAAAATGCACTCAGCGCCGCGGGGTTTAGGAATCCGTGCCCTCTCTATCCCATTTGCTCACCCTACCCATCTCTCCCCGACACGCTGGTGATCCTCCTCTGTCCCATTTTCATGACATAATTCACGACCTCTGCCGAGTGTGAGGTAGGTAGGTCATAGCAGGTCGTGGTGCTAGTCGTGGATACTCGTGGCGTCAAGTGGGTCGGGGCGTTTTTTTAACATGATGAAAAATGTCCACGCGAAAAAAGGTCGTGAATTTGGTCGCGAAATTGGGCAAAACGCGTACTTTGTCACCTGTTAAAAAGCACCGAAACGGTCAATTTTTGCACTGTAACAATTGTGGCATCTAAAAAAATGTCAGAACTGATAAATCTGGCTGTAAGATTTTAAAATCGCCCATGGTTAACAAGTGGATTTTTACAAGCAAAATGAAAACGCTTCTGAAGCAAAATGTATCATTAAAAAATCTCGAGACCTACGAGTGGTGTGTGGAAATGTAAGTTTTCAATGATTATGATATTGAGGTGTATGTTTTGGCAAATAATGAAATGTTCTGACAGCTTAAACACCCACTCCATTTCAAAGATATTGTCAATTTGCTGAGGTTGATTATGTCCAATTAACAGCTAACAATTATGCCATTCCTTGGCTTGCATCTGAGTAAAATGTAGTTCAAAACTACATATGGTTTTGCGATTGATTTTAATGATAAATTTAGCTTCAGAAGCGTTTTCATTTTCCGTGTAAAAATCCACTTGATAACCATGGGCGATTTTAAAATTTTACAGCCAGATGTATCACTTCTGAAACTTTTTGGATACGAAAGGTATCAAGGTAAAATAGAAACATGTTCAGCACAACACTTGCCGTTGATTTCTTTTTGATGTTTTCATCTTTTAGATTTTGCGAGGAGCCTGCAAACTAGGCAAAACCATTTTTGTTGTGTTTCATCATTTTCTGGCAATTTCAGGGATTCAAAATAAAACTACGAAATAGGACACTTTGGGTTATCACACATGATCATTTTCCCGCTTCACTTCTCCTGACATTAGCACCATTTTTTCATCCTAGCCATTGTTCTCCACGACATTCTCTGACATATTTTTGGGAGGACTGGTAAAATGCTTGCAATCAAGCTCCGGTAACACGCCTAAATTGAAGAACTGAGTAGAACCAGCTACAGCATCTGTCCATAAAGTATGCTTACCCACGGTACGCTCTATATGGGGACGGACGTCATCACTGGTCCAAACCACAACATCGCAAAACGGTCTCGCCGAGACAAAAATGTGGGCATGGACCTGGTAGTAGTAAGCATGTTCAGTGGACAGATGAAGCTCGCCATTCAAATTCTGAAGCCAAAACAGTTGTCCTCCGCAGCGGACATTAAAGGCATGTCCTTCTTACAGAACGGACATTTAATTTCACAAACACCAAAACGCTCAACCCCGCAACAATGCTCAGAACACTGAACCAGTCCATTCAGCGTTGCACCCAAATGAGGGTACTTGGGGTTTATGATCAGTCCGGAGTCTTTCTTTATCAATCCAGAGTATTCAGTATACATATAAGCCTCATAACCATGTATTGATTGCCGTTCATGAGCACAACCCCATCTTGCTGCCTCAGTGCTAAATCTGCACAGATCGGCGTAGCACATCGAGTTAAATCTGCACAGATCGGGGTAGCACACCGATTTGATCACACTAATTGCAGGAGAACCTGCATTTGCCCTGCAAACACTATTCAGTATTGATGCTATTATGCGTCCCGCCCGATACCAACACCAGAGATTTGATTTTGCTTGCTGACGAGCGTGTGCCTCCACATTCTTTGCTCCCTCCTCAATAACAGAATAATTAACATCTTCACATCTCTTTAGAAGATCAGCATATGTTAAGGTGAATGTGTCTTCTTCTTCGCATCTTCACATCTTCGCGAAAAATTTCAGCAGATCTTCGTGAAACAACGACGAGGTAATGGTAAAATGATCTCATATTCCGGTAGACATTTTCCCCGCGGATTCCAAACGACTTATCTGAAAATGTCATGCTTTTTTTCTCTAGTTATTACTGAAAATGTTCAAAAATCTGATAAAACTTTGAATTTAAAAACGACCGCCCTTCGCTGATGACGTCATGTGCAAATCGTCCTTCCTCGCAAACTATAAACTAGAACATTAAACGCTAAACTATAAACTCAGAAACTAACCTAAACTCTAAACGAGAAACAAAAGCAGGAACGGGGTACTGATTGGGGATGATCAGCCATGATCACAATGAATGGCGGTGCTAGATCGAGGGGCCGAATGGCCTACTTCTGCACCTATTTTTCTATGTTTCTAACTTTCTATGTTTCAAACTATCAACTCAAACTCTACACTCTCATCTCTAAACTCTGATTATTAAACTCAAACTATAAACTCAAATTACAAACTATAACCTCAAAGCATGAACTAAATGTAAAACTAAGCGCGCAGAGATCTCCGGCAGGTTGGAGCCCGGGCGGAGAGGAGCCGGGGCGGACAGAAACAGAAACCATTCTTCATTGCAACCATTTTATTGATAGTTTCCCAGTTGTACAGAGAGTGAGAGGCGGAGAGCTAGCGCGGCCACCGGGTGTCAGAGAGAGAGAGTGCAGAAAGCGAGGGGCAGAGACAGAGAGAGAGAGAGGCAGACAGAGCGCGGCAGAGACAGATAGAGATGGGCAGAGAGAGATGGGCTGAGTCAGCGAGAGAGGGGGGCAGGTGGAACGGGTGGTTAGAGAGGGCGGTGAGAGGGGGGGAGAGAAGGGCTGACGGGGGAGGGAGGGCGAGAGAGGGGGAAGAAAGGGGAGGAAAGAGCGGTGGTAGAGGATGGAGTTAGGGGGAGAGAAATGGGGGGTGGGTGGGGAGAAAGTGGGGAGAGAGAGAGTGGCAGTGGGCAGGGATGAGTGGGGGATACATGTGGTGTAAGGGAGGAAAGAGCTGGGGAGAAGGCGGGAGATAGGGAGAGAGAGATGGGAAGGTGATAGAGGGAAGTGGGAGTGAGAGGGGGATAGAGGGGGCAGAGAGGGGGGGAGTGGGGAGAGAGGAGGGGGAGAGAGGGGGAGAGAGGGGGAAGAGGGGGGGAGAAGAGGTGGGGATGTGAGGGATTGCGAGGGAGAGATGGGGAGAAATGTGGGGGTGAGAGTGGAGAGGTGAGAGAGGGGGAGAGTGGAGAGAGGGAGATGAGGGGGAAGGTGGGGAGGGCAGAGGAGTGGGGGAGAGGAGGGGGAGGAGGAGGGGGTAGAGGTGAAGGGGTGGTGAGAAGCGGAGGGGGCAGGCGGCCGGGGAGAAGCAGAGAGCGGGGACCTACGGGGAGGTGCGGCGCGGGGCCGTGAGGAGCGGGAAGGAGCGGGGAGGAACGGGGAGGAGCGGGGAGGGGCGAGGAGCAGCGGGGAGGGGCGAGGAGCAGCGGGGCGGTGCGGGGAGGGGGGGGGGGGGTTAACGAAAGTACTTCGAGTTCGACGGCTTCAATCCAGGGCCCGACTTGCTCGCTTTTGAATAACGAGGGGAGGAGGGTGGGAGAGAAGGTCGACGTCATCAGCGAAACAGTCGTTTTCATTTCAATGTTTTGTCTGTTATTGAACATTTTCATGAATAACTCGGGAACTAAAGCATGACATTTTCAGATATAATGTGCTTTTTCGGACTTCATTTGAAAAATCTCCACCGGAATATGTTAAAATTTTAAAGTTAGCGCGTCGTTTTTTCGAGAAGATGTGATTATACACAAACACACAGACACACACACGAACAAACACACCCACATCCAAGAAGAGACTTGTACACCAACGTCTGTATCTCTCGTTTCCCTCTCCCCTGAATCTCATTCTGAAACATCACCCATTCCTTCTCTCCAGAGATGCTGCCTACCCGCTGAGTTACTCATGCACCTTTTACCTTTCCAAGTTCTCCAGCGATGCATCCTGATCCGCTGAGTTACTTCAGCACTTTTTTCTTGTCCACGTTCTCCAGAGATGCTGCCTGACCCGCTGAGTTACTCCAACACTTTGTACCTATCCACGATATCGAAAACTAAATTAAACTAATCTAAAACTTTAATCTCTAACTGAAACTCAATCTAACTTTAAACTCAAAATATAAACTAGAACTCCAAACTCTTAATACCAAACTCCAAGTAGAAACAAAAACAGGAACGGGGTACTGATTTTGGATGATCAGCCGTGATCACATTGAAAGGCGGTGTTGGTTGGAAGGGCCGAATGGCCTACTCCTGCACCTATTTTTCTATGTTTTTAAGTTTCTATGTTTCAAACTATAAACTCAAATTCTAAACTCTCAACTCCAAAATCTAATTACTAAACTCAAACTAGAAACTCAAATTACAAACTTTAAACCCAAAGCATGAACTAAATGTAAAACTAAGCCCGCACTAATCTCCGGCAGTTTGGAGCCCGGGGGGAGAGGGACCGGAGCGGACAGAAACGGAAACCATTCTTCATTGCAACCATTTTATTGATAGTTTCCCAGTTGTACAGAGCGTGAGAGGCGGAGACCTGGTGCGGCCGCCGGGAGTCACGGACTCAGTTTGACGCGATGGTGTTGTCGATCCAGGAGACGTAGTGGCAGATGCGAGTGTACACGCCGGGATAGACCCTCACAATACACCCGTATCCCCACGATGCCACTCCCTGGAGCATTCTGTTACACACCACTTCCCGCCAGAATCACCCTGTCACAAGGGCAGACGCGAGAGGAAGTAAATGGCTTCTGATAAATATTGTAAATTGTCCATAGTGTGTGTGAGTGTGTGAGTGTGTGTGAGTGTGTGTGTGTGTGTGTGTGTGTGTGTGTGTGTGTGTGTGTGTGTGTGTGTGTGTGTGTGTGTGTGTGTGTGTGTGTGTGTGTGTGTGCGTGTGTGTGTGTGTGTGCGTGTGTGTGTAGGATAGTGTTAGTTTGAACGGGGTGATCGCTCTAGAGGAGCGACACGGTGGGCCGATAACCTGTTTCCGCGCTGTAGTGGGGAGCGAAGGGTGATAAGGGAAGAGATGGCGTTACAAAGACGGGGAGAGTAGGTGTAGAGGCGGGAGGGTAACGAAGAGGAGGGGTGAGTGCAGAAGGGCAGGGGTCTGTACCTTGCAGCGGTGGCGGCCTCCCTCCAAGTAGCCGGCCACGTCACGTTGTCGGAATCCCGGAGTCTGGGTCTGGGCGCAATGCGTGGGCAGGAGAACGGCGACCACATTGCGGTTCATGGCGGCGGGCCGGGACAATTTGATCTACATGATGTCGTTGTCCCTGGTGTAGTAATCGTACTTGGCATGTCTGAACACCATTTCCGCACCGATTAACTGAACCGACCCTCACCGTAGCCGTAATCTCATGCTCGCCCAGACGAACCTGGTTGCTCCCACGAACAGACCGAAATACCAGATCACCCTTCATCCTCCT
>OY740826.1:2962695-3050195 GCA_963514005.1 Raja brachyura
GGGCAGAGAGTGAGAGCCAGAGGCAGAGAGAAGGGGCAGCGACAGTGAGTGAGGGGGCAGAGAGAGTAGGGCAGATGCAGAGAGATAGGGGATAGAGGGGGAGGGGGCGAGAGCAGGGTTAGAGACGGGGAGGGGGAGGGTGTGGGAGTAGAGAGGGGGGGAAATGCGGGGGGGGGGAGTGCGGGGGGAGAGAGGGGTGAGAGAGAAGGAGGAGGGAGGGGGCAAAGAGGGGGGAGAGATGGGAGAGGGAGAGGGTGAGGAAATGGTGAAGGGGAGAGCGGTGTAGAGAGAGGAGTGCGTAAGTGGTTGAGAGAGGGGGAGAGAGAGAGGGGAGAGAGATGGGGAGAGGGGGAGAGGAGAAGTGATGAGGGGGAGAGAGGGCTAGGAGGAGAGAGGGGGTGGAGAGGGGGAAGGGAAGAGGGGGTGAGAGGTGGAGAAAGAGGGGGGAGAGATGTAGGGGAGAGAGGGGGTGAGAGCGGAAGGCTGAGAGAGGTGCATTGAGAGGAGAGAGCCTCACACACACACTAACCACCCCAGACACATAAACGCTGACCACCCCCCCTTGATATCATATTAATCGTTTTCATTCGCTCCTTTTTGCCCCATCCACGCCCCATCCACTCACGCATAGCCCCAACTCGCAGGCGCGTCTAGAGAGGGAGAGGGAGGGTGTGTATAGAGAGAGGGCAGTAACCGAGGCGGCACAGAGAGAGAGAGCGGGGAAGACAGAGAGAGAGGCAGAGGCAGAGAGAGGTAGCGACAGTGAGTGAGGGGCAGAGAGAAAAGGGCAGAGACAGAGAGAGAGGGGGGGAGAAAGGGGGCGAGAGCAGGGTTAGAGAGGGAGAAGGGTGAAAGGGGGAGGGTGTATAGAGGGGGAAAAGTGGTGGGAGAGAGGGGGTGTGAGAGGGTGAAAGATGGGGAGAGAGAGAGGGGAGGGAGATGGGGAGACGGGGGAGATGGGGGAGTTCCGGGGGGAGGGGGGTGGGGAGGAGGAGAGAGGGGGCGGAGAGGGGGAAGAGAGGAAGGGTTGGGAGGTGGGGAAAGGGGGGGAGATGTAGGGGAGAGAGGGGTGAGAGAGTGGCGGAGAGAGGGGCGGAGAGAGGAGAGAGCGTCACACACACACACTAACCAACCCCCTTGATGGTATATTAATATTATTATTTCGCTCCTTTTTACCCCATCCCGGCCCTCTCCAGTCACGCATAGCCCCCAACTCGCAGGCGCGTCTGCAGAGGGAAAGGGGGGTGGGGTAGAGAGAGTCGTCAGAAAGCGAGGGGGCAGAGACAGAGGGAGGGTGCAGAGAGAGAGAGGCAGGAGGGTTGGAGAGGCGGGAGGGGGGAGCGGGGGAGGGGGATGGTGGGAAGGGGAGTGGGGGAGAGAGGGGGGAGGGGGAGAGAAGGTGAGAGGAGGGAGAAAGTGGGGAGAGGGGAGTAGAGCGGGGGAGGTAGAGAAAGGTGGATTCAAAGGGGGGAGTGAGAGGTGGAGAGAGCGGGGGATAGCGTGGTGGAGAGGAGGGAGTGACGAGGAGTAGTGAGGGGGTGGAGAGATCGGGGTGAAGAGGGGTGAGAGAGGAGGGGGAGAGTGTTGGGTAGAGCGGGGGAGAGAGGAGGGAGATGTGGGGGGGAGAGTGGAGAGAGAGAGGAGGTGGGAGAGGAGGAGCGAGAGGAGGTGGGCGGAGAATCGGAGTGGTAAAGGAGGCGGCGTTGGGGAGAGGAGGGGGGGGGGAAGCGGAGCGTGGCGGGCGGCCGGGGAGCGGTAGGCGGGGTGCAGCGGGAGCTGGGAGCAGCGGGGATCAGCGGGGAGGAGCGGCGAGGGACGGGGCGCGGCAGGGAACGTCGGGGAGCGGGGGAGCGGAGAGGAGTGGAGAGGCGTTGGGAGGGGCCCGGAGCGGGCGTCAACCAGAGAACTGCGACTTCGACGGCTTCAATCCAGGGCCCGTCTTGCTCGCTTTTGAGTAACGATCGGGAGGAGGGAGGGGGGGATTGACGTAATCCTCGAAAGGCAGTCGTTTTCATTTCAAAATTTTACCCGATATTTCTACATTCCCATTAATAACACGAGAAATATAGCATGACATTTTCAGATAAGGCGTTTTTTCGGACTTCATTTGTAAAATCTCTAATGGATTATATTAAAATGTTACTGTTAGCGCGTCGTTCTTAAAATTAAACTAATCCAAAACTTTAATCTCTAACTGAAACTAATTCAAACCCTAAACTCAAAATATAAACTAGAACTCTAAACTCTAACCTCCAATCTCCAGGTAGAAATAAAAGCAGGAAAGGTGTACTTTTGGATGATCAGCCGTGATCACATTTAATGGTGGTGCTGGCTCGAAGGGCCGAATGGCCTACCCCTGTGCCTATTTTTCTGTGTTTCCAATTTTGTATGTTTCTAGCTATAAACTCCAATTCTAAACTCTCAACTCTAAACTCTAACTACTAAACTCAAACTATAAACTGAATTTACAAACTTTGAACTCAATGCATGAACTAAATGTCAAACTTAGCGCGCAGTTATCTTCCGTCGGTTGGAGCCTGGGGAAAGAGGAACCGGAGTGGACAGAGGAGGGTAGGGGGTCGCAGAGACGCGGAGTGGAGGTGCAGGTGCCGTGGGGTGGGGGGCAAATCTAACTAACACGAAATTATACACTGTTTAAGAAAGAACTGCAGATGCTGGAAACATCGAAGAGACAAAAATGCTGGAGAAACCATGTAGCCGAGATCACAGCCAACATTGGCCTGTTTCCCGTTTCATCGGCACCTTTTTCCATCTATTTTTCTATTTGTTCTGTATCTCCGAGAGAGAGAGAGAGAGAGAGAGAGAGAGAGAGAGAGAGAGAGAGAGAGAGAGAGAGAGAGCAACCAGTCAATATGGTATCTACCTTAGACCTGCAGAAGATGGAGCGAGCATTGGAATTGCAATGTCGGCCCGTTCGCGGGGCCTTTCATCACCATGCCCGGGATCTTCCATCGCCCCGTTCAGGCGATCGAGGCTCCCGATGTGGAAGTCCCCCGACAGCCGATTTTAAGCCGCGCCGCGCGATGAAAGTCCCCGCGAACGGGCCGATTGAAGCCCCACGATTCTGGGCGGACGAAGCTACTGTTGCTCGAGTTCGGAGTCGGTCACGAACCAGGTCAGCTCCCGATGTTACCGTCCACAGGGACCACGGCCGAAGCCTCGCGAGTGTGTTTGTGTGAAAGGAGAGAGAGAGAGAGAGAGAGAGAGAGAGAGAGAGAGAGAGAGAGAGAGAGAGAGAGAGAGAGAGAGAGAGAGAGAGAGAGAGAGTGACAGAGTGTGTGTGTGTGTGCGTGTGTGTTTGTGTGTGTGAGTGTGTGTGTGTGAGTGTGTGTGTGTGCGTGTGTGAGTGTGTGTGTGAGTGTGTGAGTGTGTGTGTGTGTGTGTGACAGAGTGTGTGTGTGTGTGTGAGAGAGAATATGTGTTTGTGTGTATGTGTGTGTGAGTGTGTATGTGTGTGTGTGCGCGCGCGCGGCCGCCAAAAAGTCCATGTTTAGATAGCGAAGTCGGTCATCAATCAGTTCAGCTGCCTATGTTACCGTCCACAGGAGCCACGGCCGAAGCCTCCGAAGCCTCGCGTGTGTTTGTGCCAGTGTGTGCGTGTAAGAATGTGTGTGTGCGTATGTGTGTGTGCCTGTTTGTGTGTGATAGAGAGAGAGTGTGTGTGAGTGTGTGTGCGCGAGAGAGAGAGAGAGAGTGTGTGTTTGTGTGTGGGTGAGTGTGTGAGAGTTGTGCGTGAGTGTGCGAGAGTGGGTGTGTGTGTGTGTACCGCCAAAAGAGTCCCCTCCATGTTTAGATAGCGATTTCCGCCCCCTCCCCACTTTCTCTCCACCGTCAGTCCCGGAGTCTCACTCTGGGCCTGGGTGTTGCCCCAGCCGGAGATTAGACACACCTCGCCAGTCTGGGCGCAATCGACGGGCAGGGGGACGGCGACCACATTGCGTTTCGTGGCGGCGGACCGAGACACTTTGTCCTGGCCCGCCGCCATGATGTCGTTGTCCAGGTTGTAGTAATCGTATTTGGGAAGTCTGGTCACCATCTCCGAGTTGATGAACTGTTCCGACACCTCCGTAGCCGTGGTATCATGCTCGCCCAGAAGAACGTGGATTCGCCTACAAACAGACCGAAGTACCTGTGTTTCCTCTATGCTGTGATACCTGTGCTGCGAGCCACAACCACGGACTGTTCCGTTTGGCTGGCGGTTGCTTTCCCTTTTGATCATTACATCACGATCTGTTGTCAGAGTCTGCGGAAGAAATATTGTTCCGAGCGATCAGCGACTGCGGTGATCGGAACAGTATGAGCGTGATTTTGTGCCAAGTCTATTCCGATTTACTTTGCTTTGGATCCATGGCGTTGCGTCCCCACTGTCGAATAGTTGCACGTAAGGTCATCGGGTCAAAGGGAGTGGTGCACGGAGCAGCTCAATCCGTCTGGAGGACATTGCATCCTCCCGCATACACTGTTAACACACGAAACAAGTACTATCAACCCTGTTAAAAACCGCCGAAATGATCAATTTTTGCGCTGTAAATAAATGTGGAGGGAGACAAATACTCCAGTATCTTTGCTCTGAACCCGAGTACCAAGGTGTAAGCGGCAGAAGGAGCGCATCTCTCGGGACAGCGCCCGCGCGGTCAGCTCTGTCCGGCCACGGCCGCTCTCCACCCCGTCTCCTTCTGTGCGGCCGCACTGTCACGCGCTGTAGGTCGGCAGCGCCCACACACGGGGTCGGTCGAGGGGGCAAGGGGCACACGGGGCCGAAAACCCGGGAACGTCCCCGGCAGCTGCAGCAGAGTTGGGGACAGTCTGGCCCCTCCGCCCACCCAGAGCCACTGACCGCGCTGCCCCCACAACCACCGGCAGACCCCAGACCCTCCCTCCCCGATCCTACCTACCCGACCATCCCCCCCTCTGCACGACCATACCCCCCCTCCCCACGACCATACCCCCACCCCCGACCATACCACCCCGAACCGATCCCCAGGAACAGACGGCCCGGGGTCTGCGAGTGTGGAAACAAAGTGTGGAGTCCGGATGCTGGGACAGAAGATGGGCCGGCTGTGCTGGCAGCCATAGTATGAGCTTACCTCATAGTATGAGTTCACCGCGTCACTGATGAAATGTCGGAGCAAAATTATTTCGATAGATTTCAGAATCACCGATGTAAGGGATATGGGTCTGAAATCCTTATATTATTTGGGACATGTATTCTTGGGCAAAGGTTTTATATGCGAAGTTGTCCATAACAGAGGGACAGTGCGTGTGTCTACAGTGGCCTGAACAATTTATTGCCACACTGGAGCCAGCTGTGTTGCAAAGTTGCTCAAGAGGTAAGCGCTGCATCCATCCGGCCCAGCAGCTTTCCTTGTATTTGTACGATGAAATGTTTTCCTGACATGTTCAACAGTGATAACAATGCTGTCGGACACAGCAGCTATAACTGATTTAAGGATGTCGGTGCACTAGGGAGAATTATCTAGGGATTCAAATCTGGCAAAACAAGTGTTGAGAGAATTGGAGGGAAATGGTTCGTTTTTATACACCGTATCTCTCCATCTCTCTCCTCATTTTTCATACTTATATCAGGTATCTCTTTACCTATACCCGTCCAAAGGAAAACAAAAATCGAAACCTATATAACATTGCTGTTGAGGATCCTGGCGTTTTAAGGTGCTATGTTTGGGAGGGGAGAAAAGGGTGGTAGCTATATGGAATCAGCTGTCGGGGAGGGGGAGGGGGGGGGGGGGTGGTGGGTGGTGGGTGTTTGCGGCAGGGAGCATCACATCTTTAAAAACAACATTTGCATAGGAAGATTAACAGGATAGATTTAGAGGTCAAGGGGGCAAAGTCAGGCAGATATAATTGGTGCAGGTGGGGCTTGTCGTTCTGCACGGGAACGTTTAGCCGAAGGGCCGTTTCTACGCTGTGACGCTGTTACTCTAACTGTTAATGTTATCCTGCAATGCGACCTCACAAATTGCAACACCTCACATTGGCCCAGAACTCCATTCGCCATTTCGCCATTGATTTCTGTTCCTGGTTTCAAACCTGCTACATACTATAGATCCCCCTTCTCAATCCGCGACTACAACTATTTTGTAGTCTACTTTTATGTCTAAGTCACATCCACAGATGTACCAGCACTGATCTAGCTGGAACTCAACTGGTCACAGATCTCCCGCATGAACATCATTCCCCCACCGCAACCCCCTGCCTTTTTATTTATAAACCAGTTTTAAATCCATACGATTAAAACATTGAAGATCCCGTGCATCCTAATCTATGATTCCCCTATCACGGGGGACTTGATCAAATGCCTTACACACATCTACGCAGACATTCAACATACTATCCCAATCGATCACATGTGTTATCTACTCAAAAAACTTGATCATGTTTGTAAAACACGAAGTGCTAGGTTTGAAGCCACGCCGACCGTCCCGAATTAAGTAATTTTCATCCAGATGTGAGTAAATCCTTTCCTAAATTATCCTCTACAATAGCTTCCTTACTGGTGACACGATGCTCACCAGCTTATCATTCGGTAAATTATCTCTGCACCCACACTAAAACATTAGAACAACATTAGCTGGTTCCCATTCATCTAGGACATCGCCAGTGGCTCGAGAATTATCTACCGCAATGTTCGTGCAATCTTCTTTCCTTCAGCACTCAATAACCCGAAATAGATGCCAGCGCATTTCATCCACTTCACGAGTACCCAAACCTCCTCCTTCTTAAAATTAAACTGCGTTGGCAGATTAGAAAGAAAGAACTGCAGATGCTGGTTTAAATCGAAGGTTGACAGTCTGAAGAAGGGTCTCGACCCAAAACGTCGCCCATTCCTTATCTCCATAGATGCTGCCTCACCCGCTGAGTTACTCCAGCATTTTGTTTCTACCTTTGGCAGATTCGGCACATATATCTCACAGTCCACCGTGTCCTTTTCAGTAGTCAACACAAATGCAAAGTATTTGTTTCGTACCGTGCCTACATCTCCGAACTCCATGCACAAATTCCGTCCTTTATCCCGGAGTGCGCCTACTCTACCATGCTTGTCCTTCTTCTTTTCAAAGTAGGTATACAAATCCTTGGAGTTTTCTTCAATCTGTCCCGCTAAAACAGGGGTCCCTTTGGTCCTTCTAATTTAACCCTTTGACTTTTTTTCACGTTACAGTATATTCATTAAAGGCCTTGACTGCTTTCATCCTTTCTTTAGCTTATAGCCACATCGTGGAAACAGGCCCTTCGGCCCACCGAGTCCACGCCGACCAACGATCCCCGCACATTAACATTGTCCTACACACATTAGGGGCAATAGTTTCGTTTATACCAAGCCAATTAGGCTATAAAGATGTTCGTCCTCCCAGTGTGGGAAAAAAAAAATTAGATCTCGGAGAAAACCACATTGTCACGAGGGGACGTGGAAACTCGGTACAGACAGCATCCCTAGACGAGATCGAATCCGGGTCTGTGGCGCTGCAAGGCTAAAACTATACCGATGCGCCGCCGTGCCGTCCATCTTCTTAAAGTTTTCATGCGCTTCCCTTTATGCATTGACTCCACAGACAAACTCGTTGGCCATCAAAGGCCATTCCTCATCCTCATCCCTCTTCCTTACTGGGACATGTCGACCCTGAACTTTGATCAAGTGGCCTTTAATCAACTCATGCCATGCATGTCAGACGGGGAAATGTAAGAAAAATAAACTTTTCGCAATAGACCAAACTTCTGCTGATTCAAGCAGGAATTTGCCTTCCTTGGATTAGGTAACTTCCCACAGTGTCTGGCCGTATCCCCGTTCAATTCACGGAAAATGTCGGCATTTTTATTTGCCCAGCCCCGGAAAGTAACGGTATTGGTGGAAGATTGGTATATTGTTTCCATAAAAAGGCCTCCAGGTTAATTACTAACCCGTGACCATCCGCCACCTTAATATTCCCTTCGTAGGTGGTCGGGGTGTTGGCTGTGGTCGGTAGTGAGTTGGGAAATATTTGAACCAAACTATACAAACTATACAAACTATACAAACATACACCCGCTTCACCTTAAACCTATGTCCCCGGGTCCTCGATTCCTCTACTCTGGGTAAAAGGCTGTGCATCAACCCGATCTATTCTTCTCATGATTTTGTATACTTCAATAAGATCTCCCCTCATCCTCCTACGCTCCATGAAATAGAGACCCAGTCTACCACACCTCTCCCAAGAACTCACTCCCTCTTCTCCGGGCAACATCATCGGAACCCTTTCTGAACCCTTTCAAGCTTGACAATATATTAATTTTAACATGGTGCCCAGAACTGAGCGCATTGTTCAAAATGCCGTCTCTCCAACGTCTAAACAACTGCAACATGACCTCCCATCTTATATACTCAATATTCTGACTGAAGAAAGCAAAAGTGCCAAAAGCCTTTTTGACCACCATGTTATGTGTGTACGCCGTCTGCACAGATGTGTTATGTTGCTACAAGAAACACATATTGTTGAGTTCTGTGGTCCTACAGCCATGGACGTTAAGAAGTCACGTTAAGATTATTGGGATTGCGGGGAGATGGTGCGGATTCTATCAGCCCCGTAGATTGCTCCCCGGCAATAACTGTCCACTCGCTATCACTGCTATCCTTTCCTTGAAGCACTTTGTGCCCGGACACAAAAGAGTTAACAGTAGATGTTTGTTCAGTGAGTGTAATTAACGCCAGTCCGCACGGAGCACGATTGTGTCACCGGATATTTCCCAGTTCCAATAAAAAGGATTCCTGTTGATGGGATATGAGAGTGTTAGTGAGAGCATCCCGTCCGTCACCGACACAGAGCAGCAGGTCCACAGAGGGGGAAAACCATTCGGAATCTGTGAACAATAACGTGGGATGTTAGATGGATGTTTAGGAATCAGGGAATATTAGAGAGTGGAGTGATTGTTACCGAGTGCAATCGAGGAACAGCGAGTGCGGTGTTACTGAAATGGTTCGGTCTCTGAAAGCGGTAGACTTGGATGTTACCGCGATGGAGAAGAGTATCTTCTATTTGGCCGACATTATTTTGGAGTCTAGGTACAGCTTAAGTGATCGGATCTACAGTCTACTCATAACTATTCAGCCTGTCTTTTATCCCATCCTCGCCCTTGTTGCTTCTCCAGGTGAGTCCCCGTCCAAATTCCCGCGCAACAACAGGTGAGATGCGGCAGTTACTGGATCCGGTATCAATGTCTATAGCTCGAACAATTCATGACGTGTTCTTTTAAGAAATCTTCGACAGAGTAATGGATAATGTGCTGATGCTGCCTTTTTGTGGGGATGGGAAGTTTCACGCTGTTCATCACCGTGTTGCTTACACTTTGTGCCTGTTATTTTTACATTGCTACCATGTCCTCAGCTAATGTTATTAATGTGGTAAACAATCGTTAACGTTCTATTACAGTTCTTGTAATTCACCCTCCTGCTGTAATCCACTGCTGCCGTGCGCCTGGCGATCAATATGTAGCTGTCGATGATATCTACTGCTAAGTGCAAAACTGATTTTATTGGATGTTTACAGGATTTGCAGGTTTTTGCAGGGTCAATGCAATCTTGAGATACTGACGCGCTTTCCTTTGCCTCCCACCTCCTCCCAGGTGCGATTGAAGCGAACGGTTCCTGCTGGGATCTGGCCCAGTTTTGCCCAATATCACTGAGTCTGCGTTATGCTCCGTATCGGAATCGGTACTGTCCCCAACAAACTGGCACTGGAACATTGGAATCAGAATCAGAGTCAGAATCAGATTTTATTCGCCAAGTATGTTTTGCAACATACGAGGAATTTCACTGGGCAGGTCAGTCATACAATTAAAAGCAACAGACTCAAAAACACATTTTGACATGAACATTTTTACACATGACTCCTACACATTCCTCACTGTGATGGAAGGCGAAATAAAGTTCAAGTCCTTCCCTTGTGTTCTTCCTTGGTCTGGGGTCTCGAGCCCCCGTTTACGGGACGATATAGACGCCCGTAGCCGGTGGCGTTCTGCCCCTCCTCGTCGGGGCGCTCAGCTCCTGTATCGGGTGGTGGTCAGCTCCCCCGCGCCGGGGCTGGTCAAAGGTTCTGCGGCGTTGGAGCTCGCGACTTGCCTCTCCCGAGACTGCGAGCCCTTGATGGTAAGTCAGCAGGCCGTGGTGAGAGCGATGTCAGACAAGGGATCCGATCCAATGATAAGTTCGCGCCCCGCGGTAGGGTTCACGACAGTCCGAGGCGGCTTCCAGCTCCATCGATGGTAGTCCGCAGAGCCCGGAGAATGTGATCCGACAAATGATCACATCTCCGGGAAGGTACGAACCTGGAAAAAGGTTTTTCCCGACCCACCCCCCCTCCCCCCACATAAACCAAACCGAAATACATTCAATCAAATTTTAACAAACACTAAAAATAACAAAAGATGAATAAAACGAATAGACTGCCGGCAGGGTTGCTATCACCCCGGCGCCTCTGGTGGTCTCATTAGGCAATGAATAGAGGGAGAACCCTGGGCTGATTTATCTACACTAAACAGCAGGACGAGTGTCTGTTTCCAGTCCACATTGAACCCGATTGACAGTGAACCAAAGAGCTAAACTCCGATGGTGAAGTGAGCAATGGTCCGTATCCGATCTGACTCTTGATCCGAACCGCCGTAACTGCTGATTCTCGTCTGTTAAGTAGTGGAGCAGATGCAGTTATTTTACCATTATTCATTTATTTCCATGAGTCGTTATAGTAGACAGCCTCGTTACAATTCCAGAACAGGATTGTGAATTTAATTTGTCCCTCGATGAATCTGCCGAGTTTGCTTTGTCCGCTGTCATGTCTCTGTTTACTTCCCTCCTCACAGTGAACACGCTGACGATTGTGGTCCTGTCCCGGGGAAAGTGCGGTCTCACCGCAGGTGTCACTCGCTACCTGATCGCCATGGCAACGGCCGATCTACTGGTCATTATTTTCGACCTGATACTGAGGCAGATTCCAATTGCTTACTGGAAAGTATTTAGGTTCCTTGTTCATGTCCCAGTGTGTAATATACACACCGTCTTGCTTTACACCGTCACGGACTGTTCTGTCTGGTTCACCGTCACCTTCACCTTTGATCGATTTGTGGCCATTTGTTGCCAGAAGCTGAAAACAAACTATTGCACCGAGAGAACGGCGACTGTGGTTCTGGGGACAGTGATCGTGCTGAGCTGTTTAAAGAACACGTTTTGGTATTTTATGTTGAATGGTAAATACTTGCTATCTAATTCCCCCTGGTTTTGTTGGGGAAGACCCGGAGTTCGATTCTCACTGATCTGGGGAATCGGGGAGTTTCTCCAATATCTCATCACCCCCGTGATCCCATTTGTTCTCATTGTTCTGTTCAACACTTCGACCATCAGATACGTGTTAGTGGCGAGCAGAGCCCGCAGGAGACTCCGGGGTCCCAGCAGTGGGGAGAGTGGCAGAGACCCGGAGATAGAGAGCCGCAGGAAATCCCTCATTTTACTGCTGGTCATCTCGGGGAATTTCATCATGTTGTGGGCCGTCCATGCGATATTTGTTGCGTGGTTCAGACTGGCTGGATTAATTCCTAGCTGGAACTATCCAGAATTCGCCATTGGCGAACTGGGCTACATGCTGCAGATCCTGAGTTGCTGCACAAACACGGCTCTTTACGCCGTCACCCAGACTAAGTTCAGGCAGCAGTTCAAAGAAGTGGTGAAATCGCCCATTTCTCTGATTGTAAAATGCACTCAGCGCCGCGGGTTTTAGGAATCCGTGCCCTCTCCACACCATCTGCTCTCCCTCCCCCCCTCCCCCCCCCCCCCCCCCCCCATGCTCACTCCCCGACACGCTGAGGATCCTCAGTGACCTGATTCACAGATGACACTTGTGACCCTGGTTTGTCCTCCGATTCCGCCACGATGATCTATTCCCCTGCCCCACCGAATCCCCGGCAGATTCTGGACCCACAACCGCCCCCCCCACGAGAATCAGCACCGCCCCATTGCCACACTATCACCAACACCACCGCCACGTTGTTTCACTAAGACAAAGAATGACCCTAAAGATTCAACCGTCTTCTTGAATGAACATCTTTGACTCACAACATAGCGCCTGTAAAATATAGCTTCCCCCTCTCACTGATCTACGACAATAATGCGCCTCAACACTGGGTATCACTAGGAACCATTCCGAACTAACTTAGACATTCAGGCTCAACTGCAAATCATATAACTGCAATTATAAAGACCAAGGCCTATACGGGATATACTGTTTTCATATATTGTCACAGAGCATTTAATATCGAGGGTTCACCTCAAAACAATACATTAACTCAAAAAAATCGAACAGATAAAATCTTTTTAAAAAACCTAGTGTGCGGCCAATTCCCTCGAGATCACTGAACGTTAAAACGAGGACAAGTTATCAAAGTCATCACTGACCTTAGGTCAACGGTTTATCAGCAGCTTCCAACAACTCAGCATGTGAGGGCCCATCAGCTGCATTAAACACGTAAATGTATATTCGACTCCATCGACCAGGTTTGGGGCTCACGTGTGGTGAGGTCAATATAGAGAATCAGCGACATTGATTAATTTAGACACAAAACACACAGTTTTTTTAACTTGCAATGATACAATATTGATAATTTGTGTACACATCTGAGCAAATATTTTTAGATTCTAAACATTCCCAAGTTTTTTGACTACTCGGAACTTTCCAATGAGCTGAATATTTCCCCGTCAGTGACAAGGACAGCGGACGCGAGAAAACAGGTTGATTGCACTTGAGGAAAGGGAGAACAGAATTCCCCTCACGGGTGTCAGAAACTGCCCATTTCAAATGAGCTGTTCGAATGCAGTTCATGCTTTCGGCGTCCTCACTGATCGGGCTCTGTTGAGATTTAGCCTCCCGATCTAACATCGTTTTCATATCATTGTCACGTTCGACCTGTTGATCAACCTGCTTCAATAACATATAGATAGATTCAAAAATCGAGAGAAACTCAGCGGGTCAGATGGAAAAGAGAGAGAGATGATATGGAGAGGTATAGAAAAAATGAATGAAAGACATGCAAAAATGTAACGATGATAAAGGAATCAGTTCATTGTCAGCTGATTGCTGTGTGAGAACGAGTACAGCCAATGAGACTCAACAGGACGATTCTGCAGCCGGCAAGACTTGTCGCGGTTTTACACCGCTCTCTTGTGTAACATGTGGAGCCATGGAACCATAAAACACTCAAGCAGGACCTTCGTTCAGTTCGAGGGAATTGTGTGTTTGACTTCCACACTAAATCTAGCTTTCACGTGAGACCAGTCGCCCTGCAAATTACAGCTCAAATTGAGAGAGCACACGGATAAAATCTCGTCTGTTCAGATGGGTTTCATAAAACAGTCGGTTTATACAATGCCTTAACACGCTATACTGGGAATCATTTTGAGAGGACCCAGTGCGTCCTATTCACTGATTGTCTTCTTTCATTCTCTCCTAAATTATCTCCTGTTATTCAGAAAATTATTCTTCAAACTGTCTGACAAATGGTCGTAATGCAACATTTCTCTTAATGTATGGTCAGTTCTATTCTCCCCCGTCTGCTTTTCGTCATTCGATTATTTTGCCCCAGATACACATGCCTTGCAACTTAAACACGGCTCCAGTTTATTTATTTCCACTTCAATCCTGATCTTTGCTACCTTCACTGTGTTGCCATATTTCCAATCATGCTTCCCCAATATGTAAGCTGTTCATTTAAATAAAGCACAAACTTGCCTATAACGTCCATAATATCCTGTATCATATCCCCATCGTGAGTCTTCACCAAGACCAAATAAAACATTAAATAACAATTTAATTGATATTATAACATAATTTAACAGACAGTAAATTATGTATGTCTACTTATCCCTCTTCGAGGTGTAAAAACGAGGAGCTGTAGATGCTGGTTTAGAAAATCAAAGTTACAAAGAGTTTTTATTGTATGTGACAGTGTGCATTGTTGCTTTTCACTTAGTGGGGCTGTATGGTAACTCAAATATCACTGTACCTTAATCCGTTAAATGGCAATAAACGCGAAGTTGAACTTGAATAACTCTATTGTTCCGTCATGTTGCTGATTGGCCCGATGCAGATTGCAGGAGTACGTGCTGAGGGACGCACTGTAGCTCGGTGCAGCCAACGCCAAGGCTCGTGGGAGAGGACCATATTCTAGGTTCTGATGGGGTCCGAGAGTGCACATGTTTTGTGGCCGTATTTACTTGTTGTCCTTAAATGAGAGTTACAGAGCACAGTCATGTTCGCACAACATGAAAACAATCTCTTCGGCCAGTGGATCTCTGATTCCTAGTTTTGTCCGGGGAAGGGGAACGAGAGCAGGATTATTAGAAATACGGGCGATGCGAGAGAGGAGCAATGCATGACAACAGGGAGAAACGACGTTTACTAAAGAAATAGGACATCTAGAATGTTTTCGAGAGGGAAGCCTGTTGCTAGTAGGTGCGGGGAGCCGGCGTTTTTGCAGGAAGCAGAGTGCGGAGAACGATAGTGCTGATAACTATGGGACTCGGAAGGTTTTAGATGAGGGTGTTTGGCGAGACCAAGCGTAGAATGGGTAGACAGAAAATGCGGGACTAACTCAGCGGGAAATGCAGCATATCTGGAGAGAAGTAATGGGTGACGTTTGGTGTCGAGACCCTTCTTCAGACTGATGCCAGGGGAGTGGACGGGGCAAAGGGAGAATGTAGTCGGAAGCAGTAAGACTGGTGGGAGAAAGGGGAAGGGGGGGGGGGGGGTGCGTTCAGACAGAGGGAAACCAACGACGATTTGAAGTTATATGGGTGACGGTTTTGCCGAAACCATGTGCTCCATCCACATCGAGAGGAGGAATGGATGGCGTCTTGAGCCACCAACCTTCTTCAGACTGGTTAGGGATAAGGGAAGAGACAAATGGACGGTGATGTGGAGAGATAAATAACAATGCATTAATGATATCCAAAAAGGTAACGATGCTAAAGGAAACAGGCGATTGTTAGCTGAAGGGTGAAAATGAGAAGCTATTACGCATTGGGGAAGGATGGAGATACCACTACCCAAGCGAAATATGAGATGTTGATCCGCCAATTTGTATTTAGCCTCACTCTGACAATGAAGGAGACCGAGGACAGAAATATCTGTGCAGGAATGGGAAGGAGAATTAAAGTGTCCAGCAACCAAGAGACCTGGTTGATTCAGGCGGGTTGAGTGAAGGTGTTCCGCGAAACGATCGCCCAGTCCGCCTTTGCTCTCACAGATAAATAAGAGGCTACATGTTGAACAACGGATATGGTAGATGAGGTTTGAGGAGGTGCAAGTGAACGTCTGTCTATCTACAAAGGACTGTCGGGCTTCCTGGACAGAGTCGAGGGATGAGGTATAGCGACAGGTTTTGCATCAGTTCCGGTTGCAGAGGAATGCACCTGGGGAGGGCGCTTAGCTCGGGAGGTAGTTGCACCTCATCAGCTGCCGCACACAGCACGTAATCCTCCGCTATTTCCGTCACCTTCAACAGGATCCTATCACCAGCCACATTATCCATCTCTACCCCTTTCCGCCTTCCACAGAGAACGTTCCCTCCGCAACTCCCTGGTTAACTCATCCCTTTCCACCCAACCCACCCCCTCCCCAGGTACCTATCCCTACAACCGCAGAAGATGCAACATCTGCCGCTCCACAACACCGACTATATCTGTCGTTCCCCTTATCCAAAACCAGTCTGATGAAGGGTCTCGAACCAAATATTCACCCATTCCTTCGTTCCAGTGATGCTGCCTGTCCTGCTGAGTTACTCCAGCTTCTTGCGTCTATCTTCGACTTAAACCAGCATCTGCAGCTCCTTCTTACACAAGCCATAATGGACCTTCGGTTACTATGCACATGGCACACCTTCCCATTCCCTTGCTGACCTTTGTATCATATGCACCCTCTATTGCCTGAATGAAGCCACAGCAAACTGGTGGAACAACGACCATGTTCCGCTTCGGTGGCTAAATACCCGACTGAATAAGCATTGAATTCTCCAATTTTAAGCAATCTTTAGTAAAGCCCCCATTACTTGCCACGAGTTTCTCCACCACTCTTCTAGCTTTCTCCCCACCCCATGCCATCAGACTAAAGAAGGGTCCCTGTCGCTTACCATAAAGAAGGGTAAGTCAGTGCTCCCGTGGATTTTGGAAAGAACATCCACAAAGAGAAGAAGGAAAAAACACTGATTGGCTCTGGACCGAGTGGGAGGAGAGTTAGAAGTGAGTCAGAGTAGGCTGTGGGCCGAGGAGGTTTTTTGTGCAGTTACGTGACCCAACTCATCGAACTACATGAAATGTTGACATACTGTGTAAAAATGTTAGATAAACCATCCCTGAAACTCGTCAAGAACAAAACTTGCACATTGTTTTATCAAATTAGAGAAAAATATGATAATAAAGAGCACCACTTCATCAATCATACCGAGGCTCTTGAGTTCGCTCGTAATATCGAGAAGGAGCTGGAAGAGGAAGAAGAAGAAGAAGAAGAAGTAGAGGGAACACAGAGAGAAGAAGAAGATGAGGATGAAGAATAACGAACTTGAATTATATTCAACACTTACCTGATGCCGCTGTTTACCCCGCAAGAAGGAGGAAGAATGAAGAACTTTTAAAATCATTGGACATGGAGAGCGTAATGATTATTAATAATAAATTAATATACAATAGTAATAGTTTAGTACTAATCATTATTTACAAATGTATGTTATTCCTCCTTAAACAATTTAAATCGATAGTAGTAGTTAAAATAATAAAGCATTTATAAGTACAGGAATTTAACGCCCGCCCTTAAATATATTGCCCTTAAGGCATTTACGGAGCTGGAATCATAAACATCTTTTTTTTTCCCAACGGAAGTCCGTATATTAATAGCCACGCTCGTGTGGCTTACACTAATCACACTTAACGTAGTAATAGTAACTTTTTTTTCTCCTGCACTTTTCTACTAATATTATTAACTTGTTTTAGTTTTATTTTTATATTGTTTTTTATATGTTATGCATTGAATTATATTATTTTACTTATGAATGGTATTATACAGTAGACTGGAGGAGATACGTATGTCAGATAAAGTTATTAGTATTAGCATTTGTTGATCACAAACTAGGGTATGAAATTGGGATGAATATGCTGAGACATCTACCTCATTATAATCCACCATAATACTAAAATGCAAGACATTAACAGGAAAAATGGGGGTGATGGAATCACCTTCTGTAGTTGGAATGTAAAAGGTATTAACGAACCAATTAAAAGAGGTAAGGTTGTGGCTCAGTTAAATAGAATGAAATCAGATATAATTTATCTTCAAGAGACCCACCTAAAAAAGGACGCACAACATAGATTAACGGCAATTTGGATTTCTAGAGTGTACCATCCTTCATTTACTCATAAATCTCGAGGAGTTGCTATACTTATTCGTAAGGGTATCCAATTTAAACATAGTTCAATAATGGAAGATCGTGAAGGTAGATACATAATAGTTACTGGTGAATTATACTCGAAGAAGGTTGTACTTATGAATATATATGGACCTAATTTTGATAATCCGTTGTTTTTTAAGAAAATATTCAACACTATTCCTATAGTTACACAACATAATTTAATAATCGGGGGTGATTTAAACTGCACTTTGGATAATTATTTAGATAGATCATCAACTAAAAGGAAGGCTATATCTAAATCAAGTGAATTCATAAATTCGTTTATTAGTTCAGCTAATGTCAAGAATATTTGGAGAAATGATAATCCCACTGGTCGAGAATACTCATTCTACTCTCCGGTATTCGGAACTTATTCTAGGATAGATTATTTTCTAATAGATTCAAAGCTTGTTCCATTCACGTATGACTCAAAATATCATAATATTATTATTTCGGATCATGCTCCATTAACATTCAAGATTAATTTAAAGGGTATAACTAATAGATATTCGCAATGGAAACATAGAAACATTGAAACATAGAAATTAGGTGCAGGAATAGGCCATTCGGCCCTTCGAGCCTGCACCGCCATTCAATATGATCATGGCTGATCATCCAACTCAGTATCCCGTACCTGCCTTCTCTCCAGACCCTCTAATCCCCTTAGCCACAATCCCCTTAGACTCAATCCTCAAATATTAAGTGATAAGGCTTGTTATGATTATCTGGTTAAACAGATTGAACTATTCTTTGAGACTAATGATAAACCTGGAATTTCATTGTCTCTTTTATGGGACACATTTAAAGCTTTTATACGTGGTGCTATAATATCTGCGCAGGCACATCTTAATAAGGAAAATCGAAAGATTCAACAGAATTTGGAAAATGAAATAAAGCAATTAGACATGGAAAATGCTGTGTCTCCATCTAGGGTTATACATAATAAAATTGCAACATTAAAATATAAGTTAAACGAGATACAATCAAAGTATGTTATTAAACGTTTTCAACAGACTAAACAAGTATATTTTGAATTCGGGATAAACCACATAAATTGTTAGCTCGTCAACTAAGAAAATCAGATGAAGAAAAAATGATAAATAAGGTTAGATCTGAACAAGGAGAAATACTAACTTTACCAAAAGACATTAATGATAGACTCCAACAATACTATCAAAAACTTTACATATCCAAATTGACGGATCAATCCGATGGAATGGAAGCATTCCTACATGAATGTCATATTAATGGATTAGATCAGGAAGGTAGAGAATTATTAGATGCTGAAATATCAGCAAAAGATATTGAGGAATCAATTAGATCATTGAAGAACGGTAAAGCTGCTGTCCCCGACGGTTTAGGTGTTGAATTTTATAAGAAGTTTCATGATTTGATTGCCCCACGTCTACAAACTATATATAAAGATGCCTATGAGCAAGAACAGCTTCCAGAAACCCTAAAATAATCCACAATTATACTTATTCCTAAAGCAGATAAAGATCTAGAAGATCCAGGATCATATAGAGCAATAGCTCTTCTAAATACAGATCAAAAAATATTAACTAAAATTTTATCTCAAAGGTTAAGTTTAGTGATCAACAAATTAATACATCATGATCAAACAGGCTTTATCCCTAAACGATATTCCACTTATAATTTAAGACGCCTATTCAATATCATATATTAAAAAAGAGTGAATGATATTGAATTAGTGGTTATATCCCTGGATGCAGAAAAGGCATGTGACCAGGTCGAATGGCCTTACTTATTTAGGATAATGCAGAAATTTCAACTGGGAGAAGGATTTTGCAAATGGGTTAGAATTTTATACTCTGGCCCAACAGCAAGAATCCTAACAAATCAAATGTTATCGGCAAAATGTAATCTTTCTAGGTGTTGTAGACAGGTTGTCCGTTATCACCCTTATTATTTGCACTTGCTATAGAATTATTAGCCGAAAGGATTAGATCGGAACCAGAAATTTATGGATACAATACCAATACCACAATTAATAAAATATCTTTATATGCAGACGATGTCTTAATATTCATAACAAAACCGGAGATCAGCATTCCTAAATTACTTGATGTTATCACTGAATTTAGTATGTTCTCAGGATATAGAATTAATTGGAATAAAAGTGAAGTTATGCCTATAACAGGAATAAAATTGAATAAATTACAAAAATTTCCATTTAAAATAGTTAATAATCAAATTAAATATCTTGGAATTAATGTACCAAAATCTTATAATTCTCTATTTAAATCAAATTTGCCCCAATTACTAAATAAACTAAAAAATAATATCTTATATTGGAAAACATTACCAATATCAATGATTGGTAGAATAAATGCCATTAAAATGATTTTTTTGCCACAATTACTATATTTATTTCAAGCCATCCCGCTATATCTTCCTAAAACTTTTTTTAATTGATTTCATTGTCAACAGCTTTATTTGGGATTATAAAAAGCATAGAATAAGTAAAATACACTTATGTAAATCTAAGATAAATGGTGGCCTAGCTGGGAAGGCTGTACATAGTGCCGTCCGCAGCGGCCGTTTCCAGGTCCCGACCACGGGGGAAAAACGGAGGATATTGATTGCACTTGATGGGCTTCCACTGGAGTGAGAAATAGTCAGAAATGTCTGATGTTTATGCAGAAATGATTTGCTGTATGTGAACTTGAACTAATTTATCTATGGCAGTGTAGGGTATTGGGGCAAATCCTCCAAAATTATGGAAGAACTCGGGGATAAGGACCAGGACATTTTAAAACGGACATGCTGGCTGTAAAGAAAACCCCCAAGGGATCACAAAGGAAGAACAAGTTCCAAGCCTGTCTGTGGGCCTGAGCAGCCACTTGGCTATGCGAGTGGTGAGGACAGGAAAGGCCGGGTCAGAGATAACGCGATTATCTTGGAAAGGCAAGGGAAGGATCCGAGGCGAGCAGACGGGGGTAAGTAGCCCAGCAGCAAGGCAATCACCATCGTAAATGGCCCATCTATCTGGACAATGGGAGCCCATCAGGGTGACGGGATAACGATTTGGCCGATGCATCGTGACATCAGCAAACCCATTATCATCGGAAGCCTATTTTTCATGCCAGGTCGAAACGGGCAGTCATCGAATGACCATTTTATCCAGAGGATCACCTGGGAGTTCACAAGGGGGAAACTCTCGGGTATAAAAAGGAGCAGGCAAGCAAGGGGGGGGGGGGGGGGAGGGGGGGGTTCTACTGCTCTGTTGGACGGCTCCTGACCCTGCAACGATCTGGCTGTAAGCGAGAGCTGGATAGGGCTCTTAAAATAGAGGAATCAGTGGATATGGGGAGAAGCCAGGAACGGGGTACTGATTGGGGATGATCAGCCATGATCACATTGAATGGCGGTGCTGGCTCGAAGGGGCAAATGGCCTGATCCTGCACATATTGTCTATTGTCTGTTGTTAAAGCGCCGACCACATTGTAGGCGCTTTGACCACGAGGTACAGTGCGCTCTGCGTAGGATCAATCCACGCAAGGCTGCAGGCCCGGATGGAGTCCAGGGTAGGGTAATAAAGGACTGTGCTGTACAGGTGGCGGAGGTATTTACGAGGATCTTCAACCTGTCTCTATCTCTGGCAACGGTCCCCAAATGCCTGAAGACAGCTACCATAGTGCCGGTGCCGAAAAAGTCTAAAGTCACCAACCTGAATGACTACCGCCCGGTTGCCCTAACTCCAATACCAATGAAGTGCTTTGAAAGGTTGGTCCTCTCCCAAATCAAATCCAGCATCCCTGCATCATTGGACTCTCATCAATTTGCATACGGGGCAAATAGATCCACAGAGGATGCCATCTCTGGTGCTCTTCACGCTGTCCTGACCCACCTGGAAAAACAGGGCACCTACGTGAGGATGCTCTTCATTGACTATAACTCTGCCTTCAATAAGGTCGTCCCACCAAGCTCACCACCAAACTCCGCCAGCTAGGCCTCAGTTCACTGATATGCGATTGGATCCTGAATTTTCTGACGGAGCGACCGCAGGCAGTGAGACTGGGGCCGCACCTGTCCTCCACTATCACCCTGAGCACCGGCACACCACAGGGCTGTGTACTGAGCCCCATGCTCTACTCCCTCTTCACCCACGACTGTGTCCCTGCATTTGACAACAACACCATTGTCAAGTTTGCAGACGACACCACAGTGATCGGGCTGATCACCAACGGTGATGAAACAAATTATAGAGCGGAGGTGCAGAACCTGGCGGACTGGTACTCATGGAACAAATTGTCGCTAAACTCCTCCAAGACCAAGGAGCTGATTATCGACTTCAGGAGGTCACAGAATGGAGAATACGCCCCAATCTCTATCTACGGAGACAGTGTGGAGAGCGTGTCCAGCTTCAAATTTCTGGGCACTCACATCTCAGAGGACCTCACATGGTCCACCAACGCCGCTGCGCTGGTCAAAAAGGCACAGCAACGACTGTTCTTCCTAAGAACATTGAAACGGACTGGTCAGCCCCAACAGCTGCTGACGACCTTCTACCGCTGCACCACAGAGAACATACTAACGTATGGCATCTCTGTGTGGTATCTCAGCTGTACGGAGGCGGAGATGAGAACTCTTCAGCGCGTTGTCCACAGAGCGCAAGAGATTATTGGGACACAGCTACCAGCCTTGGAGGGCATCTACCACACATGGTGCCTCAGGAAGGCCGTCAGCATTCATAAAGACTTGTAATGGACTACTCCCTTCCAGCAGACGTTACAAGGCCTTCTACGCCCACACTACCAGACTCAGGAAAAGCTTAATTCCCAGAGCTATAGCGGCTCTCAACCGGCCCTGCTGAGTACACCCCCCCCCCCCCCCCCCCACCCCCCAATGGACTGTCTCCCCCGGCCTCGCAGTTTGGTCTGTGTTGATGTTATGTTCGTTTTTACAAACCTTGTTCTCGGGGTTGCAAACCGAAATCTCGAAGTTGAAAACCAAATCTCGT
The DNA here is from genome assembly GCA_963514005.1 of Raja brachyura. Next base: position 2,985,170 of record OY740826.1, read on the forward strand.
TGCACTTATGTGTAATGACAATAAAATATATTATTATTATTATTATTATTATTATTATTATTATTATTATTATTATTATTATTATTATTATTATTATTATTATTATTATTATTAGTACCGGATATCGTCGGCCGTGATGCGTCGAACGTGGAGCTGGGCCGCGGCTTGTTGGGACCATACCTGGGGCTGCGATGCCCAGAACATGTGCAGCTTCATGGAGACAGCGCTCTGCTGGGATGGATTGTCAGCGACCTCGGGCTGTTCAGGTTGATCGTTGGTTGCAAACATGGTAGAAATCCAAAATTACCGTTTTGGATAGTCGGGGTCACCAATATGGTGGGCGAATAAGCAAGCCAATGAACGAGATCTTTATTGTTCAAGTGAAGAGAACAACACATACGCGAATAGGGGAAGGCTGGCCGAGGGCACCATACTTATACTAGAGCAGACCCATAAACACCGTGACAACTCCTTCTCGTCATTACTCAGTCACGTGACCCTACCCCCGACTACCGAGTGTATACATAGTAAGTGGCCTAACCACCGGGTGGCGCCATAGTGGTTTACTAATATAGACAGAAAGTGCACCTATCCATGTTCTCCAGAGATGCTGCCTGTGTTTTGTCTTTCTCCTAAACACACTGTTGTTTAAGTTGGGAGAGCAGACGTAGGCAGAATATTGCAGCTGTAATCTTAGCAGAGACACATAGTCGATTTCGGGATGAGGAGCCATTTGTTCAGCTAGTGTGGGTTGTAAGTGTGGAAAGCGTTGAGAATGAGTGTGAGTAATTATAAGAGGACGTAGTACAATGTCTGCCTCAGTGGTAGCATCCCTGGTGGTCTAGTGGTTAGGATTCGGCGCTTTCACCGCCGCGGCCCGGGTTCGATTCCCGGTCAGGGAAAGGCAGCTTTTGGTCCCACTGCTTTGCTGCCCTTCACACAAGGAGTCTCTCTGGGGCAGGAACACGGAGCTGCAGATGAAATGTGTGGGTAGGAACTGCAGATTCTGCTTTAAACCAAAGTTAGACACAAAAGGCGGGGGTAAAACAGCGGGTCAGGCAGCATGCAGATGCTTTGGTTTAGTTTAGAGATACAGCGCAAAAACAGGCCCTTCGGCCCACTGAGTCCGCACCGACCGGTGATCCGTGCAAATCAACACTATCCTACACACACTAGGGACAATTTACAATTACCAGAAGCTAATGACCTACGAACCTGCAAACCTGTACGTCTTTGGAGTGTGGGAGGAAACCGGAGATCCCGGAGAAAATCCACTTACGCAGGTCAGGCGGAGGACGTTCAAACTCCGTACCGTCTGGAGATACAAGGAACCGCAGGTGCTGGTCTGGAAAGAATAGACACAAAGTGCTGGAGTACCCCAGCAGCTCAGACAGCATCTGCGGAGAACATGAATGGACCTGTACTTGTATGTGTACAATCAGTGTGAAGAAGGGACCCGTCCCGAATCGCCAATTACCCACGTTCTCCACAGATGCTGCCTGAGCCGCTGAGTTACGTCAGAACTTTGTCTCTTTTCTTTCCAGTCCAGAACCTGCGGTTCCTTTTTTTCTGAAGCAGCTTCTGCAGTTCATTCTGGTTCTCAAAAGATCCTGGACATGAGAAGTTGGGGGGTGGGGGGGAGGGGGGGGGGGGGGGTGAGCAATGTCTGCAATCTGTCTGAAGAAACGTCACCTGTGTTGTAAAGAAATGCAGATGCTGTTTTACACCAAAGACAGACACAAAACGCTGGAGTAAGTCTGCGGGACAGGCAGCATCTCTGGATAGAAGGAATGCGTGACGTTTCCTGTCGTGACCATTCTCCAGTCTGAGCATCAGAGAACTAGTCGCGGCGTCAGTATGGTCGTCGCAAATGTCTCCACCATAGAGATCATCGATCATTCTGTAGTCGTAGGTGCAGTTGTAGTGGAGTCGCCACGTAGTTGTGGGTAGTTGAGGTAGTCGTAGGTGGTTTTAATTAATCGCCTTTGCTGACCGGTCATTTTAGTTGGCTCATTGGGGGAAAAAAACGTAATCAGGAGTTTTCAGATCCAAGGATAACCGACCGGTAATGTTAAATGTCCACCGAACTTCACAACTGTGTATCTCTGGCTTATTTAAGTTGAGTGCCTTCTAAAAAGTTGTTTCCACTCCTTCTCCCCCCTTCTCCCCCATTCTCCCCCCTTCTCCCCCCTTCTCCCCCTTCTCTCCCCATCACCCCTACCCCGTCTTTTAAAAGACTTACCGTATACTGTGCTAGCCGTCTTAATTACAGCGCCAACCTTCGTGTTGATCTCGGTGTGTGCCACTATCACCTTGGCTTTGCACCATGTGAATTTTCGACAGCGCTCCCTCCGTTTGCCCTGGCCCCCGACTTTGCGATGTGTTTGTGTGTGTGTGTTCCACTCTGACAGTCGCTGTTCCAGTTCCCGGTTTTTCAGGCGACTGCCGGCAACTTGACAGTTACCGATACACAAAATTGTCAAGCGACGCGGAGAATTCTTCAAGAAGTTCAAACCTTTATTTGCAAATCAAGGCTGGGACAATAAAATAGTCAAGTGCATGACTGCCCACCTTCAGACAAAGAGTTGCTTCTTTTTTATGGCATGTTTAACTATGTATATCCCACCCCCGGTATATTTCCATACCCAATCACTTCCAGACATTCCCTTATCGATAACCAATTACCTGCATCCAGTTTTTCCGCTCCTTCCCAGTTATTTTCCTGTCAGTAATTTGTATTTAAACCGCATGACTTCCCCTTTCTTGGGACCCCTTATTTCTCTTACCTAGAGCTTGATACAGATTTACAAAGGTCATATATGTGTCACAAATTATTTACGATAAGTATTGCGAGAGAAGAACACAAAGTTTACACAAGTTTACAAAAAAAAACAATCAAACCAGAATACAGGGGATACAGACCTTCACATAGAGCACAAACATGCAGTTTCCAAAGTTTAAAAATGCAAAGAATAATAGATAAGTCTCTCAATTATTACAAACACCAAGAATAAAAAATACAAAGATGCACGCTCTATATAATTACGATATATAATTCCCCCTTTGAGATCTAATTTGTCTCACAGAAAAAGAAAACCACAAGGTGCACATATCGGCGCCGAATCAAACTACAACTAGCACCCAAAATCAGGGTCCTCATATTTGTAATGTTTAGTCTCACAGTATTCTTCCTCCGGAATCCTGGGTAACTGGGCCAAAAACCCACCACCATTATGCTGGGGTGGGAAAAAAGACCCAGCTATCCTTACAGACTATTGTTTAATATTCCTCTGGTGTGTTTTGCACGTTATCGTAGTATTCTATCAGTGAAGACTGCTTCTCTAGGAGACCAGATTCGCCTCTTTACTGGAGCCACGAGAGCTGTTTACAGTGGCACTTACTTGGAGAAATTTAATACAGGGTAAAACACAACATAGCACAACAGTAACCGCCAGCAGTGCAGCTCAAATAGTCACCCCCAACTTGGCCAACCACGCTACCCAACCTCCTCACGTATTTTCTAGCCAATCAAATAATTTATGTCCAAAACCCGCATTCTGTGAAAGCTCTTTTCTCAGATTCTTCAACATCCATTGCTTCATTGAAGGACCACTCCGGGCTAGTACTCCGGGTTAGATATGAAGTTGCAGCAGTGTTCCCCAAATAGGACACACACACACACACGATTTCTGCTAGTAACTAGTCTAGAGCGTGCCTGTTCTGCCACGCCATCTTGCTGGTGGCATCAAGCTGGTCCCCAAGGGCCAATAGTGTATCCTCAGTGTAATTAATACATATTCATGAGTTGATTGTGAAATTTAAAAAAAAAGATGCATTTGATAAATTTAAGAATGACTGGTGAAGAGACCAAATATCTTTATCTATAGAGAAATGGGAGAGGATTCTTCAATGTTAATACTTCCTCCATGTGTGCAAAACACACTTTGATACAACTAAAGGTGGTTAAGAGAGCTCATACGTCAAAGGATAAGTTAGCTCGTTTTTACGGTCAGATCAATCCTGTGACAGATGTAACTCTGAAGTGGCCTCACTGACCCATATGTTTTGGTCCTGCCCACTTTTGGAAAAATATTGGAAATACATTTTTGATGCTACTTCTGTGGTTTTAGGTATTGATTTACAACCTCGTCCTATTACTGCAATTGTTGGTTTACCAATGTTAGATTCTATTCATCTGTCCCGTTCCCTCCATCGGCTGATTGCATTCACCACATTGGTAAGAAGATATATTTGGCAGAAGATCTATTTTATTTGAATGGAGAGACTCTAATCATCCGATCACACTCCAATGATACTGTTAAACGATATCACGTTTAAATTTAGAACAAAATAGGAGTGACATTATTGAACCCTTGGTTAATTTTGATAAGACTTGCGGAAGATTTATTAAACATTTTCATACGACATAAATTGTCCCTTCTCCAACTTTTATAATAAATCTTTGTATAAAAACATAAAGATAAAAAGAGAAAAAAGAAAAAAAGACAAAAAACGAAAAAACAAACCCCCCCTAAAACTAAAAAAAAGCAAAAGGTCCCTGTTCGTTGTCAAGTCCGTTCCACCGCATAAAGACTTAATAACGGACGACGACAAACAGGCACTTATTTCTTTTTTTTTAGTTTAGGGGGTTTTGTTTTTTTCGTTTTTTTGTACTTGTTATCTTTTTTTAACTTATAACTTTTTGTTTTTATACATATAAGCTCTTTGAAACACTTAACTATATTTACATAGAGACCGGGAGGTCTATATTCAATGTGTATTTTGACACTGGACTCATATTTAGGTTATGCCTGTTATTGATATAACCCTGATCCCTATGTATCAATATCATTGTTATGTTTATCATTATTTTTTCTGTTTTTGCTTTTGAGTGGCACTTACTTGGAGAAACTTAATACAGGGTAAAACACAACATAGCACAACAGTAACCGCCAGCAGTGCAGCTCAAATAGTCACCCCCAACTTGGCCAACCATGCTCCCCAACCTCCTCACGTATTTTCTAGCCAATCTTCTGCCTGTTCCTCTTCTTCTACCTGTATGTCTTCCCATTCCGATTCTTCTTCGAGTGCCTACATTCCTCAACCTCTCTCCTTCCGCTCTAAACAGCACTAAACAGTTCGTCTAACTCCCGTTCTCTCTTCTTTTTTCTCGTTTCCAACTTATCTTTGTACCTATAATTCTTAATTAACACTTCAATCTCGCTACACATATTTATATAGAAAGTGCCTTTCTTGGGCCACTTCGTCAGCAATTTTCCCGTTCTTTTTCTCCATTTCTCAGAGTGCTTGTAGTCCTCTTTAGATACAGGGAACCTTTTATTAGTCGTTCAACTGCAGGTACCTTACTCATTGTATTATCTTGTTCAGTGCACTTTATTAATCAGTCCCGTCGTAGTCCTTATTCGTATTCCATCCCGTTACTGTAGTTACTATACCATCCTATACACTGTCTGTTTCTAAGAATTTCAGCAGGGAACCAGGTCAATCTACTACGAAGGACCTCAGTGTTCCAGTGAGCTTCTTCGGGGGGGGGGGGGGGGGTCCGCCTCAAAGGGTCCGACTAGTGCACCTTTCTCTCCCCATCTGATCCCGGCGAACCAGCGGCCACTTACACAGTCGTTTGTTGATGGTCCCACTGAAATCTCAGCTGGCTTGCCAAATGATAATGTTTGCATCTTAAAAAACAGACAAAATACAACGAATTAAATAAATCATACAAACGTTTAGTTTTTACGTCAAACGGGAGTGGCCGGAGATTTTACAGTCCAAAATAATCCAGTGAGACTTCTGGTTCCCCCAAAAAGCACTTTAATTAACAAATATCCTGGGGTCTTTTATACAAAAATAGTCATATATGCAGAACATCAGGGGCATTAGGTCATGCCCCAGAATGCAACAGTACAGTCCTAACATGTTGTTTTTTCTATGCCAGCTAGTGGCTATCCCGTTGTCAGTTAGTTCCCCTTTCGGGCCTCTCTTATTTGATTGAACTTTTTCAACCAGAAAGCTTGTTTGAAAAAGCCATACAATCTGGTCATGTGTTCCAGCTAGCAATTCAATAGCAATTAAATTAAACAAACTTAAAACATCAATAAGACAAAGCAACCAACCTTGTTTTAATTTCTCCTCTGTTGAAAGTTAAGATAAATTAAAGAATGAACAGTTAATTTCCATAGATTGCTAACACATTTGCAAATAACAAAGGAACAGAAAATAGCTGTGTGGCTCTGTCCCCAAACAATTGCAGTTTCTTAAAGAGACACGCACTACATCTTAAAACACACGAGGCTCTACAAAAATTTACCAGTAAAAGAGCAAGCTCATCCAATGATATCCTGTTTCATCTGAAGTTTAGGATTAAATCAACATTTATCCAAAATCGGTTCCACAAACAAGTAGCAGTCTTCTCATTCTCACTTCAAAGAAAGCATGCAACTCTTAATGCGATGATACCACCAAATGCGTTCATAAATTGTTCATAAATTCAACACATACTGAAAAACTGTCGCGATCCAAAACACACGGCGTTCCTTTTTCCCTCTGGACCCTCTCTCTCCCTCTTAGACACTGCTCATAGCTTCAAAGTGTAAGCTACTTTCCACACGTTCAACATTCCCTTTTCTCCTTTCCAACATAAACACATTTTATTGGAGAGCAGTGCTGCCAGAGGCCCGGCAAAGCTTCATGGCGCAGCCCCCTCGCCTTCATAGTTATTTTTCCATATACAAAGGCGTCCGTTTGTAATTTCGGAACCTTTCTTTGTCAAACAAGACCGTTCTGTTTACTATAATCTTTGGTTCTTTGGGGACCAGTATAAATAATTTGCAAGCTGCTGTGCGGGCAGTACTGTGAGCTCGGGCATTCCCCTGGGAGACTGCTTAATCTGGCCACTTATATAAGCATTGCACTTAATAATGGACAAGTGGAGTGGGAGAACTGAGTCCTGTAGTATGGCTATCGTTGTCTTGAAGTTGTGAAAGCATTGTCTTTAATTTGTGAAAGTCTTCTTCTTGGAATGAGACAGTTAAAATGAGACGGATTCATCTGCTAGGAATTGGCGGGCATAATTCACAGTGGGTCAAATTCCCTGTCAAATAGGACCCTTGGAACTGTGATTGGACATTGATCCAGATCGTGATTAGTCAGACTCCAAGGTCTTGCCACACCCCACACCCGTCAATCTCCACAAATAAACACACACAATCTCCTCTTTATTTCTGTTCAGCAGAAGAGAGCTCCCTGCTCTGTGCCAAAAGTTATTCGAAGTTCGAATGCAAGTTTGTTTTAAACAAAAGTACAGGCTGCTGGCTGGTATTTAAAGGTCTTCAGCAGCCTGATTGTCATGCTCTTTTTCTTCTTTCTTCTGGTATATCTGATGTTTCTCTCTCTGATGCTCCGCGTTGTTTAACTCTCTCACTGATGGATTCAATAATGTTTCTTCTTCCTCTTCTGCCTCAGCCCGTTCCCTTCTTCTTTCTCATCTGTATTTTCAGTCTCTAAGTCGCTATCAGTATCATGTTCGTCTGGGGGTTCCCTTCCCTGTAGGGATGCTGGAGCCTCCCCACCCCACTGGATATTATATGGGGGAGGAGGTCTACACTATTCCCGACTTTGTTCCTCATTCCCCACCAAATTTGTTCCTTCACCCCCCCTCTTCTATAACCAGCGTCGCCATGCCAGACAAAGGTCTCCAGAGAAATTACCAGTACTGGGTTTGTTCTTAACTACTAAGTGCTTGTTTCCTGAACTCTTCTTATCAGCGCTTCCTTTCTCTGCCTTGGCACTTAATAATTTGCCATTTTTTGTTACCAAATAGGTCCCGATGCTCCCTGACTCTGCCCGTGCAGAGATCCCTTACCCTTCTTAAGGGCGGTATCCATCGAATGCCTTGTCCGTTCAAACCTCTTACTCTTCTTAGGGCGGTGTCCACAAGGTCTCATTATTATCCTGCCCGTACAGACCCCTTATCTCTTCGGAAGACGGTAGCCACAGGATGCATTGTCCGTTCAAACCCCTTTCTCTTCCCAGGGCGGTATCCACAAGGTATTTTTCTTATCACATAGAATCCACTTTCGCAGATTAATTATTTTCTACTTGCCCTACTGCGCAGTCTTCTCGAGTAATCCTCCGGGTCTCCTCTTAGAATAATTTAGTGACAGATTATTTGGATCGGAGAGGCCCTCTGACTACCTAGCCGTTTCGGTGGCTTCCCGTTTACAACAGGTTATTAGTCCACATGAAGCGCAAAACCGCCTACCGTTTTGCGGGTGGCCACACATGTCCTGTTGTCCCTGGGAGCCACTGAGGAGCTGGGACTCAAAATTAAGTCAGGCGACGAGGAGAATTCTTCAAGAATGTCAAACCTTTATTTGCAAATGAAGGCTGGGACAATTAAAGAGCCAATTGCACGACTGCCCACCTTCAGACGAAGAACTGCTTCTTTTTATGGCATGTTAAACTCTGAATGTCTCACCCCCGCTATATTTCCATACACAATCATTTCCAGACATTCCCTTATCGATAACTAATTACCTGCATCCAGTCTGTCCCCTCCTTCCCATTTATTTTCCATTCCGTAATTCATTTTAAACCACATAACTTCCACTTTCTCCCCCCCTCCCCTTATTCCCCTTAACTAGGGCTTGATACAGAGTTACAAAGGTCATATATCTGTCACAAATGATTTACGCTAAGTGCTGCAAGAGAAGAATCCAAAGTTTACGCAAGTTTACAGAAAAAACACAATCAAACCAGAATACATGGGACAAAGGTTTTAAAATACAAAGAATAATAGTTACGTATCTCAAGTATTACAAACACCAAGAATATAAAATCCAAAGATGCTACACCTATGCATTCCGCTGAAAAATCGCCTATGTGGGACAGGCCCATAACTAAATGTACAATATGGTCACAAAAGATGTAGTAAGGATGTAAGCTAGCTAATAATATAACAGAGTAGAGCAAATGATTCTACGGATATATAAAGAGCATAAAAGAGGCAAGCGTGGACGTTGGGCCGCTGGAGAACGATGCGATTACGATAAATCAAGAAATGGCAGAGGAATGGAATACATTTTTTGCATCAGTTTTCATAGTAGAAGACACCTGCAGTCCTAGAGAGTCAGGGGTGGAAGTTAGTAGAGTGGCGATTACGAAGGTGAAGGTGCTAGGAAAATTGAAAGGTCCGAGGGTCGATAGGTCACCTGGACCGGATGAACTGCACCCCAGTTTTCCGAAGGAGGTGGCCTCAGAGAATCCAAAGGCACTAATTGTGATATTTCAAAAATCACTGGAGTTATGAGTCGTTCCTGAAGATTAGAAAATTGCGAATATCACCCCGCTGTACAAGAACGGAGCAAAGCAGCGGAAACGATTATACAGGATGAGGTTACACATTACTTAGAAGTTCGCGATAAACTAGGCCGATTTCAGCATGGGTTTGTGAAGGGAAGATCTTGCCTGAACCCTCTGCTGGAGTTATTTGAGTAAATTAATAGCAGGACGGACCGAGGTGAGGTTGTAGATGTTGTTTTACTAGATTTTCAGAAGACCTTGGAGAAGGTGCCTCACGCCAGGCTGCCAGGGAAGATGAGCATCCGTGGACTTAAGGGAAGAGACTAACATGGATAGCGGGTTGGCTGGCTGGCAGAAAGCAGTTACAATAAAGGGGTCGTTTTCAGGTTGGCTGCCAGTGACCAGTGGGGTTCCGCAAGGGTCGGTGTTGGGGCCGCTTCTCTTCATGTTGTATATTAATGATTTGGATAAGGGGATTGAAGGCTCTGTTGCCCAGTTTTGAGACAATGCCAAGATAGGTGGAGGGGCAGGCAGCGTAAAGGATGCAGGAGGACTTGGACAGGGTAGGATAGTAGGTAGAACGTGGGAAATGAAATTCAGTGTTGCACAGTGCGGAGTCGTGCATCTTAGTAATACAAAAAAGGCGTAGTTTGTTTTCTTATTCGAGAGCGAATCCAGTAATCGGAGGTGCAAAGGGACATGGGAATGCTGTTGCAGGATTCCCCAAAAAGTCGAACAAGAGGACTGGAATACAGAAATACAAGAGAATGCCGACCAACACCGATTTGTCGAGTTTGTTTGTTCCGTGATGTACATAATTCGAGTTACAATTACATCGACAGGCGTCCCTCGTGGATTTCTCCCAGCTCTAAATAAGGGCTCAGCTTTCTCAATCGCGTCACACGGTCATAGATCTACTTTTAGCAACCTCTATAGACATTGAAGTCATGGGATCAGTCAAGATCGTTTTGCACTGGCTGGAAGTGCTGAGGATCAAAACAACATTTCGGGCGATTCAATGTGTTTACTATCCATTTCTCGCTGCGGTTAGCGTTCCTGGTAAGCATCGATGAATAGCATTGTATCTGCATGATTATTATACACCCATGTATATCTATTGTAGAGTACATTGCAGCAATGTTCTAGTGGTATGCTTGGATCTCGGTACAAATGTCTTGTAGAATTCGGTTGTCAATATCCGGTTCCATTTAAATATTACTTATTGCATAAACGCACTGTTTCAATTTCTGCAGACTCAATGACTGAATATTCTGTAACTCGCACAATGAACGTTCTGACCCCTCATTGTCCATGCCTTGCAATCCCTCCACATTATTCATCACATATTCCCGCCGCTTCTGGATTAAATTGATGTCATTTGTCGTTGGTGGAACCCGCCCATACGTGGGTATCTCAATTGGTCGACACTTTTTACCGTTAACTTTCCCAATCTTCTGCTCAAACACACAGTTGTTCTTCCTCCTATTATCCGACATTCTAGAAAAACCGGATGCGGAAAGACATGTTCCGGTTGGACGGTTGGTGGTGAAGTTTAACCCGTTAATTCTTGGAATTGAGAAGTTTGTTATTAAACTTTGCACGGCGTATTCGAACAATGAGCTCTGATTGGATTGAATCCTTATATATATATTACAGGTATGTGATAGTGAGATATGTGAGATCAGGAGTGACCAATGTCAAGGTAACGGTGGGAATTCAGGAAAGGAACGCACTAGTATATCTTAACGCAGAGGGCATGGGCACCTTGTAAATTATGTTGCAGAAGCAGCGGAGACGCAGACAGCAATCATATTCAACAATTAGATCGGTGGCTTTAAGTTTTCGGTATATGAAAACCAATTGGTAGCAAATCAGGCCGTATTCTATCGCTTGGCGAACCTGACGGGAATCACAGAATAGTCGAAACTATCTTCGAGTTCATTTCTGGTGGTGTGAAAGGTAACATGCCCCACTAAATCAATGCCTTTCCATAATTCATTTGCGTTAGTGAAATGAGCAGCAGCAGAAATCTACATCCGATTACATTTTTATGCCACTACGTGCTTCCGGGCATAATCCGTTGCTTTAACTTTCTGTTTCCGGGTTTAGCCTTTTATATCAGGGGATAGATATATTTATGTCAATTTCATGGGTAAACGGGTGTAAATACTTACTTTAGGTAATAATGCATGTTCGATCATTCTCTGAACAAGGTATGTACCAGCATGTGAAATGTTGTTGAGAATTAGGGGATGTAGATTTTTCATCATGTTTTCCAATTCAATCACATATTTATAGTGAACGTCATGACGATTGTCACCCTGTCCCGGGGAAGGTGCGGCCTATCAACGTGCGTAACTCGCTACCTGGTGGCAATGGCGGCAGCCGATCTGCTCATTGTCATCCTGGACCTGATACTGAGGGATATTCCCATTGGTTATTGGAAAGAGTTCCGCTTTGTGCAGTCAATCCCCGTGTGCAATATACACGCAGTCCTGCTCTTCGCCGCAACATATTGTTCTGTCTGGTTCACTGTTACTTTCACCCTTGATCGTTTCATCGCCATTTGTTGCCAGAAGTTCAAAAGTTATTATTGCACAGAGAGAACAGCGGCGGTTGTTCTCGGGACAGTGACTCTGCTGAGTTGTGTAAAAATATTTTCTGCTACTTTATGTTGACAGGTCGATACTTGCTGATGACCCATCCCTGGTTTTGTGCAGTAGAGCAAAAGGTTTATTCTTCAGAGGTTTGGGCAGCAATAGAGTTTCTTCATTATATAATCACCCCGGGACTCCCATTTGTTATTATCCTGTTGCTCAACTGTTTAACCATTCAGCAGATAATAGCTGCGAGCAGAGCCCGGAGAAGACTCCGGGGTCAGAACAATAGTGACTGTGGTCAGAGTCCCAGAGACCCGAAGATGGAGAGCCGGAGGAAATCCATCATTTTGCTCTTAGTTATTTCCGGGAATATCATAGCCCCGTGGTCACTGTGTGTCGTGTATGTTATCTGCAAACGAGTGGTGTTGCTGGGTTACAAGTCTGCGGACGTCAATATTTTTGTGGAGCAAATTGGATTCATGCTGCAGCTACTCAGCTGCTGCACAAACACCAGAATTTATGCCGTGGCGCAAAGTAAGTTCAGAGAGGAAGTGAAGAAAGCGGTGGCATGTCCCTTCATTGTACTTGTACAATGCATTAAATAACGGAAGCCCCGCAGTCTCACAACGCGAGTACTCCTCATTTTCTCCTCCGTGCGCTGCAGACGAGCCGATATGTTCACTATTTCCCCCCTTGGGTTTTTCGTTGCGCTACGGCCAATGTTCGATCTGAACTCTCTATACTTGGACCCTTGTGTTCTTCTCTACCTGTTCAGACAACATTCCCTCACTTGGAACGGAATTTGGATTCATATTCAAACGTTGAGCTGCTGCATACACACGCGGTGACCCCGACTAAGACAAGGAAGAGCTTTGGTTACACTGAACACAATTTCTTAAATGTATTTTACTAGTATTGTGGTTACTAACCTGTTGACCTCTTCTTCATTATATAATATATATGTGAATTGTGTACATAGACAGTAATGTCGCTGCAAGTGAGAACTTCATTTTTTTTCGTTTCTGGTGCGCGTGGCATTTAAAAACATTTGACGAGATTTCCTGTCAAACGAACTTCAGGAGAAAGTGTTTCGTTTTGGAATAAATTAAGATTCTTGATCTAGTGAACAAAGGCACGCACGTGCGCTATGAGCACGACCACGTCCACGCAACTTTGCATGGAAAGGTTTCCTGAACATGTTCCAAAGATAGATTAAAGAATGAGAAAACAATGACGTTTCCATATCTGGATTTCATTCATACTCTTCATTCATCTGCATACAAGTCCCACATGCCTACCCCACCGCCACTGTTATTTATCACTCCATTTTGTTCGTTCAGCAGCAGCAAAATCCTGTGTATCCCCATAATCTCTCCTGGGGAATAGAAGATACTGCCCGCTCAAACCAGCCCAATCCACACAAAGGATACTCAATCTTCATTGCGAGCTCGGCGCCAACAAGGCTGCAGAAACTCTCTGCTTCCTACTTGGTTCGGAGATTAATCTAAGATTGGACAAATCCGTCTTCACTATCGCTCTGAGGTGTTTCTCTGGCTCTGTTTTAGAAGCATAAGTGAAATTCAGACGCCAGCTTCCCTGTAAAATTATATCAATATCCACCTGTGTGCCCTCAATGGTGCGAACGATTGAATTCATACAAACTTTTCAGAGACTCGCTGACCACCAGGGGGCACAATCTTGTATTATTGTCATTGACAACAGGAAGCCCACACACCAACTCTTATTCAGGCTGCAAATAGTATATTTTCGTTCTTGTGGTAATGCAAGGATTTAGGAATAAAATATTAACTCACTTTTTGTCTCTCACTATGGATCATTTCTAGAATTTTCCATTCTATGTTATTGTAGCTAGCAAAAATACCAGAGAAATGCAAGTCGTCAAATATTTCCGGTATAATGTAGCTTTGCCGAAATGTCCATGTATTCTGAACAACACCATTGCGTCTAAAGTCAGGATTATATTATGTGTGTCTACCTTCGATGTAAACCAGTATCTGCAGTTCCTTCCTAAACATTTACATTGTTTGTGCGAATCAAAACCTTTCTGTGAAGCACAAATGCGAGGTCATAAAGATAACAGCAAGTGCAGCTGTGCGAATTTCAACAGGGTTAGGAACGGGTCAGCTATTTTGACATGAGATGAGGAACTTAAACACTGGGACATTTCACATGGGTTGGGTGGTCATAGAAAAGAGCTCTGGGGTAAAGTGAAGTGCAGACAGGAGATACAGCAGATTATGGAATCTAGAAGAAAAATAAACCAAAGGTTGACCTCAGCATGTTGTTAAAGAAGGAACTGCAGATGCTGTAGAATCGAGGGTACACAAAAGACTGGAGAAACTCAGCGGGTGCAGCAGCATCTAAGGAGCGACTTTGATGCTGCTGCACCCGCTGAGTTTCTCCAGCCTTTTGTGTACCGTTGACCTCAGCATGTCGAGCCGCATATGCTGAAAGAGAGCCATAGTCGATATTTCTGATGGATACTCTGCTTCAGGTCTGAGAGATAGAGACAGCAGATAGCCAGTATTTCCGTGGAGACGGTAGAAAAGCGCGAAGAGCCGGCACGGTGATCGGTGGAGCGAGAGGTTGATAAGTGACGGGCAGATGGATTTATTGGGAGCCATTCTGAGAAAGATGGGCAGATGCAACGAGATAGACGAGCTGTTCCCGCGGATGAAGTAAGTGGCTGATAGGTACGTGGAAACAGGAGTGGTGGAGTGGCGATGGCAGGCGATGGAGCAGGATGGTCGCATGCAAACGGGAACAAAAGTCGAAGAACCGGAGGTGAATCGGGAAGTGAGAGGGCGTGGAGCACAGGAGGTCGGAGGTACCTGAAATTGGAAAATTCAATGTAATTGCCATTGGGTTGTAGACCAGCCCATTTGGATATGAGGAGCTGTTCTCGTGGGCTTTGCCTCTGTCCGACGCTCAGAAAAGGTGAGGAACCGGACGGGGAGATGAAACTCCATACATCTCTGCATATGTCCCTGTTATATTTGAATCTTCTTACTATAAGGTGTTGCGCATGTGACGTCGCCACCTTTTCTCATTATGCAGTGGTGGAGGCTACGTTCCTCGATTGGTATCAGATTGCAATGCATTGGAAATATATACAAATACACAGGGCGAGCGAACGGGACAAATGATGGGTTTTTAGTGCAAGAGCAATCAGGGAAAACAGTATTTACCATTATCAGGAACAATTGGACGGAACGCAAAGTATTCAAGGTGATCAGCCGAAGTCAACCTGATTTAATGAAAGCAAAATGCAATTTCACGAACCGATTAGAACATTTCCATAACATAAGACGCAGCGTGGCTGACGGAATACCTGTGTTTACCATGCTAAGATTTCCAGAGGCACTTGATGAGATGCCACAAGATACAGCCTCCTCGTGTAATCCGCTTGACGAAGGGTAGACTCGTCAGCCGTTTTGCGGTGGACCCGTGCTGAGATTCGATATGGCCCATGGAATCTCAAGGGTGTGACCATTTCAACTCCCATTCCCATTGTCATACTGACTCTAAACATATAATTGGTTGGATTATCTCAGAGGATCAGGCAGCAACGCTGGACCACTTGGATAGGTTATGTTTCGGGTCGGGTCCCTTACTTCGTCTGAAGAATTGTCCCGATTCGAACTGTCTGATATCCATGTTTTTCTGAGATGCAGACTGACCCCTCTGGCTGGCTCCAGTACTTTCTGCCCTTTTGTGTAAATCGGCATATTCAATTCCTTCTTTCTATACGCATATTGACTTTTCTGTTTTGGACTCCGCTCCATTGCTTGCGCGAGGCCACACAAAACTGGAGGAAGTGCACCCCCTATTCCTTTTGCGTACTATATGAACACTGATGTATGAATGGAACCGAAGAACCCTTTTAGGTGCGGTGTAGATATATGACTCGATGACTATGAAAGTCCAGCGAGGATTCATCAGCTTGATTATTGTGATACAAGGACTGATCTATGAAGATATATTGAGCCTTTCCCCATCAGATATCAGCAGTCAAGGCCACACCAGTTGCAAAGTTCTACATATCCCTTCCCCCGTTATTGAATAACACATTCGTGAGTTCATCTAAATGCATGATCTTTCCTTTTTCCAAAATCATAACGCACACTAGAGTTGTCGTAGGAGTCGGACATATCGTCCTTCACTCAACACTTAATAATGGACATGAGGGACCAGGTGCGGTGTATTTCTTTAATCTGACTTTATTATTTAAAAAAAAGAGAAGGTGTGTGTGTGTGTGTGTGCGTGTGTGCGCGTGTGTGCGTGTGTGTGTGTGTGTGTGTGTGTGTGTGTGTGTGTGTGTGTGTGTGTGTGTGTGTGTGTGTGTGTGTGTGTGTGTGTGTGTGTGTGTGTGTGTGTGTGTGTGTGTGTGTGTGTGTATTTTAACCAAAGCGATTCTCTTCTTAACCTGGAAGCGCTTTAGGTCGGCCAGCCCGTGCCTGTTGATGAAACATATAACCGTACAGCAGAGGAACAACCTCTTCAGTCTACAACACACATGCCGCAGACCATGCGAAGGCAAACACTTATCTGCCTGCAGAACATCCATATCTCTCAATTCCTTGTATGTCACTAGACAATAGACAATAGGTGCAGGAGTAGGCCATTCGGCCGTTCGAGGCAGCACGGCCATTCTATGTGATCGTGGGTGATCATTACCAATCAGTACCCCGCTCCTGGCTTCTCCCAATATACTCGGATTCCGCTTTCTTCAAGAGCCCTATCTAGCTCTCTCTTGAAAGTATCCAGAGAACCGGCCTCCACCGCCCTCTGAGGCAGAGAATTCCACACTCACAACTCTCTGTGTGAAAAAGTGTTTCCTCTTCTCCGTTCTAAACGGCTTACCACCTATTCTTAAACTGTGTCTATGTCTCCTATCCAAAAACTTCTCAAACGTCACTAATAAATCTGCCTCCACCACTTTACCAGGTAGCGTGTTCCAGGTACCCAAACCTTCAGTTTAAAAAAACACCTCCCATCTCCTTTAACATTTGCTGCTCACATCTTAAAGCAATGTCCTTTTCTATTTGATATGTTCATCCAAGGGAAAAAGTTCTGACAGTGTACGTTATCTTGGCCTCTCGTATTTCATACTTCTGACAGATCCCTTCGTGTTCCAGAGAAAACAATCCAAGTTTATACAACCCACTTTTGCAGCTAATATCTCCTCTGCACCCCTTCCAAAGTCTTCTATTATGGAGTCTCCAAAATGCTGCCTAACTAAAGGCGTATACAACTGCAACATAACTTCCAGAGTCATACTCAATGCCTCGACTAATGAAAGCAAGCATATTGTGTGTTCTCGACACAAACAACTGAAGTAACTCAGCTGGTCAGGCAGCATTTCTAGAGAAATGGAATAGGTGACGATTCGGGTCGTGACCCTTCTTCAGATTGAAACTCGGGGTAAAGGGAATCGAGAGATATAGACGGCGATATAGATAAATATTTATCATGAATGAAATGTATGCAAACAGTAACGATGATCAAGGAAAGCAGAGCACGAAACATCACCGATTCCTATCCTCCATAGATGATGCCCAACCTGCTGAGTTACTCCATCTTTGTGCGTCTATCTTCGGTATAAACTGGATTATGCTGTTCACTCCTACACATGCCATATGCTTTCTGTACCGTTCTCATATTAGCGATGGTGATTTTACTTCGGAGTCACGTGAGCGACTACGTGAAGAAGGCCGTCACCACGCATGTGCGTCATTACGTCTGCCGCATTGCGCACAGGCTGACTGGCGGGCGCGCTGCTCCTGCCAGCAGTAAGTTCTAAACCTGGAAGGTAAGTTTAAACTTATTTCTAGGGATGTTTGTTGTTTTGCAGGAAGCTCCTCACAGAGTTTGCCTACTGGATTCGGGGCGAAGTTGGAACGACCGCGGGAAACTGGTTATCCCGGTCGGGACCGCGGAAGCACGGGTAGGCGGCGGCCGTCGGGTTTGCTCCCAAGTCGCTGACAAGGTGGTCAGCTATACCCAGGAGTGGAGTTCGAGTGGGGGGTTACCCCAGTATGGGTCCCCACACCGCAATGGTTCCCCAGAAATGGGGGTTAGACTGGAAGTAAGCAGGCCTCGCTACCCCAGTCGCGGACAATAGGGTCAGCAACTCTCAGTTCTCCCCAAATAAGGGGAAAACTGGCAGTCAGCTGGGCTCGACAACCTGTCACTCACTATAGGATCAGCAGCTCAACGACCGCTATTGTTCCCCCCAGGAAAGGGGGTTAAACCACGAGGAAGCCGGTCAGACCTTGGTCGGGCCAGGACGCTTCCCCCTCCTTCTATGGGTAGCGTCTGCGAACGCCTAAAACCCACCTGGAGCACCTGATGGGGAGGTTGCTCCAGAGAGATATGCTCCAGAAGAGAGCTTTCTGTGCCCGGGCATTATGAAAAACCCACTGGACCGGCACCTGTGTCAGAGCTGAACAATATCTCCCTCTCTGAGAAGGGGAGCATCAGGGATCAGTTTCACTCTGGCCCAGACTCATATCCTGATATAGGTACGAGGGGACATGTCAGCGCAGGTATCCTCAGGGGCCCACGGCAGCCCTGTCTCAGGGCTGTCCACGAGTCTCCCTCTCGGCGGAGGGGAGTGCGAGGATATACTCGCAAGGTGAGAGGCAGAAAATCCGGAAGGGGGCAGATTTCCTTCACGCTACAAGTGCCGGCAGTGAACAGAGCTAATGAAACCATCCTATCGGCGATGACACCCCCACGCCTCATCGGCAGTAAGCAGTTTACTGAAGTTGATGGCCGCTTGAAAGCTGGGCACAGGTCTTTCAGGCCAAGAGCCAAGCCGGTCTCAGGAATATGGAATTCACATACACCATAAGACCACCGGTAACCATGGAGGTAGGTGGGTCTGGTTCTTCCGAAACATGGGGTGAGTGGACCATTTACATGTTGGTAATATTTGCACTTGTTTTGTACAAATGAAAATGATAACATGTGATGGGTAATTATTACACAGTATACAAGGGTACCAAGCATGGCTTAGAAATGGGGCCAGAGTTTCTTTCGAGGCAGCTCAGGATTATGGCCAGGATTGCCTTCCGAGGCATGCTCGGTAATATGGCCAGAGTTGTCTTTCAAGGCATGCTCAGAATTACGGCCGGAGCAGGCCAGTAGCATGGTCAGAGTTGCATTCAAGGCAGGCACGGAATTATGTCAGGCGTGGCCTGTCATTGTGAAAGATGGAGGATGTCGGTTCATAATTCACTTAACCCCCATGTGCAAAATAGCTTTTCAGTATATTGTAACAATCTTGTTATCAAGCAGTCTTCTATTCATGAAGTGTGATTGTCGATATAGCAGCTGTGTATCAGCTGTGCAATTGGGCCTTGCATTATCACAACTTTCAACGTGCAAGTAGTAACCTCTCAAGTGCCATATAGGTCATTGTTAACAGACATATGTGGCGTTACTAACTAACTACTTCCTAACATATGCTAGTGCTCAAAGATGGATCATTACGAATGCCATCTCTAGTAACGAAGGCGGATGGGATTTGCATGAATCACCAATTATTCAGTTATTGGTATCAACTACCAATAGACTCTAGGTGCATACTGTGGGTTAAAGGTTTATTGTGCGAATATGCAAAACCTGCATGCTCAGTTCCAAGTTGGTGACACATGTTAGTCACATGGATGCAATGAAGTCAAAGTATCCTGTCATAATTTACCCAACCCTTTTGGGCTCTGGTATATCATCATGCAAAATCAATGACAACACAGTAAGGGGGGGTGGGTTGTTCTTTTATGTGGTTTCTCCATTTTGCCTCATCAGTCGGGTCTTCAGAAAGTTCCCGCATTCAGGGTTCTCGTACTGTCTGACTGGCCTACAGGCCTTATATGGTTTCCCGCAATTGTTGGGAATAATAATATAACCTTATATGGGGTTCTAAACATAAAACCTTGCTGGTTCAGCCTGGGATTCGGGGACCCAGCCTCTACATTATTAATCTATTCATTTCTTTACAGAATCTTTACAGAATCTGAGGACCGCTCCTGCGGCTCAGGCTGTCAGACTGATCCATGTATGTGCTCACTGCAGAGTGCAGGGATAGCACCAAAAAAGCAGTACTTTGCCTCTTTAGGAGATGGGAAGCGTTTTCTGTTTACATGTTATATTACATAGAATACGGCACGGACACTGACGTCTGAGAACTCTTTTTCTATCGGTCTTTGACAATAAATTAAATTATAGTCCCATTAACTGTGCCCAACGTGCTTTTCATCATAGTTGCTGCAGCAAGTGGGACCCGCTCTCACGGGCTTCACCATCTGGTGTCCAGTTATTTAGGATATCATTAACACAAGTTCTTCCAGCCCCAACTACACGGAAGTATGGGATATTGACATTGTGTTAACATTTATTCACCATGGGGCTCCAGCTATCTCTCAATCTTTGGTTCGGCTCTCATAGGTAGGTTATTCCCTGGCGCTGCCCTCAGCGCACGGTTCCAGTCATTACAAAAACTGCGGATGGACAGGATCGTTACACCTGCGATATAATAATTCATGTTTACATACCCCATGCACCTTCGGTTACATGTGGTCACACATTTACAACATTATGTCAAGGTCATATCGAGCCTTAGAGGCTCTGAGTAGTTCAGACCATCTCCAGGTGATTATGCGAGGTTTTGGCTTATACAGGAGTAGATACTAATGTCTAATCTCACTCCACCGGGGCTGCTACAACACCGGCATCAACGGTTACGTGCGGTCCTCTGGACCACATCCTGTCAACTGCAGGATGGTCCAACGAACGAGGTATCCAACATTTATTTTAACCCATTGCCAGACCAGGGATATTTCCCAACTCTAATTTAGATTATATTTTATAGTTTCCTCTCGGATGGGAGGGGTTGCTGTTATTATTGTTTGTTCATTTACCAGCATCAGCATGTTTTTAAATCTATGTCATGTATGGATGCATTCTGAATGTTTCCCTTATCTGTAGTCAACTGATGCAATCGTGCTTGTGTGCACTAGTTTTTTCCACGGCATGAAATCACTGAGCTTCAAAATCTTCACGTAGTCACCCACGTGACTCCGAAGTACAATAGTAAGATTAAACGACAAATTACCAATTTGAAGTTTGTTCAATATTTTATGAGGAGTTACGATAAGCGATTACGTGTCCTCCGCTCCCGACCCTCTTAACATAAAGATCTTTCTGTGAGTTCTAGTCAACTCTAATCATACTCTTTTAATTCAACAACTCCTCTCTGTGATTTCACACCGCTGCTTTGAAGATTGACGCGCATGCGTGGTGACGGTTTTCTTCACGTAATCGCTGAACGTAACTTCTCATAAAATAATGATCAAACTTCAAACTGGTAAGTTCTCGTTTAATCTTACTATTTTCTCTTTGCACGATCATGGCTAAGACATTTAAACAGAAAAAAAAGTGGCAGCTGGGCAGAGTTATAAAAGAGCCGACCCTTTTCCGGTTTGGAAGTCAAGTCAAGTCAAGTCAAGTTTATTCGTCACATGCACATACGGGATGTGCAGTGAAATGAAAAGTGGCAGTGCCTGCGGACTTTGTGCAAAACACAAACAAACAAACATCCAACATACTACAAACAGAATCACATGTTCTTTTCCATAATAAATATTGTGGGCGGTATTGTGGTACAGTAACTGTAGTATAGATAGTCCCTGGTGAGATAGAAGTTTACAGTCCGAATGGCCTATGGGACGAAACACCTTCTCATACTCTCCGTTCTCACAGCATGGCAACGGAGGCGTTTGCCTGACCGTAGCAGCTGGAACAGTCCGTTGCAGGGGTGGAAGGGGTCTCCCACTATCTTATTGGCTCTGGAGTCGGCCTTAATTATTTAATTAAGAGAATGCTCTTAATTGGAAGACCGTCTCCGTTTCAGTGGTCAGCATTCATGACAAATAACAGAGGAAATGCTTTTACTTTGAGAGTGGCAAATATTTGATATTTACTACCCCAGATGATCATACAATCTTAGTCATTGATAAAGGTAAGTCAGGGATCGATAGGTTGTGAGGAACCCAGGGTATAAGGAATAAACATTACACGAAGGTACCGATAGCACACAATAGTATTGAATGTGGAAGGGAGCATAATAGCTCGGATGAATTACTATGTCAATGCCATTGTTCAGGGGATAAAGTAATTTATCTGAGTAAAGATAGAATATTGGAAAATGCATCGGTCTCCACTGTGACAAGTGATGTGCAATTGGCAACCTTTTAGTCATCAGCATGTGAGGGAGCCGTCGTTGTTGCGACATAAGCAAACGACCCCCCAAAGGAAGTCTGCAAAGAGCTGATGACATGTCATTGAATTTAATTGAATTTGATAAATTTTATTTGCCAAGTATGTATCCATACAAGGGTTTTGCCTATATATTTTTCTCGCAAGTAGACAATTAAAAAGAAAACATTATAATTAAAAAATGCGAATAATGAAATAAAATACCAGAGCAAAAGGAGGCCGCAGACTTTTGACTGTTTGCTAGAGCTACCAATCGTGGGAAAAAAACGTTTTTGTCTGGCTGTGGCGACTTTGAGAGTCCGGAGTCGCCTTCCAGAGGGAAGTGATTCAAAGAGTTTGTGGCCAGGGTGAGAGGGGTCAGAGGTGATCAAGGCCGCTCGATTACTGGCCCTTGCAGTGTACAGTTCGTCAATGGAGGGAAGGTTGCAGCCAACAACCTTCTCAGCTTATCGAATGATTCGCAACAACATCCGGATGTCGTGTTTGGTAGCTGAGCCAAAGATGACCATGATAGCGAAAGCGAGGACAGACTCTATAATAACAGTATATAACTGGACCTTCATTAACTGTGGCAGATTGTGTTTTCTCAGCTGCCGCAGGAAGTACATCCCCTGTTAGGCCTTTTTGACTGTGGATTCTATGGTGGCCTCCCATTTAAGGTCCCTGGAGATGATGGTTCCAAGAAACTTAAACGATTCCACAGAGACAGCGGTGAGTCTCTGGAATTCTCTGCCACAGAAGGCAGTTGACGCCAGTTCATTGGCTATATTTAAGAGGGAGTTAGATGTGGTGCTTGTGGCTAAAGGGATCAGGGGGTATGGAGAGAAGGCAGGTACAGAATACTGAGTTGAATGATCAGCCATGATCATATTGAATGGCGGTGCTGGCTCGAAGGGCCGAATGGCCTACTCCTGCAACTATTTTCTATGTTTCTATGTTGATGTGATATGACTGTGGTGTTGCTGCCGGTGATTGAGGGGAGGGAAGGGGTGCTCTCCCAAAGTCTGCAATCAATTCCACTGTCTAAAGAACATTTAGCTTCAGGTTGTAGAGATGGCACCAGGACGCCAGCTGTGTCACTTCCAGTCTAGGCATATCCCTCCCCACCCTGGATCAGTCCAATCAGGGTTGTGTCGTCCGCAAACTTGAGACGCTTGACAGAGGACTCTGTGGAGGTGCTGTCGGTGGTTCAGGGAGAGTAAAGGAGAGGGGAGATTAGGCAGGCATGCGGTGCTCCTATGCTGACGGGCATAGGAGATGTGCTTCCCCAGCCTCACATGCTGCTTTCTGACTTTCCCTATTGCTTTTCCATTGACTTAACACAAAAGCTGTGATCGAGGACAGTCAAAAGCCCATAACTTTCATAAAAATTAAGACAACTGAATTAAATGTTCAGTTATTACAGATGTAAGCATTCTGAAAAAGATAAAACGTCTTACTTGGATGACCTGAAATTAAAGCATATAAATAGTTAGTTACATAATTGTAGCTAATTACAAAATTGACCATTGCGGCGGAAATAGTAATAAACACCCAGACTGCATTGAAAATTCAAAAATGTGATATTCTCAAGATCAGAACTTTAATATCATTGTATTATATGTTGTAAGTCCCTAACATATAGGTAAATAAATTACAATTTCTAGCAATAGACTATGTCTTTTTAGAGAAGATCAGTTGCTAGCTGGTACATTGGCACATCATAATCAGCAGTATCATCATACTCCTCAGATTGCAACCAATAAGCAACTCTGTACACCATGTTTTTCCTCAATTTTTGTTACAGGTTTTGCTCTTCAAACCACGCATGACATGCCTTTCTACCCACTACTTTCCCATTAAGAATGTCCTGTAGATCATCACATTTGGAGTAGTCCAAATTCGGATCATCTCGGCGAATGCTGTCTCAATCAGTGCCTTTTGCTGGGTATTTGGATTGACAAATTTGCATTTCCCCTTCAGAGACATCTGTTTGAAATGTAAAGGAAAAAAACAATGAACAGCTTTAACAGAAACAATTTATTGTTTGCAGTTTTAGAAAAAGGTAGAAATTATAGTTAAACGCTAAAACAAATAGTAAATACCCATCAAAAAATTCATATTCATCATTTTCATCAAATCAATTAAAATCATGTAATCAATCACTAGATCTAAAAATCTACCCATTTCTTAAGAAAAGGCTACATTTTAAATAGCCTAAGTATCCAAATAACAAACTGACCCCATTCACGCAAGAATTCACAATATAACAAATCTCGTTGTCATGAACTTATATGCCTTAATGCCTTATATGAACTTAATGGAAGGAATTTAATGTTTATTTCCCATATATTAATCTAGAAACATCCACTCTCAATATAATCAAAATTATTTTGAATTCTTGCACAATACACGTGACTAAAACTGTTGTGGATATTTAGTATAAAAATATTGATTATAAACAGAAAATAACACACAATATAGACGATTTAGATGCTCTCATGAGATGATTGTCCAAAACAAATGTGGATTTAAATCATCTTGCGAGTGGGTGTTTCTGGAATGTGATCAATTGGAACGTTGCCGTTGCCAAAAATGTTAAGCTAATTTCGGCAGACAAGACACGGCCGATTCGTATGGGGCCCAAATAACTTTTTCGCATCGTAAAATTAGACTAAAGCCACCACAAGAATAAAGATTATATGTGAAATAAACCATTTACCGTGAGCAGAGAGAAAGAGGAGTATAAAATGAAGGCAGAAGCAATTGGTACCAAGGTGAAAAGTAAAAGTGGCAGGCAGACAAATCCAGGGCAAAAATCGAAAAGGGCCACTTTTCAACATAATTGTATAAGGAGTAAGAATGTTTTAACAACAAGTCTGAAGGCTTTGTGTCCCGATAAGAGGAGCATTCGTAATAAGGTGGATGCGTTGAAGGTGCAGATAGCTATTAATGACTATGATATAGTTGGGATCACGGCGACATGGCGCCAGGGTGACCAAGGCGGGGAGCTGAACATCCAGGGATATTCAATATTCAGGAGGGACAGACAGAAAGGTAAAGGAGGTGGGGTAGCGTTGCTGGTTAGAGAGGAGATGAACGCAATAGAAAGGAAGGACATTAGCTTGGAGGATGTGGAATCGATATGGGTAGAGCTGCGAAACACTAAGGTGCAGACAACGCTAGTGGGAGTTGTGTACAGGCCACCTAACAGTGGTAGTGGAGTTGGGGATGGCATCAAACAGGAAATTAGAAATGCGTACAACAAAGGTAAAACAATTCTAATGGGTGACTTCAATCTACATATAGATTGGGTGAATAAAATTGGCAGGGGTGCCGAGGAAGAGGATTTCTTGGAATGTATGCGGGATAGTTTTCTCAACCAACATGCAGAGGAACCAACGAGAGAGCAGTCTATTCTTCAATGGGTATTGAGTAATGAGGAAAGGTTAGTTAGCAGTCTTGTTGTGCGTGGACCATTGGGCAAGAGTGACAATAATATGGTTGAGTTCTTCATTAGGATGGAGAGTGACATAATTAATTCAGAAACAAGGGTTCTGAACTTAAAGAAAGGTAACTTTGAGGGTATGAGACGTGAATTGGCCAAGATAGACTGGCAATTGATTCTTAAAGGGTTGGCAGTGGGTGTGCAATGGAAGGCTTTTAAAGATTGCATGGATGAACTACAACAATTGTTCATCCCAGTTTGGCAAAATAATAAATCAGGGAAGGTAGTGCATCCGTGAATAACAAGGGAAATCAGGGATAGTATCAAAATTAAAGATGAAGCTAACAAATTAGCCAGAAAAAGCTGCCCACCAGAGGACTGGGAGAAATTCAGAGTCCAGCAAAGGAGGACAAAGGGTTTAATTAGGAAAGGGAAAATAGATTATGAAAGAAACTGGCAGGGAACATAAAAACGGACTGCAAACGTTTTTATAGATATTGAAGAGAAAAAGGTTAGTTAAAACAAATGTAGGTCCCTTGCAGTCAGAAACTGGTGAATTGTTCATGGGGAACAAGGACATGGCGGACCAATTGAATAACTAATTTGGTTCTGCCTTCACTAAGGAAGACATAAATAATCTGCCGGAAATAGCAGGGGACCGGGAATCAAATAAGATGGAGGAACTGAGTGAAATCCATGTTAGCCGGAAAGTGGTGTTGGGTAAATTGAATGGATTAAAGGCCGATAAATCCCCAGGGCCAGATAGGCTGCATCCCAGAGTACTCAAGGAAGTAGCTACATAACTAGTGGATGCATTAGTGATAATCTTTCAAAACTCTTTAGATTCTAGAGTAGTTCCTGAGGATTTGAGGGGAGCTAATGTGACCCCACTTTTTAAATAAGGAGGGAGAGTGAACACGGAGAATTACAGACCAGATAATCTAACATTAGTAGTGGGGAAACTGCGTGAGTCAGTAACTAAAGATGGGATAGCAGCACATTTGGAAAGTGGTGACATACTTTACGAAAGGTAAATCATGTCTGACGAATTTTATAGAATTTTTCGAGGATGTAACTAGTAGAGTGAATAAGGGAGAACCAGTGGTTGTGTTATATCTGGACTTTCAGAACGCTTTCGACATGGTCCCACATAAGAGATTAGTATACAAACTTAAAATACACGGTATTGGGGGTTCTGTGTTGATGCGGGTAGAGAACTGGCTGGCAGACAGGAAGCAAAGGGTAGGAGTAAAAGGATCCTTTTCAGAATGGCAGGCCGTGACTAGTGGGGTACCACAAGGCTCAGTGCTGGGACCCCAGATATTTACAATATATATTAATGATTTGGACGAGGGAATTGAATGCGAAATCTCCAAGTTTGCGGATGACACGAAGCTTGGGGACAGTGTTAGGTGTGAGGAGGATGCTTGGAGGCTGCAAGGTGACTTGGATAGGCTGGGTGAGTGGGCAAATGCATGGCTGATGCAGTATAATGTGGATAATTGTGAGGTTATCCACTTCGGTGGCAAAAACAGGAGGGTAGACTATTATCTGAATGGCAGCCGATTAGGAAAAGGGGAGACGCAACGAGACCTAGGTGTCATGGTACACCAGTCATTGAAAGTAGGCATGCAGGTTCAGCAGGCAGTGAAGAAATCGAATGGTATGTTAACATTCATAGCTAAAGGATTTGTGTATAGGAGCAGGGAGGTTATACTGCATTTGTACAGGGTTTTGGTGGGGCCGCACCTGGAGTATTGCGTAGAGTTTTGGTCTCCAAATCTGAGGAAAGACATTCTTGCCATAGAGGGGGTACAGAGAAGGTTCACCAGACTGATTCCTGGGATGCCAGGACTTTCATATGAGGATAGACTCGGCTTTTACTCGCTAGCATTTAGAAGATCGAGGGGGGGGGGGGGGTGTTGTTATAGAAACTTACAAAATTCTTAACAGTTTGAACAGGCTAGATGCAGAAAGATTGGTCCCGATGTTTGGGAGGTCCAGAACAAACGGGCCACTGTAAAGGAGGTAAACATTTTTCACACAGAGAGTGGTGAGTCGCTGGAATTTTATGCCACAGAAGGTAGTTGAGGCCAGTTCATTGGCGATATTAAGAGAGGGATAGATGCGGCCCTTGTGGCTAAAGGGATCAGGGTGTATGGAGAGAAGGCATGTACATGATACTGAGTTGAATGATCAGCCATGATCATATTGAATGGCGGTGCAGTCTCGAAGTGCCGAATGACCTACTCCTGCACCTATTTTCTATGTTTCTATGATATTGCGACAGTCACGTTGAAGGCGTTGAGGGCGTTAGAAGTCGCTTTTTACTTTAATCCAGCGACTAAATTGCCCGGCGATTTATAAAAACGAACAATCGGGAACGGAAGACGATCGATGTTTCTTCATCAACTAGCAGCCCGAGGACATCCCTCTTCGGCAAGCGATACAAACCTGCACTTTATTCCCGCCCCCCTCAAAGGCTCCGGAGTCGCACACACAGCCAGTGCCAGATCTGGAGCGCCGCTGAAGGTAGGTTTTGTAACCTCGCTAGAAGATGGTGATCCACCGACAGAGGGTTTCA
Source organism: Raja brachyura (assembly GCA_963514005.1). Next base: position 3,013,401 of record OY740826.1, read on the forward strand.
GGCACAGTCAACTGGGAGAGTTTGGACTGTAGTAGTTCTGGCACAATGATGTTGAATCCACAAACACGATCCTTACACAGGCCCACTGTCAGTCTAGGCGCTGGAGGATGAAGTGCAGGCCGAGAGTGACTGCGTCATCCACTCAACTATGTTCGATGGGGGAATGCTTTGGGTGGGGGGGGGGGGGGGATGGATGGATGCTGGATGGATGCTGGATGCTGGAATTAGGGGCAGGATGAAGCCTGGCAAATGTGTGTGTGTGTGGGGGGGGGGGGGGGGGGGGTGATTGGCACTATTTAGACAAAGATCAGAAGGTATATTACAACAAATGTGAGTTTACAATAGAAGATGTATGAATTGTGAAACTAGAGGGAGGGACATATGGAGAGGAGATTGGGGAGTTTGGGTAAGGGGAGTAATAGGTGTAAATGCAGGGAAGAGAGGGGAGGTGGGGAGATGTTTATAGCTCAGTTAGATAAAATTGGGGAAGTCAATGTAGATTCCATTTAGTTGTCAGCTACTCAAGTGGAATATGAGGTACTGTTGCTCCAGTTTCTATGTGGCCTCACTCTGGCAATGGCGGAGGTCCAGGATTGAAAGGTAAGTGCGGGAAGGCAAGTTAAAATGGTTGTCAACCAGGAGATGCAGCAGGCCTTGGAGGACCGATGTGTCCGGTATGTTCCAATCAAGTCCAGTGAGAGTCATGGAGTCATAATGTTCTGCAGCAGGTAAAGTTCTGTCTAATACCACCAAAGTTGGAGTTGCCCCAATTCTGTATTTTACGTACTGGCCCATTCTGTCTGTCTGTCTGTCTGTCTGTCTGTCTGTCTGTCTGTCTGTCTGTCTGTCTGTCTGTCTGTCTGTCTGTCTGTCTGTCTGTCTGTCTGTCTGTCTGTCTGTCTGTCTGTCCGTCTGTCTGTCTGTCTGTCTGTCTGTCTGTCTGTCTGTCTGTCTGTCTGTCTGTCTCTGCCTGTCTGCCTGTCTGTCTGTCTGTCTGTCTGTCTGTCTGTCTGTCTGTCTGTCTGTCTGTCTGTCTGTCTGTCTGTCTGTCTGTCTGTCTGTCTGTCTGTCTGTCTGTCTGTCTGTCTGTCCGTCTACCGTACCTTATATCGGAAGGAAATTTCGCCACCTTACCCACCGTTATCCTTTGCTCCAAGCGCACCACACACATTAGAAAAGTTATGAAGGTTTAAAAAAAAATACATTACTCTAAAGTTAAACTGAATAGAATCTTTCCACATGTCTCTCCTATCTGCGACAAATTTCAGCATCTAGAGGCTAACTTAACACATCCTTTTGCAAATTGTATAAACATTAAAAAATTCTGGATTTATATTTTTAGAATAATTTCTGAAGTTATTAATACTACACTGGATCTGGACTCAAAACTAATAATACCTGCAATATCAGAACAAAGTCTAACACTTACAACAAGCCAAAGAAATGTCCTAGATTACAGAATAATAATTGGGAAGAAATTAATATTAAAATTTTGGAAAGGTGTTATAACCCCCACAATTAAAATGTGGATTATGGAAATGTCGGAGACCCAACACCTGGAAAGAATCAAATGTGTCTTAATGGACAAACAAGAACTTTGTGTTAGAATATGGTCTTCATTCATCGACCATTTGAAAGGGTAGATTGGTTCGGCAGGGGAAACCTAACTGAAACTTGGACTCAGAATCAGATGAAAAATTATATTTTATATTCCTTGATCTTATCTCCAATGATGTATTAATAGTAAATTATTCAATTCCTTATGATTTTTTTTCTCTCTCTCTTTCTTTTTATTAATCTTAATCTATAAAAAAACTATTAGAGGCAGAATAATTCAATTGATAATATTAATAATGCATGATTGATGCACACGAAATGTTTCTACCATAATATGTGTTTGCCAATTTATTGTTTACCTCTAATAAAAATATATTACAAAAAAATTAAAATCGTGAGGTCGGCAGATTGGTCTTCTCGCCTGTCCTTCACCATGAAGGTAATATCCCTTCCAGGGACGAGGAAAATAAAGCCCCGGAGGCCGGGTGTGAGTCAGTCAGCCCGGAAGCCGTGAGTGAGAGTTGAATACAGAACTGTGAGTCCACAAGCCGTGGTGACTGAACTGTGAGTCCACAAGCCGTGAGTGACTGAACTGTGAGTCCACAAGCCGTGAGTGACAGAACTGTGAGTCCACAAGCCGTGAGTGACTGTACTGTGAGTCCATAAGCCGCGAGGGACTTAACTGTGAGTCCACAAGCCGTGGGTAAATGATTAGTCAGTCCACAAGCCGCGAGTCTGTGAACTGTGAATCCACAAGGCGTGCGTGATTGAAGTGTGAGTCCAGACACCGTGGCTGTGTGAACTGTGGGCACAAGCCGCAAGCCGTGAGTACCTGGATTATGAGTCCACACGCCGTGAGTGGGTGAAATGGAATCCACAAGCCTTGAGCGCCTGAACTATGAGTGCATAAGCCGTGGTTGAGTGAACTGTAATTCCACAAGCCGTGAGTGAGTGAACTGTTAGTCCACAAGCCGTGAGTGACTGAAATGTGAGCACAAGCCGCGTGTGAGTGAAGTGTGAGTCCACAAGCCGTGGCTGCGTGAACCTTGAGTCCACAAGCCGTGAGTGAGTGAAATGTGAGTCTACAAGCCGTAAGTTCCTGAACTGTGAGTGCACAAGCCGTGGTTCAGTGAACTGTGAGTCCACAAGCCGAGAGTGCCTTAACTGACAGTCCACAAGCAGACCGAACTATGAGTCCAGAATCCGTGAGTGAATGAACTGTGTGTCCACAAGCCGTGGCTGAGTGAACTGTGAGTCCACAAGCCGTGGCTGAGTGAACCTTGAGTCCACAAACCGTGAGTGACTGAACTGTGAGTCCACAAGCCGCGAGTGACATAGCTGTGTGTCCCCAAGCCGTGGCTGAGTGAACTGTAAGTCCGCAAGCCGTTGCTGAGTGAACTTTGAGACCATAAATCTGTGAGTCACTGAACTGTGAGTCCACAAACCGTGAATGAGTGAACTTCGAGCACAAGCCGAGAGTGAGTGAACTGTGAGTCCACAAGCCGTGAGTCACTGAACTGTGAGACCACAAGCCTTAAATGAGTGAACTGTAAGTCCACAAGCTGTCAGTGAGTGACCTGTGTCCACAAGCCGCGAGTCACTGAACTGTGAGCACAAGCCGCGAGTGAGTGAACTGTAAGTCCACAAACCGTGGCTGAGTGACGTGGGAGTCCACAAGCCGTGAGTGCCTGGACTGTGAGTCCACAAGCCGTGAGTGAGTGAAATGTGACTCCACAAGCCGTGGCTGAGTGAACCTTGAGTCCACAAGCCGTGAGTGACTGAACTGTGAGTCCACAAGCCGCGAGTGACATAACCGTGTGTCCCCAAGCCGTGGTGAACTGTAACTCCACAAGCCGTGGCCGCGTGAACTTTGAAACCATAATCTGTGAGTCACTGAACGATGAGGCCACAAACCGTGAATGAGTGAACTTTGAGCACAAGCCGAGAGTGAGTTAACTGTGAGTCCACAAGCCGTGAGTCACTGAACTGTGAGACCACAAGCCGTGAATGAGTGAACTGCAAGTCCACAAGCCGTGAGTGAGTGAACTGTGTCCACAAGCCGCTAGTCACTGAACTGTGAGCACAAGCCGTGAGTGAATGAACTGTAAGTCCATAAGTGGCTGAATGAACTGTAAGTCGACAATCCGTGGCTGAGTGGACCGTGAGTCCACAAGCCGTGGCTGAGTGAACTGTGAGTCCATAAGCCGTGGCTGAGTGAACTGTGAGTCCACAGGCCGTGAGTGAGTGAAGTACGAGTCCCCAAGCCGTGGCTGAGTGAACTGTGAGTCCACAAGCCGTGGCTGAGTGAACTGTGAGTCCATAAGCCGTAAGTGTGTGAATTATGAGTCCCCAAGCTGTGGCTGAGTGAACTGTGAGTCCACTAACCGTGAGTGGCGGAACTGTAAGTCCACAAGCCGTGAATGTGTGAACTGGGAGTGAACAAGCCGTGTCGAACTGAACTGTGAGTCCGCAAACCGTGGCTGGGTGAACTGTGAGTCCACAAGCCGTGGTTGGGTGACGCATGAGTCCACAAGCCGTGGCTGAGTGAACTATGAGTCCCCAAGCCTTGGCTGAGTGAACCGTGAGTCCATAAGCCGTGAGTGAGTGAATTGTGAGTCACAAGCCGTACGTCAGTGAACCGTGAGTCTACTAGCCGTGAGTGTCTGAACTGTAAGTCCACAAGCCGTGAATGTGTGAACTGTGAGTGAACAAGCCACGTCGAACTGAACTGTGAGTCCACAAACCGTGGCTGAGTGAACTGCGAGTCCACAATCCGTGGCTGATTGTACTGTGAGTCCACACACCGTGGCTGAGTGACGTGGGAGTCCACAAGCCGAGAATATCTGAACTGTGAGTCCACAAGGCGTGCGTGATTGAAGTGTGAGTCGGCAAGCCGTGGCTGTGTGAACTATGAGTCCACAAGCTATGATTGTGTGAACTGTGTCCACAAGCCGTGAGAGACTGAACTGTGAGTCCAAAATCCGTGAGTGCCTGGACTTTGAGTCAACAAGCCGTCAGTGAGTGAAATGTGAGTGCACAAGCCGTGAGTGCCTGAACTGTGAGTGCATAAGCCGTGGTTGAGTTAACTGTGAGTCCACAAGCCGATAGTGCTTCAATTGAGAGTCCACAAGCTGTGCGACCGAACTGTGAGTCCAGAATCCGTGGGTGAATGAATTGTGAGTCCACAAGCCGTGGTTGGGTGACGCGTGAGTCCCTAAGCCGTGGCTGAGTGAACTGTGCGTCCATAAGCCGTGAGTGAGTGGACTGTGAGTCCACAAGCCGTAAGTGAGTGAACTGTGAGTCCACTACCGTGAGTGACTGAACTGTAAGTCCACAAGCCGTGAATGTGTGAACTGTGAGTGAACAAGCCGTGTCAGACTGAACTGTGAGTCCACAAACCGTGGCTCAGAAAACTGTGAGTCCACAAGCCGTGAATGAGTGAACTGTGAGTCCACGAGCCGTGAGTGACTGAACTGTGAGTCCACAAGCCGTGTGTGAGTAAACGGTGATTCCACAATCTGTGGCTGAGTGGACTGTGAGTCCACAAACCGTGGCTCAGTGAACTGTGAGTCCACAAGCCGTGGTTGTGTGAACTGTGTCCACAAGCCTTGAGAGACTGAACGGTGAGTCCACAAGCCGTGAGTGCCTGGACTGTGAGTCCACAAACCGTGAGTGAGTGAAATGTGAGTCCACAAGCCGTGAGTGCCTGAACTCTGAGTCAACAAGCCGTGTCGGACTGAACTGTGAGTCCACAAGCCGATAGTGCCTGAACTGTGAGTCCGCAAGCCGTGCGACCGAACTGTGAGTCCAGAATCCGTGACTGAGTGAACTGTGTGTCCACAAGCCGTGGCTGAGTGAACTGTGAGTCCACAAGCCGTGGCTGAGTGAACTGTGAGTCCACAAGCCGTGGCTGAGTGAACCTTGAGTCCACAAACCGTGAGTGACTGAACTGCGAGTCCACAAGCCGCGAGTGACATAACTGCGTGTCCCCAAGCCGTGGCTGAGTGAACTGTAGTGCAGAAGAGTGTTGCACCAGAAGTGCTGAACACAGTAAACTCTTCTCTTCGATTGGAGCATTTTCACACAGCCTTAAAAACTGCAGTGATCAAGCCCCTATTGAAGAAGCCAAAGCTGGATGCCTCCGTTATGAGCAGCTACAGGCCCAAATGTAATTTTGCATTTCTGGCAAAGATCATTGAAAGGGTAGTTTATAAACAAATTTACTGCTTTATGAACCAAAACAATATTTTTAATGTTTTCCAGTCGGGATTTCGGCCACATCACAGCACTGAGACTGCACTTACTAAGGTCCTAAACGACATACATCTAAACAGTGATGCATCAAAAGGTTCAGTTTTGGTACTTCTAGATCTCAGTGCTGCTTTTGATACGGTGGACCATAACATACTGCTTGACAGACTGGAGATGTGGGTAGGACTCTCTGGTTCTGTGCTGAACTGGTTCAAATCCTAGTTGAAAGATCGCGATTATTTTGTTTCCCTTGGTAATTATGAATCAGAACATACAAAACTCACATGCGGGGTTCCCCAGGGCTCCATTCTTGGACCCATTTTGTTCAATATTTACATGCTCCTCCTAGGTCAGATCATAGAGTATTTTAACATATCCTACCATACTTATGACGATAACACACAACTTTATATCGCAGTGTCACCACATGACCATAGTCCCCTACACTCACTAAGCCAGTGTTTCAAACAAATCAATGAGTGGATGAACCAGAACTTCCTCCAGCGTAATGCAAATAAGACAGAAATTATTGTCTTTGGTCCCAAAAATACAAGGCTAGAGATAAGTGCTCAACTTGACTCAATCGCACTGAAAACCACAGACAAAGCCAGAAACCTTGGTGTAGTTATGGATTTGCATTTTAACCGCCATATAAAGACCATTACCAAATCTGCCTACTGCCATCTTAAAAACATTGCAAGAGTCAAGGGATTTATGTCCAAAGAAGACACTGAAAAACTTGTTCATGCATATATCTTCAGTAGGTTAAATTATTGTAATGGCATCTTTACAGGTCTCAGTAAAAAAATCAATTAAACAACTGCAGCTTATCCAGAATGCCGCTGCCAGAGTCTTGACCAACACCAAGAAAATGGACCACATAACACCTGTCCTTAAACCTTTGCACTGGCTCCCTGTGTGTAAAAGGCTCGATTTTAAAATTATGTTACTGGCCTACAAGGCACTGAATGGTCTGGGTCCAAAATACATCTCTGACCTTCTTGTTGTATATGAGGCACATAGACTCCTCAGGTCTTCAGGGACAGGTTTACTCTGTGTTCCCAGGGTCAGAACTAGAAAGGCTGAAGCAGCGTTCAGTTTTTATGTTCCACACCTGTGGAACAGGCTCCCCGAACGCCAGAGGTGTGCACAGACTGTAACCTAAAAACACTGATGGTTCTGCAATGTTTTTAAACTATGTTATTATTTTGTTTCTTTTGTAAAGCACTATGAATTGCAGCTTGTACGAATGGTGCTATATAAATAAATTTGCCTTGCCTTGCCTTGCCATAATCTGTGAGTCACTGAACTGTGAGTCCACAAACGGCGAATGAGTGAACTGTGCGCACAAGCCGAGAGTGCGTGGACTGTGAGTCCACAATCCGTGAGTCACTGAACTGTGAGTCCACAAACCGCGATTGTGTGAACTGTGTCCACAAGCCGTGAGAGACTGAACTGTGGGTCCACAAGCCGTGAATGCCTGGACTGTGACTCCACAAGCCGTGAGTGAACTGTGAGTCCACAAGCCGTGGTTGTGTGAACTGTGTCCACAAGCCGTGAGCGACTGAACTGTGAGTCCACAAGCCGTGAGTGCCTGGACTGTGAGTCCACAAACCGTGAGTGAGTGAAATGTGAGTCCACAAGCCGTGAGTACCTGAACTGTGAGTCAACAAGCCGTGTAGGACTGAACTGTGAGTCCACAAGCCGAGAGTGCCTGATCTGTGAGTCGGCAAGCCGTGCGACCGAACTGTGAGTCCAGAATCCGTGAATGAATGAATTGTGTGTCCACAAGCCGTGGCTCAGTGAACTGTGGGTCCACAAGCCGTGGCTGAGTGAACCTTGAGTCCACAAACCGTGAGTGACTGAACTGCGAGTCCACTAGCCTCGAGTGACATAACTGTGTGTCCCCAAGCAGTGGCTGAGTGAACTTTGAGTCCATAATCTGTGAGTCACTGAACTGCGAGTCCACAAACCGTGAATGAGTGAACTGTGAGCACAAGCCGAGAGTGAGTGAACTGTGAGTCCACCAGCCGTGAGTTACTGAACTGTGAAGTTATATGGAGTTATAGAGTGCTAACGCGTGAAAACAGGCCCTTCGGCCCAACTTGCCTACATCGGCCAACAAAGGGATGAAGGGCGTTAACTGTTTGGCGATAGAGAAATAGTTAGTTATTATTATTAAAAATATATATTTTTTAAAATTAGAAGCATATACATATAACAGACAAGACACGATTGCTTACCAATTACATATGTACAATACTTCTATTTTTAATTTTTAATAAACTTGAAAGATAGAGCTATAGAGAGGAAAGAAATGAGGAACAAAGGGAAGCTGTAAATTAATAGAGAGGGGAGGGAAAAAACAAAGGAGATTACCAATAACACGATTTTGGAGATAGGTCCGTAGTTTATAAAGTGTAATTATTCATCCAGTCCTGCATTCAAATTTCTGTCCAGCTTCCGTGTTGAACCAATTTACCCTTAAAGAAAATCAATAAATGAAGACCATATTTTTGCAAATAGTTCTGAAACTTGTCAATTAAGACAAGTCTAATTTTTTCCAAGTGTAAGGTCTCAGACATTTCCGTAATCCACATTTCAATTGTGGGTGTTGTTGGATTTTTCCAAAATTTTAGTATTCATTTTTTCCCAATTATTATACTATAATCAAGAAAATGTCTTTGATTTATTGTAATTTTTATACTTTGTTCTGATATTCCTGTTCTGATATTCCTAATATTAGTTTTGGATCAGGATCCCATTGAATATTAACAACTTCAGAAATAATTGTAAAAATATCCGTCCAACATTTTTTATTTTTTATGCAGTTTACAAAGGTATGAGTTAGATTAGCTTCTAAGCATTGACATTTGTCACAGCTAGGAGAGATATTTGGTAAAATGTTGTTTAATTTTGTTTTAGATTAGTGCAACCTATGTAGTACTTGGAATTGTATTAAAGAATGTCTGGCATTTGCCGAGCATTGATGCATATGTTGTCAACTTTCACCCCATATATCTTTCATCATGGGTTGAGCCAAATCATTTCCCCATGCTTGTCTGTGTAATTCCGTCGACGGGACCTCAATACCTAAAAGGATATTATAAATGTGGGATATTAATTTATCTGTATGATGATGTTTATTAAAACATTCATCAAGGGTTTCTAGATCCCTAATTCTATATTGTTTTGTATGTGATTTTACATAATCTCTAAGGTGCAAATATCGAAAACAATTATTTGGGCACAGCGCATAGTTCTGTTGTAGCTCCTGAAATGTAAGAAAAATACCTTTTCGGTAAAGGTGTCCCACCTTTTTAATTCCATGGGTTTCCCATTGTGCAAAACCTTTAATTCCATGGATTTCCCATTGTGCAATATCAACACGAAATGTTCAAATGAAGGGATATTTACAATAGGGAGAAGGAGTGATAAATTATCAATTTTTAAAGTATTTTTAAATTATTTCCAAGTTCGTATACCACTATATATTATCGGATTTCCACTATGTTTTTTAATTGAATTTTGTATGGGTTAACAAAATCTTGCCAATTTCAAAAGGTAACCAATCTTCCTTTTCCATCTCAACCAATCTGGTTGTTGATCCATATTCTCCAACCAGAAGGTCTTGTTTTTAATATAAACTGCCCAAAAATAAAATTAAAAATTTGGTAACACTAATCCTCCATTCATCTTGGATTTACACAACAGTTGTTTTTACTTATTCTGTGGTTCGTGTAGTGCCAAATAAAGCTTGTAACAATAGAGTCCAGTAAACACAAATATATATATTTACTTAATTTACTTGTACATGTCATGTCCAGTTTCTCCTCTGAATATTCGTGTGATCCTCACAGTGACGGCCGTTGAGGACGAGGGCACTGGTTCCCTGAGTGTTTGTCAGCCATTATTCTGGAGTAGAGCAGTGGACCGACGCAGGTACGTAATTCCATGTCTGTAGCTCCTTCCGACGACAAACGGCATGTCTATTTGCATAGTGACTGTGTACAGAGTCCTATCAGTAAAATACTGTGTGGGGTGAAATACTGCTGTGTCCATGACCCAAGGTGCACAGCAACAGGGCCTTCGACCGCGCATCTATTGCTACCGTTTTATATTTACAATGTGTACCAGGATACCGCGTGATCCAGGGAAAGCGGACAATATGTGAGTACAACAGGCTGTGCAAGGTGAAAAATACTACAGTGAAGAATATTGTTATCGCCTTACATAGTAAATATCCATGGTCCTCATTGAGGTAGGTTGGAAGATCGGCTCTATTCCTGGTCTTTGACAAGATCATTCAGTGGTCTGAAACAGAAGGGAAGAAGCTGTTCCCCAACCTGGTGATACGCGCTTTCAAAGTTTTGTATCATTTTTCCAATGCGGGCGGGCACGAAAGGGAAGGACGTGGTCATTGATTATGTTGTTTGCTTTCCTGGGGCAGCGTGAAGTGTAAATGGAACAATGGGTGGGGGGGATTGGAAGGCTGATTACTGTAATAGATTGGCCGACATCCACAACTCTCAGCACTTCCTTGTGTCTGGTGCAAAACTAAGATGTGATGCTATCTGACAGCGCGGAGAAGTTGGTGAGAGTCACTGGAGATATGCCGTAAATTGTTCCTCTTATGACCAAGAAGAGGCATTGCTGTGCTTTCTAGGCCGTGGCTTCAATGTGGTTGGTCCAGGACATGTTGTTGGTGAAACCGTAAACACACCCTCGAGCGGACCACACGGGGGAGATGGTGCCCGTTATTACAGATTGTCCGAAGAAAGGGGTTAATATGTACAATACTAATAGAAAAACAGTCAATAAACGTACACTCCACAATAAATAGTAAAGGATACAAGATACACAATTCCTTGGGGCGGCATAGCGGAGCCATGGCAGCCGTTGCTACCTTACAGTGCCAAAGACCCGAGTTCGACCCTGACCTCGGATGCTCCCTCTGACAGCGTGGCAGTACATGATGCTGTAATCAGTGAAGATGGTTATCACAGATTGTTTCAGACTTAATCAGGAGGCCGAGTGTGATGAGGAATTGATAATGGAGTTCAATTCAGCGAAATGCGAGCTGATGCATTTCTGGAATTCAAACCAAGGCAGGGCCTTAGGAGTCAACAGTGGAGCCCTAGGGATTGCGAGCAAGCAGAAGTTACGAGGGAGATTACAAAAAGTCCACATTGATCGGACCATCACGGGGACTGAAAACTCCACCATCTAAGGGATCTACATGAGGCTGTATCTTGAAACGACAACTAGTGTCATGGAGAACCCTTTGCACCCTGGCTGGCCACGCTCCAACCTCCGAGAAACCGTATCGGAGTCTGAAAACTGTGATCACCCCATATTTACTTAGAGTTCATCCTCACGAACAATAGGACTGTTGACCATTACAAACTTGGACTAAACTACCAGCCACAAAATATCTTTGTTGCACTGGAAACTTCGTGCTTTGGATTTGACCCAATATCGTTTATTTGAATGCATTGAACTTTATTTTGTGCATTGTGTTTTCTACGTGGACTGTGTTTACAGATGTGTTATGCTGCTGCAAGTAAAGCAACGATTGCGTTGGCAGTATATATGACAATTAAACATTCTTGACTCTTGAGCTTGGAGTAACATGACGTTTAGCCCTGCAACCAGTGACGTTGAGAGGTTAACGGACAGAGATGTATACGGTTACCAGGGACGGAGAGAGCATACATGAACCTTTTGTTTTCCCTGGTCTGGGTATCAACTGCAAGAGGACATAGGTTTAGGGTAAGAGGAAAGTATTTTAAAAGCGATCTGATAGATGCCTTCTTTACTGGGTGGTTGGCTGGGCCCCAAATCCATTATATGAATATAATTAATGGTGGTTGTCCGTTCGTTTAATTTTCTAAATTCTGTCATCCATATCAAGATGTCAGATTAATGGCATGTTGGCCTTTTTAACAAGAGGAGTCGAGTATAAGAGGAAAGAGGTCCTTCTGCAGTTGCACAGAGCCCGAGTGAGCATTGTGTTCAGTTTTGGTCCCCTAATTTGAGGAAGGACACTCGTGCTATTGAGGGAATGCAGCGTAGGTTTTCTAAATTCTGTCATCCATATCATGATGTCAGATTAATGGCATGTTGGCCTTTTTAACAAGAGGAGTCGAGTATAAGAGGAAAGAGGTCCTTCTGCAGTTGTACAGAGCCCGGGAGAGACCACACCTGGAGTATTGTGTGCAGTTTTGGTCCCCTAATTTGCGGAAGGACATTCGTGCTATTGAGGGAGTGCAGCGTAGGTTTACAAGGTTAATTCCCGGGATGGCGGGACTGTCATATGCTGAGAGAATGGAGAGGCTTGGCTTGTACACTCTGGAGTTTAGAAGGATGATTCAAGATTCAAGATTCAAGATTCAAGAGAGTTTATTGTCATGTGTCCCTGATAGGACAATGAAATTCTTGCATTGCTTCAGCACAACAGAACATAGTAGGCATTGACTACAAAACAGATCAGTGCGTCCATATACCATTATATAAATATATACACACATGAATAAATGTTTATTAAGTGCAAATAACAGATAATGGGCGATTAATGTTCAGAGTTTTGTCCGAGCCAAGTTTAATAGCCTGATGGCTGTGGGGAAGTAGCTATTCCAGAACCTGACCGTTGCAGTCTTCACGCTCTTATACCTTCTACCTGAAGGTAGTGGGGAGATGAGTGTGTGGCCAGGATGGTGTGGGTCATTGGTGATACTGTTAGCCTTTTTGAGGCAGCGACTGCGATAGATCCCCTCGATGGAAGGGAGGTCAGAGCCGATGATGGATTGGGCAGTGTTTACTACTGATGAGGGTGGATCTCATTGAAACATCAAAGATTGTTAAGGGTTTGGACACGCTAGAGGCAGGAACATGTTCCCGATGTTGGGGAATTCCAGAACCAGGGGGCCACAGTTTAAGACTAAGGGGTAAGCCATTTAGAACAGAGACGAGGAAATACTTTTTCTCAAAGAGAGTTGTGAGGCTGCGGTGTTCTCTGGATGCTTTCAAGAGAGAGCTAGAAATGGCTCTTAAAGATAGCGGTGTCAGTGGATACGGGGAGAAGGCAGGAACGGGGTACTGATTGGGGATGATCAGCCATGATCACATTGAATGGCGGTGCTGGCTCGAAGGGCCGAATGGGCTACTCCTGCACCTATTGTCTGCTGTCTAATGTCTAAATGATTCAAGGTTCACGAAATTCCACTTCCATGCATTTGTCCATGGAAACGATTAATCTGATCATTCCGATTTCAGACGAATGGTCACGATTATTGGGACTGCGGATTCTATCAGCCCTGCAGATTGCTCCCCGGCACTAACTGTCCGCTCAACAGAACATAAATAATGGATATAATTACCCATAATGACTGCTACACTTTCCGTGAGGCACTTTGTGCCCGGACACAAAAGAGTTAACAATAGATGTTTGTTCAGTGAGTGTAATTAACGTCAGTCCGCACGGAGCACGGTTGTGTCACCGGAGATTTTCCAGTTCCAATAAAAACGATTCCTGTTGATGGGATATGAGAGTGTTAGTGAGAGCATCCCGTCCATCACCGACACAGAGGAGCAGCTCCACAGAGGGCGAAAACCACTTGGAATCGTTGAACAATAACGTGGGATGTTAGATGGATGATTAGGAATCAGGGAATATTAGAAAGTGAAGTGATTGTTACCGAGTGCAATCGAGGAACAGTGAGTGCGGTGTTACAGACATGGATCGGTCTCTGAAAGCGGTAGACTGGGATGTTACCGCGATGGAGAAGGGATTCTTCTATTTGGCCAGCGATATTTTTGACTCTAGGTACAGCTTAACTGATCGGATCTACAGCCTACTCATAACTATTCAGCCTGTCTTTTATCCCATCCTCGCCCTTGTTGCTTCTCCAGGTAAGTCCCCGTCCAAATTCCCGCGCATCAGCAGGTGAGAAGCGGCAGTTACCGGATCCGGTATCAGTGTCTGGAGCTCGAATAATTCATTACGTGTTCGCTTAGACAATCTTTGACAGAGTAATTGGTAATGTGTTGATGCTGTCTGAAAGTGTGGATAATAGGTTTCACGCTGTTTATCGCCGTGTTCCTTACCCTTTGTGCCTGTTATTTTTACATTGCTACCATGTCCACAGCTAATGTTATTAACGCGGTAAACAATCGTTAACGGCATTCCAATTGTTGTAATTCACTCTCCTGCTGTAATTCACCGCTGCCGTGCTTGGCGATCAGTATGTAGCTGTCGATGATATCTACGGCTAAGTGCAAAACTGATTTTATTGGATGTTTACAGGTTTTGCAGGTTTTTACAGGTCCAATGCAATCTTGAGATACTGATACGCGTTACTTTGCCTCCCACCTGCTCCCAGGTGCGATTGAAGCGAACGGTTCCTGCTTGGATCTGGCCCAGTTTCGCCCAATATCACTGTCTCTGCGTCATGCACCGTATCTGAAGCATTATTGTCCCCAACAGCCTGACACTGGCGCATTGGGCAACGAATAGAGGGAGAACCCTGGGCTGATTGATTCACACTAAAGAGCAGGACGGGTGTCTGTTCTCCAGCCCACATTGAACCCGATTCACAGTTAACCAAAGAGCTAAACTCCCATGTTGAAGTGAGCAATGGTTCTTTAGCCGATCCGTCGTAACTGCTGCTTCTCATTGTAAAGTAATCGAGCAGATGCAGTTATTTTACCATTAATAATTTAATTCATTGAGTAGTTACTAGTGGACAGCATCGTTAGACAATCTTCTACAATTCCAGAACATGATTGTGCATTTGATTTGGCCCCTCGATGAATCTGCCGATTTTGCTTTGTCCGCTGTCATGTCTCTGTTTACTTCCCTCCTCACAGTGAACACGCTGACGATTGTGGTCCTGTCCCGGGGAAAGTGCGGTCTCTCCACAGGTGTCACTCGCTACCTGGTCGCCATGGCAACGGCCGATCTACTGGTCATTATTGTCGACCTGATACTGAGGCAGATTCCAATTGCTTACTGGGAAGCATTTATATTCCTGAACTATATCCCGGTGTGTAATATCCACGCCTTCTTGCTTTACGCGGTCACGGACTGTTCTGTCTGGTTCACCGTCACCTTCACCTTTGATCGATTTGTGGCCATTTGTTGCCAGAAGCTGAAAACAAACTATTGCACCGAGAGAACGGCGGCTGTGGTTCTGGGGACAGTGATCGTGCTGAGCTGTTTAAAGAACACGTTCTGGTATTTTATGTTGAGCGGTATGTACTTGCTGTCTAATTCCCCCTGGTTTTGTAATGCAAGATCCGGTGCTCGATACTCACTGGTCTGGGGAGTCGGGGAGTTTCTCCAATATCTCATCACCCCCATGATCCCATTTGTCCTCATTGTTTTGTTAAACACATTGACCATCAGATACGTGTTAGTGGCGAGCAGAGCCCGCAGGAGACTCCGTGGTTCCAGCAATGGGGAGAATGGCAGAGACCCGGAGATGGAGAGCCGCAGGAAACCCCTCATTTTACTTCTGGTCATCTCGGGGAATTTCATCGTGTTGTGGGCGGTCCATGCGATATTTATTGTGTGGTTCAGACTGTCTGGATTAATTCCCAGCTGGAACTATCCAGAATTCGCCATTGGAGAGCTAGGCTACATGCTGCAGATCCTGAGTTGCTGCACAAACACGGCTCTTTACGCCGTCACCCAGACTAAGTTCAGGCAGCAGTTCAAAGAAGTGGTGAAATCGCCCGTTTCTCTGATTGTAAAATGCACTCAGCGCCGCAGGGTTTAGGAATCCTTGCCCTCTCTATCCCATTTGCTCACCCTACCCATCTCCCCCCATACCCGCTGGTGATCCTCCTCTGTCCCATTTTCACGACATAATTCACGACCTCTGCCGAGTGTGAGGTAGGTAGGTCATAGCAGGTCGTTGTCCTCGTCGTGGGTGCTCGTGGCGTCAAGTAGGTCGGGGCGCTTTTTTTTTAACATGATGAAAAATGTCCACGCGAAAAAAGGTCGTGAATTTGGTCGTGAAATTGGGCAAAACGCGTACTTTGTCACCTGTTAAAAAGCACCGAAACGGTAAATGTTTGCGCTGTAACAATTGTGGCCTCTAAACAATGTCAGAACCGACAAATCTGGCTGTAAAATTTTAAAATCGCCCATTGTTAACAAGTGGATTTTTACACGCAAAGTGAAAACGCTTCTGAAGCAAAATTTATAATTCAAAAATCTCGAGACCTAGATCTCAGAGGTCTGTGGAAATGTAAGTTTTCAATGATTATGATATTGAGGTGTATGTTTTGGCAAATAATGAAATGTTCTGACAGCTTAAACGCCCACTCCATTTCAAAGATATTGTCAATTTGCTGAGGTTGATTATGTCCAATAAACAGCTAACAATTATGCCATTCATTGGCTTGCATCTCAGTAAAATGTAGTTCAAAACTATGTATGGTTTGCGATTGATTTTAATGATAAATTTACCTTCAGAAGCGTTTTCATTTTGCGTGTAAAAATCTACTTGAGAACCATGGGCGATGTTAAAAATTTACAGCCAGATGTGTCACTTCTGAAACATTTTGGATACGAAAGGAATCAAGGTAAAAGAGAAACATGTTCAGCACAACAATTGCCGTTCATTTCTTTTTGATGTTTTTCTTTTACATTTTGCGAGGAGCCTGCAAACTGGGCAAACCTATTTTTGTTGTGCTTCATCATTTTCTGGCAATTTCAGGCATTCAAAATAAAACTACGAAATAGGACACTTTGGGTTATCACACATGATCATTTTCCCACTTCTCTTCTCCTGACATTGGCACCATTTTTGTTCATACTGGCCATTGTTCTCCACGACATTCTCTGACGTATTTTTGGGAGGACTGGTAAAATGCTTGCCAACAAGCTCCGGTAACACGCCTAAATTGAAGAACTTAGTAGAAGCAGCTACAGCATCTGTCCATAAAGTATGCTTACCCACGGTACGCTCTATATGGGGACCGACGTTATCACTGGTCCAAACCTCAACATCGCAAAACGGTCTCACCGAAACAAAAATTTGGGCATGGACCTGGTAGTAGTAAGCATGTTCATTGGACAGATGAAGCTCGCCATTCAAATTCTGAAGACAAAATATTTGTCCTCCGCAGCGGACATTAAAGTCATGGCCTTCTTGCAGAACGGACACTTAATTTCACAAATACCAAAACGCTCAACCCCGCAACAAAGCTCAGAACACTGAACCAGTCCATTCAGTGTTGCACCAAAATGAGGGTACTTGGGGTTTATGATCAGTCCTGAGTCTTTCTTTATGAATCCAGAGTGTTCAGTATGCATATAAGCCTCATAAGCATGTCTTACTTGCCGTTCATGATCACAACCCCATCTTGCTGCCTCAGTGCTACATCTGCACAGATCGGGGTAGCACACCGATTTGATCACACTAATTGCAGGAGAACCTGCATTTATCCTGCAAACACTTCTCAGTATTCATGCTATTATGCGTCCTGCCCGATACCAAAACCAGAGATTTGATTTTGCTTGCTGACGAGCGTGTGCCTCCCCATTCTTTGATCCCTCCTCTGTAACAGAATAATGAACATCTTCACATCTCTTTAGAAGATCAGCATATGTTAAGGTGAATGTGTCTTCTTCATCGCATCTTCACATCTTCGCGAAAAGTTTCAGCATATTTTCGTGAAACAACGACGCGGTAACGGTAAAATGATCTCATGTTCCGGTAGACATTTTCCCCGCGGATTCCAAACGCCTTATCTGAAAACGTCATGCTTTTTTCTCGAGTTATTACTAAAAATGTTCAAAAATCTGATAAAACTTTGAATTTAAAAACGACCGTCCTTCGCTGATGACGTCGTATGCATGTCCTTCCTCGAAAACTATAAACTAGAACATTAAACGCTAAACTATAAACTCAGAAACTAACCTAAACTCTAAACGAGAAACAAAAGCAGGAACGGGATACTGCTTGGGGATGATCAGCCATGATCACATTGAATGGCGGTGCTGGATCGAGGGGCCGAATACTCCTGCACCTATTTTTCTATGTTTCTAACTTTCCATGTTTGAAACTATGAACTTAAACTCTAAACTCTCATCTCTAAACTCTGATTATTAAACTCAAACTATAAACTCAAATTACAAACTATAACCTCAAAGCATGAACTAAATGTAAAACTAAGCGTGCAGTGATCTCCGGCAGATTGGAGCCCGGGCGGAGAGGAACTGGGGCGGACAGAAACATGAACCTGTGTGTGCTTGAGCGTGTGTGTGTCTGTGCAGGATAGTGTTAGTGTGTGTGGGGGGGGGGGGGAGATGGATAGATGGGGACAGGTTGTGTTGGGGCAGGAGGGGAGCGCGCCACAGAGGCGGAGAGAGGGAATGTAGGGGGCGATGGGAGGGGGTCACAGTGCGGGTCAATCAAGGCGCCGACGCACGAAGGCTGCGTCCACATGGATTGAGCTGCTCCGTGCAACCCCCCTATAAAACAACGGTGAGCTGCTTGTGTTCTCATTTCGACAAGAATGCGACCTGATTTACCATTGGACATTCACTAGTCTGACCATGATCAACAGCGAGTCTGTGAAGTGACGAACCAGAGTCAGTGTGAGAGCGGCGCCGGCGTCATCCCGCTCAACAAAGAGAGGCAGCAGCAGGCAGAACGCTCCCCCTGGCGGCTGCCGCGGCATCACGGCATATCTACGCCATCCGATGATATCCTTCGATCTCGTGGCGACCATGCTGCGAGTATGGGTCAAGGGCAAACACGGCAGAGGTTGTGAATTAGGCTGTGAAGTGGGACAGGCCCTCAGGCACGGATTCCTGGACCCCGCGGCGCTGAGTGCATTTTCCTATCAGATAAACGGGCGATTTCACCACTTTGAACTGCTGCCTGAACTTTGTCTGGGTGATGGTGTAAAGAGCCGTGTTTGTGCAGCAGCTCAGGATTTGCTGCATGTAGCCCGGTTCGCCGATGGCGAATTCTGGATAGTTCCAACCAGGAATTAATCCAGACAGTGTGAACCACACAACAAATATCGCATGGATCGTCCACAACACGATGGCATTCCCTGAGATGACAAGCAGTAACACGTGGGATTTCCTGCAGCTCTCCATCTCCGGGTCTCTGCCACTCTCCCACTGCTGGGACCCCGGAGTCTCCTGCGGGCACTGTTCGCCACAAAAACGTATCTGATGGCCGATGTGTTGAACAGAACAATGACGATAAATGGGATCACGGGGGTGATGATATACTGCAGAAACTCCCCTATTCCCCAGATCAGTGACTGTCGAAAACCGTATCTTCCCCAACAAAACCTAGGGGGATTAGATAGAATTTTACCCAGAGTAGGGGAATCGAGGACCAGGGCACATTGGTTCAAGGTGAAGGGGGAAAGATTTAATCGGAATTAGAGGGGTATTTTTTTCACACAGAGGGTGGTCGGTGTACGGAACAAGCTGCCAGAGGATGGAGTTGAACCTGGGACTATTCCATCATTAAGAAACAGTTGGACAGGTAGAAGGATCGGTCAGGTTTGGAGGGTTATGGACCAAGCGCAGGGAAGTAGGGCTGGGGTTGCTGGGATATTGTTGGCCAGGTGTGTGCCGAAGAGCCTGTATTACTCTATGACTCTGTGACTCTAATTGGAGCTACACTAACGAAATTACAAGCAATGCAGTATTAAGTGGAAAATGTTACTTGAACCATTTGGAATTGCAATGCTTGTCGTTGGCTCTCACAAGGGGGACGCAAATACAATGTGTTACGTTTCGTGAGTCTTCCGGAACAGCCATTAGAATAATACGTGATGATGAACGTTGTATAGTTTGGTTCAAATATTGCCCAACTCACTGCCGACCGCGGCCAACAACCCGACCACTTGCGACGGGAATATTAAGGTGGCGGGTGGTCACGGGTTAGTAATTAACGTGAAGGCGGAAATAGATACCAATGTTCCACCATTACCGTTACTTCCCGGGGCTGGGCAATTTAAAATGCAGAATTTCCCGTGAAGTGAACAGGGGGAAGGGCAGACTCCGTTGGAAAGTACCAAATCCAAAGACGGTAAATGCTTTCTATAATCGGGAGAAGTTAGTTAGGTCCATTGGGAGAAGTTTTTTTTGTTGCATTTCCACGGCTGACACCTTTTGCAGGATTTCGTTAAACGCCACATGATCAAAGTTGAGGATCGACATGTCCCAGTAAGGAGGAGGGATAAGGATGTTAAATGGCATCTGGGGACCAAAGAGTTTGTCTGTAGGGGTCAATGCATAACGGGAAGCGCATGAAAAGTTTAAGAAGATGGTCGGCACGGTGGCACAGCGGTAGAGATTCAGTCTTACAGAGACACAGACCCGGATTCGACGAGAGAGGATGAGAGAGACGTCGGTCAGCGGGCCGTGGGGGCGGTACATTAAGATTCAGCGCGATGATTGGAGGGGGTCCGCTGGATCTTCGATCACCCCGTCGAGGCGATCAAAGCTCCCGATGTTGACGTACCCCGCTGGCCGATTTTAAGCTACGCCAGGCGATGAAAGGCCCCGCGAACGGGCCGTTTGAAGCCCCACGATTCGGGGCGGACGAAGCTGCTGTTGCTGGAGTTCGGAGTCGGTCGCTAACCACGTCAGCTACCGATGTTATCGTCCACAGGGACCACGCCCGAAGCCTCGCGAGTGTGAGTGTATGTGTGTGAATGTGTATGTGTATGTGTAAGCGTGTGTGTGAGTGAGTGTGTGTGAGTGCATGTGTGTGAGAGAGAGAGTGTGTGCGTACGTGTGTGTGTGCATGAGTGTGTGTAAGAGTGTGCGTTTGAGTGTGTGTGTTTGTGTGTGTGTGTGTGTGTGTACGTGTGTACGTGTGTGTGTGCGCGCGCGGCCGCCAAAATGTCCCCCGATGTTTAGATAGCGAAGTCGGTCATCAATCAGTTTAGCTCCCGATGTTACCGTCCACAGGACCCACGGCCGAAGCCTCAGAAACCTCGCGTGTGTGTGTGTGAGTGTGTGTGTGTGTAACTGTGTGAGAGTGTTTGTGTGTGCGTGTGTGCGTGTGTCTGTGTGTGTGTGTGTGTGTGTGTGCGTGTCCGTGTGTGAGAGTGTATGTGTGTGTGTGTGAGCATTGTGTGCGTGTGTGCGTGTGTGCGCCTGTGTGTGTGTGTGAGAGAGGGAGTGTGTGTGTGAGAGAGAGAGAAAGAGTGTGCGTGTGTGTCAGTGTATGAGGGTGTGACTGTGTGAGTGTGTGTGAGTGGGTCTGTATGTGATATCATGCTCGCCCAGACGAACCTGGATTCTCCAACAAACAGACCGAAATACCTGTGATACCTCTGCGCCGTGACCCATGTCCTGCGAGCCACAACCACGGACTGCTCCGTTTGGCTGGCGGTTGCTTTCACTCTTGATCGTTACGTCACGATCTGTTGTCAGAGTCTGCGGAATAAATATTGCTCTGAGCGAACAGCGACTGTAGTGATCGGAACAGTGTGCGCGTGATTTTGTGCGAAGGCTATTCCGATTTACTTTGCTTTGGATCCATGGCGTTGCGTCCCCGCAGTCGAATAGTTGCACGTGAGGTCATCGGGTCAAAGGGAGTGGTGCATGGAGCAGCTCAATCCGTCTGGAGGACATGGCAGGCTCTCACATACACTGTTAACACACGAAACGCGTACTTTCATACCTGTTAAAAAACCGCCGAAATGATCAATTTTTGCGCTGTAAATAGGTTCAAGGTTAGTTTATTTGTCACATACACCAATTGGTGTAGTGAAATGTTTCTTGCCATGCAGCACATAAAATAAAGAATACAGACATAAAACTAATAAAGAGATTTAAACATAAAAAACATCCCCCACAATGGTTCCCATTATGAGGGAAGGCACAATGTCCAGTCCCCAACCCATATCCACCCATAGTCAGGCCTATTGAGGCCTCCACAGTCGCCTTCATGGAGGCCCGGTGTTCCAGGCCGTTCTCGCCGGGTGATGGTGCTACGGCGTCGAGAGAATTCTCTCAGCGGCTTGGGACACCTAGAACGGCCGCCTCTTACTGGAGTCCGCGGCTTCCGAAGCCGACAAGGCCGCGCTGAATGGAGCTCCCCCACTGGCTCCCGATGTTAAAGTTCAGCGCCGCACAGCCCCGCAGCTCCGCGATGTTTGTCTCGGCGGTCTCAGCTCACCGGAGTTCCAGCGCGGCGACCCAGGCAAGGCATCGCCCGCTCAGCCCGGCGATGGCGCTCCAGTGCTCCGCTGCTGCCGAAGCCGAGCTTCTGGGCGGTCGCCTCAGGAAACGCCGCTCCAGCCCCCCTGTAGGCCGCGAGGACGGGTCGAAGATGCAGCCCGGAGAAAAGCTGCCTCTCTGACCAGGCAGGGACCAGGAAAAGTAGTTTCCCCCTCCCCTCCCACCTCACCCCCCACATATAAAAGAATAGGCTCCAAAAACAAAACACTTTAACACACTAAAATAAAGAAAAGGGTAAAAAACATACAGCTGCAGGCTGGGCAGCCATACCATACAGGACAGCGCCCCCCTGGTGCAGGTGACAAATGCTCCAGTATCTTTGCTCTGAATCCGAGTACCAAGGTGTAAGCGGCCGAAGGAGCGCATCCCTCGGGACAGCAGCCGTGCTGTCAGCGCTGTCCGGCCACGGTCGCTCTCCGCACTGTCTCCCTCCGTGCGGCCGCACTGTCACGTGCTGTATTTCCGCAGCTCCCACACACGTCGCAGCCAGCACACGGGGACGAAAACCCGGCAGCTGCAGCAGAGTTGGGGACCGTCTGATCCCTCCGCCCACCCAGAGTCACTGACCGCACTGCACCGGCACCACTCCCCCGCTACCCCCACTGGCAGCCCCCCGACCCCCCTCCCTCTCCGATCCTATACTCCCCCGACTTCGCCTCCCTCCTCACGACCATACCCCCACCCCCGACCATACCACCCCCCCCAAAACCGACCCCCGACCGTGGGGACATATGGCCCGGTATCCGCGAGTGTGGAACCAAAGTGTGGAGTCCGGATGCTGGGACTGAAGAAGGGCAGGCTGTGTTGGCATCAATCAATCAATCAATCAATCAATCAATCAATCAATCAATCAATCAATCAATCAATCAATCAATCAATCAATCAATCAATCAATCAATCAATCAATCAATCAATCAATCAATCAATCAATCAATCAATCAATCAATCAATCAATCAATCAATCAATCAATCAACCAACCAATCAATCAATCAATCAATCAATCAATCAATCAATCAATCAATCAATCAATCAATCAATCAACCAATGAATCAATCAATCAAGTGTTATTGAAATGAATTTGCCAGCAGGCAGTTCGATAAAAAACGAGAATACACAATACATGATAAAGATTTACACAAACATCTGCCACAGCTTTCATCACTTTGGTGGAAGGCACAACATTTGGTCAGTTCTCCTCCATTTCCCCTCGTGGTCTGGACATAAACCCTTCGCAGCTGCCGCTGCAGGCGTCCAGGTTTTCAGACAGCGTAAGTCCAAGTTAGTCCTGAATCGGTGTCCCCCCACCGGAGCCGGCGGCTTCAAGATGGTGTAAGCCGCAGGCCGGCGGTCGAAGATTTAAAGTCCCCGCCGCGCCGCGCCGCAGCCTGAAGCACCGCAGACTGCAGGGCCGCACGGCCGCAGGGCCGCACGGCCGCAGGGCCGCAGCGCCGGCGGTCAGAGCTCCCCCCCAGGGGTCCGCGGCGAGTCCCCAGCGCACCCGCGGTAAAAGTAGGCCACATGGTATGTGCTTACCTGACATTCACCGCGTGTAATCCAGACGGCGTTGAGTGGCAACAGTACGGATCACGGGTCGTGACTTCGTCTGCCGTACAACTTCCCTATAACCAAACACCATCAGGGTGGAGAGCCTACGACTAATTGGACCGTTTCACGACTCTGTTGTTACCAATCTCTTTAATTCTGCTTGTCAATGCTTTAACCGGAAGACACATCATAGCCACAAACAGTGTCCGCCAGGGACTCCGGAACAGCTTTGAGAATCACAAAGATCCAGAGTTGGAGAACTGGAGAAGGTCCACGATTTGGTTGTTCCCTCTTTCAGCCAATTTTATTTTACTGTCGACACCCAATTCTGTGAAGTGGCAGATACTTCAGAACGCCGATATATATATATGCCAAATTGCTACAATATATAGCAATTTGGCATCACGTTAAAGCTTCTCAGTACCGGCACGAACACGTGCATCTATGCACTGACACAGAGGAAACTCAGAGAGGAGCTGAAGAATGGAGTGCATTCGATGTTTACATTTAATAGGCAGCTCTGTAGATAACATGCAAGCCCGATTACCTATTCGTTAAATGCTTCGAGCTTTAGGGGCGAATTCAAGTCTTTTTAATACCAGAACCTAATTTTACAGAGACATAATTATTTAATTTGCAAGGTTATCACCCCAAACATGACAAGATCAATTCTACTCTGGGATATGAGAACATAGTTCTATAAGCAGGATATAAACCCGAAACATAAAGATTTGCGAACGTTAAACACACGGTTGACTGATATTTGGGCGGTATGGAAACTCTACAACAAATATATAACAGACTTTTTAAGTACCTCCCGAATCTGATCCGAGCGGTGCCTTTCAATGTCGTTCTTTCCGAATATTTGCTTTCGTTTCCTTCAGATTTCTGCCCACAGAAACTTTTACACAACAAAGAATTGGGCCATTTGCAGTGCAGACCATCAACACGCTACGTACGTACAGTCGTTTAAATGCATTGATCGTACTTGGCCCGTTGCTCTCAGTGTAATGGAGATTCATGTTTTCGCCAAGAAGTTGCGAATTCAACTATCCACTGTGCGCTCCAAATTCCATTCGCCATGTTGATGAAAAATGTTCATCCTCAGATCACCATGGAAACACATTTTCATTTGCGATATACATGCAATGTGCTGCTTGATGTCAAATATATTGATCTTGACAACAGTGCAATTTGTATTAATCGTGGGGTTAAAACGTTTCCACTGCGCACTTTGATATTGGATGAATAAAATGCGTCATTTAGCAAGAGTGCTGTCTACTTGTAGCATATAACAGTTCAGCACAGGGGCGTGACGTTCGGCCAGCGATGTGCGTGCCGATCATGAAACCATGATGACCTATTCTTATCCGTCTGCATGTGGACCATATCCTTACATGTTCTGAATGTGAATGTGTTCATGCAAAATCCTCTATCCTTTGTGCCTCCAACACCACCCCTCGTACGCATCACCCAAACACTTGTCCCTTTTACCTGCTTTAAATACTTACCCGCGAAACCTTCACGATATGCTCTCTAGAATGGCATAGTTCCATCTTGGGAAAAACACATACGATACGATAATACTTTATTGTCAGAGCGAGTCTGAAATTTATTTTGCATCACAGAAGCTCCATTTACAGCATCACAAAAAAGACAAGAGGGGCGAAAGAAGACACGCATTAAGATATCAAGACAGGAACCACAATTACCCATATTCGACAACACATTACAATAACAGAAGACCACATTTGTGGCCCGTCAGCGTACGTTTGATCTGCAATTAAGCGCCGTGTTAAGTTCAAGGATTGACTGGAAACCAAAGCGCCCCTTATTCTAACCTTATTAAATTTTGGAACCCTATATCTCCGGTTTGAAGGTAACAAATTGTACTCACTATTCAGAACGTGGGTAGTGTTAGCGGAAATGTTAATGGCCATCCTTAGTATGTTTTCAAGGTAGGATGATAGATACAATTTATGCAGTGGTTGACCTACAATCTTTGAGCAAATTTTTATTTGTTGGAGCAGTTTTGATTTAGAAGTAGCAGACAGACTCTTGTACCAAGTAGCGTTATAACACTGCAAACCACTCATTTTCACGGCAGTAAAAAATAATAAAAGTATTTGATTACTTGCCCGAATGATCTTAGTCGGCGGAGAAACCACATTATTTGTTTTGTCTTATTGCAAATCCTATCAATTTGGTTATTCCATGATAAAGTCTATCTTTACCCCCAACTATTTAAAAGTGAAGGCACCTGCTTGACTTTTTCGTTATTGGTAAGAAGTGAAACTTTATGAGAGTCAGATGGTGAGCCAAAAGCAATATCTTTTAATTTCTTTATGTTAATTTCAAGGGCATTATGTTCAGTCCTTTCGACCAATTTGTTCACGCCGCGTTGGTGCAGCCCGGGGTTGTCTGAGTTCCTTAAAAGAGATAATAGAACTGTGTCATCTAAGTACTTTAGAATATATTGATAGGATGTATCTGTACGACAATCATCAGTATAAAAGGTAAACAGCATCGCTGAACTCACACAACCCTGGGGCGCCCCGACGTTGGTTGTGATGACAGATGAAAGCGTTGTATTCACCTTTACTATCTGTACTCTGTTGGCGAGAAAAGAAGCATACCAATGAATCAGATAGGGATTTAGTTCCTGCAGGACAATTTTTGACACCAAATGTCTGATTAAATTGTGGTGAAAGCTGACGAAAAATCTGGAAAGAGGTGTTGGGTTTGCCTAAATGTTTAGACATAATATGAACTAATGCGGCAACAGCATCTTCCGAGCCACAGCCCAGCCTAGAGGCGAAATTATATGGGTCGAGTATATTTTTTGTGTTACTGATGAAATGTCGAAGCAAAATTATTTCGAGAGATTTCATAATCACAGATGTAAGGGGTATGGGTCTGACATCCTTATATTCTCTGGGACGTGTATTCTTGGGCAAAGGTTTTATATGCGAAGTTTTCCATAACAGAGGGACAGTGTGTGTGTCTAGAGAGGCCTGAAAGATTTGTTGCCACACTGGAGCCAGCTGTGTTGCAAAGTTCCTCAAGAGGAAACCGCTGCATCCCTCTGGCCCAGCAGCTTTCCTTGTATTTGTACGCTGAAATGTTTTCCTGACATCTTCAACAGTGATGACAATTATGTCGGAGACAGCAGGTATAACAGATTTAAAGATGTCGGGGCATTTGATGGAATTATCTGGGGATTCAAATCTGGCAAAAACGTGTTGAGTTTATTGGAGAGAAATGGTTCGTTTTTATATACCGTATCTATACCGTATATACCGTATCTATCCATGTGTCTCCTAATTTTTCATACTTCTATCAGGTATCTCTTTACCTATGTTCTACCAAAGAGTCATAGAGTCATAGAGTAATATAGTGTGGAAACAGGCCCGTCGGCCCAACACGCCCACATCGGTCAACAATGTCCCAGCTACCCTTGTTTGGTCCCCGCGCTTGGTCCATAACCCTCCATCCTGCCCTATCCATGTACCTGTCCAACTGTTTCTGAAATCTTGGGATAGTCCCAACTACAATTACCTCACCTGGCAGCTTCTCCATGCGCTCATCACCCTTAGTGTGAAAAAGTTACCCCTCTGCTTCCTGTTAAACCTTTTCTGCTTCACATTGAACATAAGTCCCCTGGTCCTCGATTCCCCTACTCTGGATAAAAGGCTGTGCATCAACCCGATCTATTCCTCTCATGATTCTGTATACTTCTATAAGATCTCCCCTCATCCACCTACGCTCCATGGAATAGGGACCCAGTCTACCCAACCGCTCCCTAGAGCTCACTCCCTCTAGCCCTGGCAACATCCTCGGAAATCTTTTCTGAACCATTTTGTAGATTGATGTTGCACGTTAACCGGAAA
Source organism: Raja brachyura (assembly GCA_963514005.1). The sequence goes on from OY740826.1 coordinate 3,040,879, forward strand.
AAAAAATCGAAACCTCTATGTGATTGCTGTTGAGGAGACTGCCATTTTAAGGTGGTATGTGTGGGAGGGGCAAAAAGGGTCGTAGGTATATGGAGCGAGTCATCCGCCATTTTTCCATTGATTTCTGTTTCTGGTTTATAATCTGCTGCATACGTTGAAACCCCCCTCACAGTTCGCGACCATAACTATTTAGTAATCTATTTGTATGTCTAAGTCACATCAACAGAGGTACCAGCACTGATCTAGGTGCTACACCACTGGTCACAGATCTCCCGCCTGAACATCATTCTCCCACCGCAACCCCCTGCCATTTTTAAATATCAATAAACCAGTTTTAAATCCATAGGACTAAAACGCTCTAGATCCCGTGCATCTTAATCTCGGATTCCCCTATCACGTGGGACATGATCAATGGCTTACACACATCTACGGTGGCATTCAACATCCTATCCCAATCGATTACATGTGTTATCTCCTCAAAACAACTCGATCAAATTAGTAAAACACGAAGTGCTACGTTCAAAGCCACGCCGATCGTCCCTAATTAACTTATTTTCATCCAACTGTGAGCAAATCCGTTCCTAAACGATCCACTACAATTGCTTTCCTGCTGGTGACGTGATGCTCACCAGCTTATCATTCACTAAATTATCTCTGCACCCTTACTAAAAAAATAGAACAACGTTAGCTGGTTCCCATTCATCTTGGACATCGCCAGTGGCTCGAGAATTATCTCCCGCAATGTTCGTGTAATTTCCTTTCCTTCAGCACCCAATAACCCGAAATAGATGCCAGTGGATTTCATCCACTTCACGAGTGCCCGAACCTCCTCCTTCTTAAATTAAACTGCGTTGGCAGATTAGAAAGAAAGAACTGCAGATGCTGGTTAAAATCGAAGGTAGACAGTCTGAAGACGGGTCTCGACCCAAAACGACGCCCATTCCTTATCTCCATAGATGCTGCATCACCCGCTGAGTTACTCGAGCATTTCGTGTCTACCTTTGGTAGATTAGTATTCACGTACATCTCACATTCCACCGTGACCTTCTCAGTAATCAACACAAATGCAAAGTATGTGTTACGTACCTTGCCCACATCTCCGAACTCCAAGCACACATTCCCTCCTTTCTCCTGGAGTGTGCCTACATTACCCTGCTTTTCTTTCTTCTTTTTAAAGTAGGTATACAAAGCCTTGGAGTTTTCTTCAATCTGACTCGCCAAAACCAGGGACGCATTGGTCCTAATTTAACCCTTTGACTTTTTTTCACGTTGCATTATGTTCATTAAAGGCTTTGACTGCTTTCATCCTTTCTTTAGTTTATACATACAGCGTGGAAAGAGGCTCTTCGGCCCACCGAGTCCACACCGACCAACGATCTCCGTACATTAACATTATCCTACACACACTCGGGACAATATTTGCATTTATACCAAGCCAATTAGGTTATAAAGATGTCCGTCCTCGGACTGTGAGATAAAACCGAAGATCTCGGAGAAAACCACATGGTCACGAGGGGACGTGCAAACTCCGTGCAGACAGCATCCCTAGACGGGATCGAATCTGGGTCTGTGGCGCTGTAAGACTGAAACTCTACCGATATGCCACTGTGCAGCCCATCTTCTTAAACTTTTCATGAGCTTCCCTTTATGCATTGACCCCACAGACAATCTCTTTGGACCTCAAAGGACATTTCTCATCCTTATCACTCCTCCTTACTAGGACATGTCAATCCTGAACTGTGAGCAAGTTGTCTTTAATCAACTCCTGTCAAACATGTCAGATGTCGAAATGCAAGGAAAAAACCTTCTCCCAATGGGCCAAACCTTCTGCCGATTCAAGTTGGAATTTACCTTCCATGGATTTGGTACCTTCCCAAAGTATCTGGCCTTCTTCCTGTTCAATTCACGGAAAATTTGTACATTTTAGATTGCCCAGCCCCGGAAAGTAACGGTAATGGTTGAACATAGGTATATTTTTCCATATAAAGGCCTTCAGGTTAATTACTAACCCGTGACCACCCGCCACCTAAATATTCCCATCGCAAGTGGTCGGGTTGATGCCCGTGGTCGCCAGTGAGTTGGGCAATACTTGATCCAAACTATCCCCCTTGTGAGAGCCAACGACAAACATTGCAATTCCAAATGGTTCAAGTAACATTTTCCACTTCACACTGCATTGCTTGGTCTTTCGTTAGTGTAGCTCCAATTAGAGTCATAGTGTCATAGAGTAATATAGTGTGGAAACAGGCCCGTCGGCCCAACATGCCCACATCGGTCAACAATGTCCCAGCTACCCTTGTTTGGTCCCCGCGCTTGGTCCATAACCCTCCATCCTGCCCTATCCATGTACCTGTCCAACTGTTTCTGAAATCTTGGGATAGTCCCAACTACAACTACCTCACCTGGCAGCTTCTCCATGCGCTCATCATCCTTAGTGTGAAAAAGTTACCCCTCTGCTTCCTGTTAAACCTTTTCTGCTTCACATTGAACCTAAGCCCCCTGGTCCTCGATTCACCTACTCTGGATAAAAGGCTGTGCATCAACCCGATCTATTCCTCTAATGATTCTGTATACTTCTATAAGATCTCCCCTCATCCTCCTACGCTCCATGGAATAGGGACCCAGTCTACCCAACCGCTCCCTAGAGCTCACTCCCTCTAGCCCTGGCAACATCCTCGGAAATCTTTTCTGAACCCTTTTGTAGATTGATGTTGCACGTTAATCAATCACACACAAGCCAGCATCTTTAACTCCACCCCACTGTAATACATATACTAACACTTGTTTCCAGCACGGGCAGTTGGAGCAGCCAGGCTGACAACTAATCATCCTTTGCGCTGTTAAGTTTCAGTGCTGATTAAATATGTATTTGAATCACGTACTGAGTCTGGCGTCTGTTTACATGGGGTCAGAAGTGGAACTATTGCTGTCTCGTTGCAAATAAATTAGATTAGTCCTGAAGCTAGGCGAATTGATCACACGGGCCCGACTTGCTGCCCTACATGCAGAGGCAAAGTGATTTAAATTTTTACAGTAATTGCATGCTTTGGCAAGGGTGGGGCAAGCTGGTTGTCTGCTGTGTGAGTAATTGCAGTTGTGACATCTCTTCTGTGGATCGCCGAGGACCGCCTGACTAGCTTGGGTCATAAATCGCCTGTTATCTGTGTTGGATCGCTGCTTGGTAAGGCCCGTCAGATTGATTGTTTTGGTTTCATGCGAACTGTCTTTAGGGTCGACGAATTCTGCGGTTCTGCATCCGTGTGATGCTTCATCAAGTGTCAAATCTGGCCGTCTCAGATTGCTTTCGATGTTTTAAAGTCCAAACTGACCAGTGCACCGACCCAGACTTTGTTTTACCTGAAACGTCGGGTGACGATCACCTGCGATGCTTCGAATTTCGGGCTCGGCGCCGCCTGCTTGCAACCATCTGCCGAGGGCACCTTACTATCTGTCTCATATGCCTCTCGCACCATGACCGACACGGAGCAGCACAAATCGAAAAGGAACTGTTGGCTGTCGTCTTTGTTTGCTCCAAAATCCACGACTTCATCTTTGGCAACACCTTCACGGTCGAGACAGACCACCAACCACTGGTGACAATCCTGAACAAGCCCATCCACGCCGCGCCAGCTCGTTTGCAGCGTATGATGATGCAGCTGCAGCGGTACGATTTATCTATTAACGACATTAAGGGAAAGGAAGTGCAAGTCGCTCTCTCCCGTGCACCTCGACTATCTTGCGAACAACATACCTATGAACAGGAATATTTCACGGTCCTCAGTGTCGATTTCGTATCCAGTAAGCAACTGCGCACACCATCACTGAATTTATGCTTCAAATCCTCCCCTTCATCATCAAAACAGGTTGGCCAGACAAACAATCTAACACACCCACAGAGGTGTAGCTCTTCTTCCTTGTTCGTGATGAACTGGTAGTTCAGAATGGGGTCGTCGTCAAGGGTCACAAGGTGGTGATACCTTCATCGCTACGAGACGCATACTTCAACGAGGCACACAACGGTCACCCAGGAGCAGACTCCATACTGATACGCGCCCGTAGTCTTTTCTACTTGCCGGGAATGGCCTGTAGCCTCTTCGGGAAAGCGTAGCCTCCTGCCACACTTGCAACAGCCTTGTGTCTCATCAGCATCCCTTCTACAACAAACTCCACCAGCTCTGCCCTGGACGTCACTGGCGGCAGACATTTTCGAATGGTGCGGAAAGCACTACCTCGATCTAGTCGACTCCTTTCCTAACTGTTTTGAACTAGACCAACTGACCTCCCTCACATCTGAGATGGTCATCCAGAAGCTGAAAATACACTTCTCTTCCTTTGGCGGTCCCGTCAGCCTGAGAAGCGACAATGGTCGGCAGTTCACCAGCCACATGTTCAAACTTTTCGCAGAGAGATGAAACTTCCAGCACGTCACGAGCAGTCCCAAGTATCCACAGAGTAAAATAGACTCGCTAAACGCGCTGTCAGAAGCGTCAAACACGTGCTGGAGCGAGCACAGATTTCAAAGTCAGACGTTTATCTCAATCTCATGAATCTAAAAAACGTTGCCAATGAATAGAGGGAGAAACCTGGGCTGATTTATACACACTAAAGAGCAGGGCCTGTGTCTGTTCTCCTGCCCACATTGTACCCAATTCACAGTGAACCAAAGAGCTATACTCTGATGGTGAAGTGAGCAATGGTCAGAATCCGAACTGATTCATTATCCGAACCGTCGTAACTGTCGCTTCTCATTTGTTAAGTAGCCGAGCAGATGCAGGTATTTTACCATTATTAATTTATTTCCTTGACTACTTACTGGTAGACACCCTCGTTACAATTCCAGAACAGGATTGCGCATTTGATTTGTCCCTCGATGAATCTGCCGAGTTTGCTTTGTCCGCTGTCATGTCTCTGTTCACTTTCCTCCTCACAGTGAACACGCTGAAGATTATGGTCCTGTCCCGGGGAAAGTGCGGCCTCTCCACAGGTGTCACTCGCTACCTGATCGCCATGGCAACGGCCGATCTACTGGTCATTATTAGCGACCTGATATTGAGGCAGATTCCAATTGCTTACTGGAAAGCATTGAGGTTCCTCGTTTATGTCCGAGTGTGTAATATCCATGCGGTCTTTCTTTTCGCCGTCACGGACTGTTCTGTCTGGTTCACCGTCACCTTCACCTTTGATCGATGTGTGGCCATTTGTTGCCAGAAGCTGAAAACAAACTATTGCACCGAGAGAACGGCGGATGTAGTTCTGGGGACAGTGACCGTGCTGAGCTGTTTAAAGAACACGTTTTGGTATTTTATGTTGAATGGTAAATACTTGCTATCTAATTCCCCCTGGTTTTGTTGTGGAAGACCCGGAGTTCGATTCTCACTGATCTGGGGAATCGGGGAGTTTCTCCAATATCTCATCACCCCCGTGATCCCATTTGTCCTCGTTGTTCTGTTCAACCGCAGGAGACTCCGGGGTCCCAGCAGTGGGGAGAGCGGCAGAAACCCGGAGATGGAGAGCCGCAGGAAACCCCTCATTTTACTGCTGGTCATCTCGGGGAATTTCATCGTGTTGTGGGCGCTCCATGCGATATTTATTGTGTGGTTCAGACTGTCTGGATTAATTCCCAGCTGGAACTATCCAGAATTCGCCATTGGAGAGCTAGGCTACATGCTGCAGATTCTGAGCTGCTGCACAAACACGGCTCTTTACGCCGTCACCCAGACTAAGTTCAGGCAGCAGGTCAAAGAAGTGGTGAAATCGTCCGTTTCTCTGATTGTAAAATGCAGTCAGCGCCGCGGGGTTTAGGAATCCGTACTCTCTCCATCTCAGTTGCTCACCCTCCCTCTCTCTACCCCACGCTGAGGATCATCCCGTCACACTTTCATGACCTAATTCACGACCTCTGCCGAGTTTGCCCATGATTCATACTGGCAGCAGGGTAGTCACGTGTCGTAGAAGGTCGTAGGGAGGCCGTGATGCTATCGGAAGGTACTCGTGGGATCACGTAGACTGGGGCGTTTTTCTAGCCCGATGAAAAATGTCCGAGTAAAAAAGGCCGTGAATTAGGTCGTGAAGGTAGGGCAGGCCCGGACCTGATTTTATTCACTGGTGCATAAAACATATTCAAGAATAGATTATTTTTTGGTGGACGCTAAGCTAATTCCATTTAAATATAATTCAAAATACCTTAATATTATAATTTTGGAACATGCCTCTTTAACATTTATGATTAAAATAAATGGAAGGAGGGAGAAACAGATAACATGGAGACTTAACCCACAAATTTTAAAGGAGAAAGCATCTCAGGAATATCCTACCAAACAGATGAATATGTTCTTTGAAATAAACGATAATCCTGAAACGTCTCCCTCCTTACTATGGGAAACATTTAATGCAACGGGGAGCCGTTGTCTCTTCTCAAGCAGTTGATAGTAAAAAGAATCGGGTGATGCAACAGGCATTCGAAAGGGAAATTAAACAATTAGACATAGAGAATGCGGCTTCACCAACTATGATAAAACATAATAAAATTGAAGTTTTGAAATTCAAATTAAATAAAATATATTCAGACCAAGTTGTAAAATTTTACCAATATGCTAAACATTTTGAATTTGAAGATAAACGTCATAAATTATTGGCTCGTCAATTACGGAAACAAGACGGGGAAAAACAATTCATAGGATTAAACCAGACAAATGAGAACCATTAGTACAATCTAAGGACATAATCGAGAGATTTTTGCAATGCTATCAAAATCGTTATTCTACTAAAACTATAGATCACCATACAGGAATAGAAGCATTTTTACAAAAATGCAATCTTAAAGGGTTAGATGTGAAAGATAGAGAGTTATTAGATGCCGAAATAACAGTAAAATAAATTGAAGAGTCTATCAGATGACTAAAAAATGGTAAATCTCCGGGACCAGATGGCATTGGCTCGGAATTTTATGAAACATTCTTCGATCTAATTGTTCCGTATTTAAAGACACTGTACGAACATATCTATACCCAACAGAAATTACCAGAAACGCTAAATGAATCTATAATAACACTTATACCAAAGATAGATAAGGATCTGGATGACCCAGGCTCATATAGAGCTATAGCTTTTCTAAATACTGATCAGAAAATATTAACTAAAATCCTTACACAAATATTAAGTACAGTGATTAATAAATTAATACACACGGAATAAACAGGATTTATACCAAAAACGTATTCTTCATATAACCTGAGTCGATTATTCAATATTATATACTCAAAAATAAATATTATTAAACACTTAGCAATTATTTCGTTAGATGCTGAGAAAGTTTTTGACCAGGTGGAATGGCCCTATTTATTTTAGGTTATGAAAATTTTTCAATTGGTCGAGAAGTTTAGGACATGGATAAAATTATATATACTAATCCAACAGCTAGAATATCAACAAATCAAATGTTATCAACTAAATTTAATTGATCTAGAGGTTGTAGACAAGGATGTCCATTATCCCCGTTATTATTTGCACTTGTAATAGAACCATTAGCAGAAACCGTGAGGTCCAATCATGAAATATATGGGTATAAAACTAAAGATACTGAAAATAAAATCTCATTATACGCAGATGATGTATTAGTTTACATTACTAAACCTGAAGTCAGTATCCCAAATTTACTAAATTTAATAACTCAATATGGCGCTTTTTCAGAATTAATTGGAATAAAAGCGAAATCATGGCAATAATGGAAAGTAACCCACATATTTTACACCAATACCTTTTTAAATTAGTAAAAGAAAAACTTAAATATCTTGGAAGTTATGTAACAAAGAGATACACGTCTTTATTTAAATCTAATTTTCCGCCATTACTGAACAAATTACATAAGAACACTTTGTATTGGTACACATTACCTATTAAAATGTTGGGTAGAATTTATGCGACAACAATGATTTTTCTCCCGCTATTATTGTACCTCTTTCAATTAATCCCGATATATCTCTCAAAAGCTTTTTTTTTTAGAAAGGTTGACTCAATAGTCACCAATTTTATTTGGGATTATAACAACCACAGAATAAACAAGAAACACTTATGTAAATCAAAAATAAATGGAGGCTTAACATTACCGAATTTTATGTTTTATTTCTGGGCAGTTAATATTAAAAACATGAATTTTTGGTTGGAAGAATTGGACAAACAACCAGATTGGTTAAAAATGGAAAAGGAAGATTGTTTACCTTTTGAAATTGGGTCGATTCTATTTGCTGTTACTAAATTAAGCAAAAAAAACCTATAAAGAAAACGCTATAATATACAGTGGGATACGTATTTGGCAATAAATAAAGAAAACATTAACATCGATTTATTTACCACTATATCTTCCTATTGTAAACAATGCTGCATTTAAACCTTCATCGATGGATAAAGGTGTTTTACAATGGAAAGATTATGGAATTAAAAGGATGGGTGATCTCTATAGGAAAAATCATGTTCTCTCATTTCAGGATTTACAGCAAATTTATGTGTTTCAATCAAAGGATTACTTTAGATATCTACAAATCAGAGACTATGCTAAGTCAAATACAAATGACTATAGAATTAGACAGATATACATTTTTGATGAATGTTTGAATACACATCCGAACACAGAAAAATTGATACCTTATATTTATAATATTCTATTAGATAACAATGCACCTAAGACGGATTTATATAGGCAATCATGGGAAAACGGATTAGGTCAAACAATAAGGCCAGACATATGGGATGAAAGCTTACAATATATATATATCACTGTTCGTTAAATGCTAGACATTCCTTAATACAATTTAAAGTATTACATAGATAGCATTATTCAAATACCAAATTGAATAGATTTTTTCCAAGTTTTTCCCCTATTTGTGATAAATGTCAACACTTAGAGGCTAACCTCACGCACACATTTCTAAGTTTATTAAAATCAATAATTTTGGGATGGAAATTTTTAAGATAATCTCGGAAGTCGTCAATACCAAACTGGTCCCTGACTCAAAATGAATAATATTAGGACTAATAGATCAAATCAATTAATTACTTCAAATCAAAGAACTTTTATTGATTATAGTTTAATAATTGGGGAAAAAATAATATTACAATTTTGGAAAGGCCCTATAACCCCCACAATTAAAATGTGGACTACAGAAATGTTGGAGAACCTATATTTGGAAAGATTAAGATTCGTCTTAATGGACAAACAAGAACTATTTTAAATGATATGGTCCCCATTTATGGAATATTTGAAGGGGCAAACTGGTTCGGCACGAGAACCAGACTGAAACCTGAATCGAAGAATTGATGAA
>OY740826.1:3054017-3328382 GCA_963514005.1 Raja brachyura
ACTCCCCCCCCCTCCCTTCAACTCCCCCCGTCTCTCCCCTTCAACTCCCCCCGTCTCCCCTTCAATCCCCCGTCTCCCCTTCCCCCCCGTCTCCCCAGTCTCCCCTTCTCCCCCGTCTCCCCGTCTCCCCTTCTCCCCCGTCTCCCCTTCAATCCCCCGTCTCCCCTTCAATCCCCCGTCTCCCCAGTCTCCCCTTCCCCCCCGTCTCCCCTTCCCCCCGTCTCCCCTTCAATCCCCCGTCTCCCCTCCCCCCCGTCTCCCCTTCCCCCCCGTCTCCCCCGTCTCCCTTCCCCCCGTCTCCCCTTCCCCCCCGTCTCCCCTTCAACTCCCCCCGTCTCCCCTCCTGTCTCTCCTTCCCCCCCGTCTCTCCTTCCCCCCCCGTCTCTCCTTCCCCCCCGTCTCTCCTTCTACTCCCCCATCTCTCCCCATCCCTAATCCTCTCATCACCATCTCTATCCCTCTTCTCCACCCATCACTCCTCCCTTTGCTCTCCCCCCACTCCTGCCCTCTTCCCCATCGTCTCTCCACCCTTCTTGCTCCACCTTCCTCCTTTCCCTTCCCCTCCTTCCAGCCCCCACCCCGCCCCATCTTCCCTGACTCTCTGCTTCTCCTTCCTATGGGACCAGGAGGGGGAAAGAGAGCCACCTAGCATCGGGCAGCAGCTGAAGAGACTGACCCGTCCCCTACTGCGGGTCCACCCCAATGTGCTGGCCAAGGTGTTGAGGAAGGGTTTGCTCTTCCAGAGCCCAGACCTGGTGGTGGTGGATAAACCGTATGGGATCCCAATGGAAGGTGAGGCTTGGCCAGGAGTTGCTTTACTCTGTGTGGTGTCTGACCCCAGGAATGTGTTTCATCGGGCGATACAATCGACATGAATGAAAGGCAGCGTTACAGTGATCTAGCCCACCACAGTGGCATCATCTGCAAACTGGTAGATGAAGTTGGAGTCATAAGATCATAAGAGATAGGAGTAGAATTAGGCCAATCGCTCCATCAAGTCCACTCTGCCATTCAATCATAGCCGATGTATCTCTCCCTCCTAACCTCATTCTCCTGCCTCTCCCCATAACCTCTGACACCTGTACTAAAGAATCTATTTATCTCTGCCTTAAAAATATCGACTGACTTGGCCTCCACACCTTCTGTGGCAAAGAATGTCCACAGATTCACCACCCTCTGACTGAAGAAATGTCTCCTCATCTCCTTCCGAAAAGAACGTCCTTTAATTCTGAAGTTACTTAGAGCAGCTTGTATTCACGTCTACTCATGAAAAGGCAGCAATGGATTTGGCATTGCGTAACAAACACAATAAAACTCCCTTTGATTAGGCAGTTTAAAATAAAGGATCCCTTAGGAGGTAGTGGACAATGATATGATAAAATCCAACCTGTAATTTGAGCGGGGGACGATTAAATCAGATATGTAAGGGAGGCTACTGATGCATGCGGGAAGAGCTGGCTGCAGCTGATTGGAAAGGGACTAGCAGGAAAGATGGTGGAACAGCAATGGCAAGAATTTCCGAGAATAATTTGGAAGCACCAGGATCTTTTCATTCCAAAGAGAAAAAAGATTACTATGGAGAATGTGCTTGGGAGGCTGAAAGGTCTGAAGGTTATGTCATCTGGACCAGATGGACTACACCACAGGTTCTGAAAGAGGTGGCTTCAGAGAATGGTCAGCTCAGTTTAGTTTTATTGCCGTGTGTACCGAAGTACAGTGAAAAGCTTTTCTTGCATGCTAACCAGTCAGAGGAAAGACAATACATGATTATAATCAAGCCTTGTAAAGTGTATAGATACATAATAAGGGAATAACGTTTAGTGCAAGGTAAAGTCTGATCGAAGCTAGTCCAAGCGTCTTCCATGAGGTGGATGGTAGTTCACAACTGCTCTCAAGTTGTCATAGGATGATTCAGTTGCCTGATAACAGCTGATGAAACTGTCCCTGAATCTGGAGGTGTGTGTGTTTGTGTTCACACTTCTCTGCTTTTTTCCTGATGGGAGAGGGGAAAAGAGGGAGTAACCAGGGTGTGACTCGTCCTTGTGGAGGCATTGGTCATGATCTTTCAAGAATCAATAAAGTCCAGAGTGTTTCCAGAGGATTGGAAAATTACAAATGATACGCCACTGTTCAAGAAGGGAGTGCAGGCAAAAGATTGCAAAGTGTAGGCAGCTTAGCTTGACTTCAGTGGTTGGTAATATTTTATATAATATTATATGGTAAGCTGAGATTTCTGTGTACGTAGAAGCACACGATAAAATAGGCCGAAGTCATCATGGTTTTGTGAAGGGGCGATATTGTCAAACAATTCTTTGAGGAAGTAAATAAAGGACAGGCAAGGAGAGGCAGTGAATGTTTTTTATCTGGATTTTCAGAAGGCCTTTGATAAGATGCCACACGTGAGGCTGCTAAAGAAGATGAGAACCATGGTATTTGAGGGAAGAAACAAGGCAGGATGGCAGAAGGAAAAGAGTGGGAATAAAAGGAGCTTTTTCTGGTTGGCTGCCAGTGACTAGCGTTGTTCACAGGGGTCAGTGTTGGGGCTGTTACTCTTCCCATTGTATATTAATGATTAATGATTTGGATGAGGGAATTAAAGGCTTTGCAGATATAAAGATAGGTGGAAGTGCAGGTAGTGCAGAAAAAGCAAGAACTCTGCAGAAGGATTTGGTCAGGTTGGGAGAGTGGACAAAGAACTGGCAAATGAGATACAGCGTAGCAAAGTGCAGAATCATGCATAAAGGCATAGACTGATTCCCAAATGGGGAGAGGATTCAGAAATCAGAGATGTCAAGGGACTTGGGAGTGTTGGTGCAGGATTCCCAAAAAGTTAATTTGCAAGTTGATTCAGTAATAAGGAAGGCAAACGTAACGTTAGTATTTATTTGAGAGGACTACACTTTATAAGCAGAGTATAATGCCAAGGCTTTGTAAGGCACTGGCCAGACTGCCATTTGGAATATTGTGAGTAGTTTAGGGCCCCATATCTGAGGAAGGATGTGCCGGCATTGGAGAGGATCCAGAAGAGGTTGAAGAGAATGATCCCAGGAATGATTGGTTTAACAAATGATGAGCGTTTGATGGCTCTGAGTCTGTACTCGCTGGAGTTTACAAGGACGAAAGGGGGCCTCACTGAAACTTAACGAATAGTGAAAGGCATGGATAGAGTTGATGTGGAGAGGATGTTTCCGCTAGTGGGCGAATCTAGGAGCAGAGACCATAGCCTCAGAATAAGTGGACGTAGTTATAGAAAGGAGTTGAGGAAGAATTTCTTGAGTCAGAGGATAGTGAATCTGTGGAAATTGTTGTCACAGAAGGCTGTGGAAGCCGAGCATTGGGAATTTGTTAAGGCGGAGATTGACAGATACTTGATTAGTACAGGTATCGAAGGATATCTGGAGAGGGCAGTAGAATGGGGATGAGAGGGGAAAATCGATTTGTCATGATTGAATGGCAGAGTAGACTTGATTGGCTGAATGTCCTAATACTGCTCCTATGGCTTATGAACATAAACACCTTTTGCCTGACCCCAGGAGTGTGTGCATGATGGGACCGTGCGTAGCGAGCTTCACTGTGTGTCTGACCCCAGGAGTGTGTGCATGACGGGACAGTGCGTAGCGAGCTTCACTGTGTGTCTGACCCCAGGAGTGCGTGCATGACGGGACCGTGCGTAGAGAGCTTCACTGTGTGTGTGTCTGACCCCAGGAGTGTGTGCATGACAGGACCGCGCGTAGAGAGCTTCACTGTGTGTCTGACCCCAGGAGTGTGTGCATGACAGGACCGTGCGTAGCGAGCTTCACTGTGTTTGTCTGACCCCAGGAGTGTGTGCATGACAGGACCGTGCGTAGCGAGCTTCACTGTGTGTCTGACCCCAGGAGTCTGTGCATGACGGGACCATGCGTAGAGAGCTTCACTGTGTGTCTGACCCCAGGAGTCTGTGCATGACAGGACCGTGCGTAGAGAGCTTCACTGTGTGTGTCTGACCCCAGGCTGTGTGCATGACAGGACAGTGCATAGCGAGCTTCACTGTGTGTCTGACCCCAGGAGTGTGTGCATGACAGGACCGCGCGTACCGAGCTTCACTGTGTGTCTGACCCCAGGAGTGTGTGCATGACGGGACAGTGCGTAGAGAGCTTCACTGTGTGTCTGACCCCAGGAGTGTGTGCATGACGGGACCGTGCGTAGCGAGCTTCACTGTGTGTCTGACCCCAGGAGTGTGTGCATGACAGGACCGCGCGTACCGAGCTTCACTGTGTGTCTGACCCCAGGAGTGTGTGCATGATAGGACCGTGCGTCGAGAGCTTCACTGTGTGTCTGACCCCAGGAGTGTGTGCATGACAGGACCATGCGTACCGAGCTTCACTGTGTGTCTGACCCCAGGAGTGTGTGCATGACAGGACAGTGCGTCGAGAGCTTCACTGTGTGTCTGACCCCAGGAGTGTGTGCATGACAGGACCGTGCGTACCGAGCTTCACTGTGTGTCTGACCCCAGGAGTGTGTGCACGACGGGACCGTGCGTAGCGAGCTTCACTGTGTGTGTGTCTGACCCCAGGAGCGTGTGCATGACGGGACTGTGCGTAGCGAGCTTCACTGTGTGTGTGTGTCTGACCCCAGGAGTGTGTGAATGACAGGACCGTGCGTAGCGACCTTCACTCTGTGTGCCTGACCCCAGGAGTGTGTGCATGACAGGACAGTGCGTAGAGAGCTTCACTGTGTGTCTGACCCCAGGAGTGTGTGCATGACAGGACTGTGCGTAGTGAGCTTCACTGTGTGTCTGACCCCAGGAGTGTGTGCATGACGGGACCGTGCGTAGAGACCTTCACTGTGTGTGTCTGACCTCTCGAGCGTGTAAGTGTGTGAGGGCACAGTGTGGAGAGGGCTTTGTGTGTGACGGGACGGTGGGTGTTACTGAAGGATTAATTTTTGCCTCTTTTCCCCCACCCTCCCGGTGCAGACTGCCCAGGCGGGGGCCCTAGTATCCGGGCAGCGTTGCCGGCACTGGCCCAGATGCTGTACGGGACGGGGACAGGGTCCCTGCACCTCTGTCACTGGCTGGGCAAGGACACGAGCGGAGCGCTGCTGCTCGCCCCCCACCCAGCCTCAGCCCGGGACGTCCAGCTGCAGCTCCGCACCCAGCGGCTGCTGCCCAGCTTCTGGTGAGTGTCCGACCCCCTCCTCATCTCGGAGAAAACCCGCGCCGTCACGGGGAGAATGTCCAAAGTCCGTACAGACAGCACCGATGGTTGGGTTCGAACCCGGGTCTCCGGCACTGCAAGCGCTGTAAGGCAGCAACTCTACCGCTTTGCCACCATTAATGGAGTTTAATGCAGATAAACGTGAGGTGTTGTATTTTTGTCATTCAACCAGAGCAGCACCTACACAGTTAATGGTAGGGTCCTGGGGGATGTTGTAGAGCAGAGGTGATCTAGGAGTGTAGATATAGAGATCCTTGAAAAAAGAGTCACAGATAGAGTGGTCAAGAAAACTTTCATCTGTCGAGAGTACTGCATAGAGAAGTTGTGGTGTTGCGTTACTGTTGTACAAGACGTTGGTGAGGCCAAGGCTGTAAAGCTCTGAGGATACTGAAGCTCTATAACAGTGGTTCTTAACCTGGGGGTCGTGACCCCTATGGGGGTCGTTTGGGGTTTTTCCAGGGGTCATGAAGGGGTCATAAATAACATATCAATTTGTTGAGCCCATTTTTAGGAACCTAACATAGGTACATACCACACACAGTATTTTGTTCGCATATGCGCGTACTTATACGCACACGAACTGTGTGTGTTGTGAACCGTGTCTGCCAAGAAGCGCACGTATAGTGAAGCATTTCTCAAGTTCGGCTTCACTAGCATTGTTCAAAGATCCGTGGTGAAGCCGCAATGTGCTATCTGTGCCAAAGTTTTGAGCCACGGGAGCATGAAGCCCAGCAAACTGAAGGTCCATTTGGAGTCTTGTCACAGCAACCTGGCGGGGAAGGGCATGGACTATTTCAAACTAAAAGAAGCTGAACTCAAGGGTTCCCGCATCGATTCGACGAGTCACCGCGCTCATCAAAATAAAGCAGCGCTGGAGGCTTCACACCGGATCGCTTATCGAATCGCACAGACTAAGAAACCTCACGCCATCGGTGAACAGCTTATCAAGCCATGCCTTCTCCAAGCAGCGAAGTTGGTGCTGGGGGAACAGAGTCAAACAAGTTCAGGCAGATTTCTCTTTCGAATGACAGTCAAAATTCGAATCTCGGATATGAGTAATGATATTCTGCTGCCAGTTTTGAGCGCTGTCCAGTGTACTCACTGCAACTGGACGAGTCAACAGATGTTGCCTCATGTTCCCAACTGCTAGTCTATGTTTGTTAGGCCATGAAGGAGGAGTACCTGTTCTCTGAGCCATTGGCTACTACCACTCGGGGAAAAGATATGTTCAGAATGCTGAAAGCCTTCCTCCTCAACCATGAGCTTGGCTGGGAACGCCTTGTCGGGGTGTGTACAGATGGGGCACCTTCCATGGTCGGATGCAGTTCCGGCTTCAAAGCCTTCGAAAAGGATGTCACTCCCCATGTCTCCTTCACCCACTGCATGATACATCACCATGCTTTAGCGATGAAGACTTTCCCTCCTAATATTCGAGAAGTGCTTTCAGATGTGAACCACATCTGAGGGATCGCAGCAAACTCAAAAATCTTCAAAGGGATGTGTGAAGAAATGGGCGCCGATTTCACTGTTCTGATATTCCACACAGACGTGCGCTGGCTTTCTCGTGGTATAGTTCTCAATCATGTGATTCAACTTCGAGAGGAAATAGCGCTGTTCTTGGGGAGAGGGTGTACTGAGAAGGAGAATCAGCTTCATGAAAAGGTGCAGGATGAACTGTTCGTGATGAAGGTTGCTTACTTGGCTGACTTCTTGGCCGAGGTGAATTCCTTGAACCTGTCACTTCAAGGAAACCTCCCAGTGCTACACACGGCTTGTGACAAAGTGGCAGCATTCAGGAGGAACCTTTACCAGAGAAGAGTCCAGGACGGTGACACGACTATCTTCCCTGAGATGACGACTCTCCTCGATACTACACCAGATGCTGAATGCCACTTCCACGAGGAGATATCAGCCCACCTTCTGGCAATTAGTGAAGCCATCGAACATTACTTCCCCGGACTGGGCGACTGCTCTCGTAAGGAATGGCTGGTCCGACCCTTTTCCGTTGAATACGGTGCCATCAGCGATACTGACGTGGCTGCAAAGGTTGAATTTTACTGAATTCGTGAAGATGCGCAGCTCAAGTGACTTCATGAAACAAGAGCTCGCCACGTTTTGGCTGAACGTGAAGGACTGTCCTGTTCTTTCAAAGAGGGCCACGACCCTATTGGTCCAGTCCCCCTCAACCTATCGCTGTGAGGCTGGATTCTCAACCATTGTAGGTTATTGACATGGATAGAGAACTGGTTGGCAGACAGGAAGCAAAGAGCAGGAATTAACGGGTCCTTTTCAGGCCGTAACGAGTGGGTGCCGCAAGGCTCAGTGCTGGGACCACAGTTATTTACAATATATATTAACGATTTAGACGAAGGAATTAAATGTAATATCTCCAAGTTTGCGGATGACACAAAGCTGGGTGGCAGTGTGAGCTGTGAGGAGAATGCTATGAGCCTGCAGGGTGAATTGGATAGGTTGGGTGAGTGGGCAGATGTATGGCAGATTATCCACTTTGTGAGGTTATCCACTTTGGTGGCAAGAACAAGAAGGATGATTATTATCTGAATGGTGACAGATTAGGAAAAAGGGAGGTGCAACGAGACCTTGGTGTCCTTGTATATCAGTCACTGATAGTAAGCATGCAGGTACAGCAGGCAGTGAAGAAAGCTAATGGCACGTTGGACTTCATAGTGAGAGGATTTGAGTATAGGAGCAAAGAGGTCCAACTGCAGTTGTACACGGCCCTGGTGAGACCACACCTAGAGAATTGTGTGCAGTTTCGATCTCCTAATTTGAGGAAGGACATTCTTGCTATTGAGGAAATACAGCATGGGTTCACCAGGTTAATTCCTGGGATGGCTGAACTGACATATGATGAAAGAATGGGTCGACTGGACTAATATTCACTGGAATTTAGAAGGATGAGAGGGGATCTTATAGAAACATTGAATTCAGGGATTGGACAGACTAGATGCAGGAAAAGTATTCCCAGTGTTATGGATAATAGGTGCAGGAGTAGGCAATTGGGCCCTTCGAGCCAGCGCCTCCATTCACTGTGATCATGGCTGATCATCCACAATTAGTATCCCGTTCCTGCCTTCTCACCATATCACTTGACTACGCTATCTTTAAGAGCTCTACCTAACTCTCTCTTGAACACATCTAGAAAATTGGCCTCCACTGCCTTCTGAGGCAGAGAATTCCACAGATTTGCAATTCTCTGGATGAAAAGGTTTCTCCTCGTCTCCATTCTAAATGCCCAACCCCTTGTTCTTAAACTGTGGCCTCTGGTTCTGGTTTCCCCCAACATTGGGAACATGTTTCCTGCCTCTAGCATGTCCAAACCCTTAATAATCTTATATATTTCAATAAGATATCCTCTCATCCTTCTAAATTCCAGAGTATACAAGCCCAGTCAGAATATTCTAGCAAGAATATTCTTCCTCAAATTTGGAGACCAAAAATGCACACAATATTCCAGGTGTGGTCTCACGAGGGCCATGTAAAACTGAAAAGGACCTCTTTGCTCCTGTACTCAACTACTCTTGTTATGAAGGCCAACATACCATTTGCGTTCTTCACTGCCTATTGTACCTGCATGCTTACTTTCAGTGACTGATGAACAAGGACCAACAGATCTTGTTGTACTTCACTTTTTCCCAACCTGACACCATTCAGATAATATTCTGCCTTCCTGTTTTTACCACCAAAGTGGGTAACCTCACATGTATCCACATTAAACTGCATCTGCCATGCATCTGCCCACGCACCCAACCTGTCCAAATTACCTTGCATCCTCATAGCATCCTCCTAAGTCACACTGCCACCCAGCTTTGTGTCATCTGCAAATTTGCTAACGTCACTTTTAATCCCTTCATCTAAATCATTAATGTATATTGTAAATAGCTGTGGTCCCAGCACAATGCCTTTTGGTACGCCATTAGCAGGCACGTGCCGTGAGTAATTACTCAGGGTAGGCACTCAGTCCGCTTTTAAAAAAAATTAAACCGCGCATGCGCAGATTGTTCTCTCCGTTAAATAAATCAATAAATAAAAACAGTGACATTTCAATTTGCCCTTCCTAGGCTTCCTAGTCCTAGACCAATTGGGGGAACAGTTCCTTTCACAGTGTGTGGAGAATCTATGTCAGGGGTAAAGTTGTGGGGAGGGCACGAGTGTTGAAAAGGAGGTTTACACAAAATGCTGGAGAAACTCAGCGGGTGCAGCAGCATCTAAGGAGCGAAGGAGATAGTGACGTTTCGGGTCGAGACCCTTGAAGAAGGGTGTCGGGGATACTGGCAGTACCTCGCTCACCGCTACCGCAGCTCTCCGGGCGCGAAGCCACGCACTGTAGCAGGGGATAGAAGCAGCTTGGGGAGCACTGAGAAAGGTGAGCGGGGCGGTAGAAGGCGCTGAAGTGGCAGCCAGTTCTGCTGTCGGGACCCGGTGGCCGCTCAGCCACCCGAACTACTTCTCTCTTCCCCCCCCCACCCCCGGCCTCAATGCGGTGTCATTGCACGCCTCCGTGCAAGGAGCGTCGCAGGTGGCATTATCCCAATCCCCTCCTTCATAACATTCGTGCCCTCCCCGCAACTTTACCCCGGGCCAGACTCCCCAAACGCTTGGAAAGGAGCTCTCCCCCCCCACCCCCACATCCCGGGAAATAAGGTATTTAAAAATATCACCAAGAAATGTACTTACCACATCATTGGTACACAAGCTCCATTCTTGTCTCGCTGTTTCCTAACATACACTTAAAATATTGAGAAACCATATTTGAAAACCCCGCCAAGAAACGTGCACTGTGCATGCGCTGTAGACCGATGCGCATGCGCAGTCCAGCAAAGGCAGAATTTCTGCTGCCTTCAGCCCCGCTTGAAAGTGACGGCTTCAGGCAGCGCTGACGGCACGTGGGCTGCACAGACCTTCCCGTGTTACAAGCGCTGCGGATGAAAGGCACGGAGAATTATGCCTTCCTAAGAGATCTGTCCCTTACATAGGCATCAATCTCCCATGCCTTTATTGTTTATATTTAGTTATTACTATGTTATAATTTTAGTCAGGGTAGGCAGTGCCTACCTTGCCTACCCTGACGGCACGTGCCTGCCCATTAGTCACTGCCTGCCATTCTGAAAGGGACCTGTAATACTGACTCTTTGTTTCCTATCTGCCAACCAATTTTCTATACGTTAGCACCCTACCCCCAATTCCATGTGCTCCAATTTTGCCCATTAATCTCCTATGTGGAACCATATCAAATGCTTTCTGAAATTCCAGGTACACAACATCCACTGGCTCTCCCTTGTCCATTTTCCTAGTTACATCATCAAAAAATTCTAGAAGATTAGTCAAGCATGATTTCACATTCCTGAATCCATGCTGCTATCCAAATGTGCCGCTATTTCATCTTTTATAATGGACTCCAGCATCTTCCCCACCACCGATGTCGGGCTACTAATCTGTAATTCCCTGTTTTCTCTCCTACCTTTCTTAAAAAGTGAAAGAATATTAGCGAATAATCATCAGGCCTTGGGGATTTATCAGCCTTCAGTCCCATCAGTCTACCCAACGCCATTTCCTGCCTAATGTGAATTTCTTTCAGTTCCTTCGTCACCTTAGATCCTCTGGCCACTAGTATATCAGGGAGATTGTTTGTGTCTTCCTTAGTGTAGACGGATACACAGTACCTTGTCCTCCATAATAAATTCACCTGTTTCAGTCTTCAAGATTCCAACTTTGGTCTTAACTAATTTTTTCCTCTTCACATACCTGAAGAAGCTTTTACTATCCTTTATATTCTTGGCTAGCTTACCTTCGTACCTCATATTTTCTCTCCATATTGCCTTTTTAGTTATTTTCTGCTGCTCTTTAAAAGTTTCCCCATCCTCTGGCTTCCCGCTCATGTTTGCTATGTTGTACTTCTCTTTTATTTTTATATACTGTCCCTGAGTTCCCTTGTCAGCCCTTACTCTCCTTGGAATCTTTCTTCCTCTTTGGAATGAACTGATCCTGCACCTTTTGTATTATTCCCAGAAATACCTGCCATTGTTATTCCACTGCTAGGGTATCTTTCCTAGCTGGTCAACTTCGGCCAGCTCCTCCCTCATGGCTCCATGGTCCCCTTTGTTCAATTGTAATACTGACACTTCTGATTTTCCCTTCAAATGGTAAATTAAAACTTATCATATTATGGTCACTACTTCCTTATGTTTCCTTTATCCTTATCAAATTCCTTATCAAATCAGCTTCATTACACAACACTAAATCCAGAATTGCCTTCTCCCTGGTAGGCCCCAGTCCAAGCTGCTCTAAGAATCCATCACGGAGGCACTCCACAAACTCTCTTTCTTGGGGTCCAGTACCAACCTGATTTTCCCAGTCTGCTTGCATGTTGAAATCTCCCATAACAACTGTAGCATTACCTTTGCAACATGCCAATTTTAACTCTTTGATTCAACTTGCACCCTATATCCAGGCTACTGTGTGGGGGCCTATAGATAACTCCCATTGGGTCTATTTACCCTTTCAATTCCTCAGTTCTATCCGTACTGACTCCACATCTCCTGATTCTATGTCCCGGTCCTCTTGCAGCCATGTCTCTGTAATTCCCACAGCATCATACTTGCTAATTTCTAACTGAGCCTCAAGCTCATCCACTTTATTTCTTATACTTTGTACATTCATATATAATACTTTGAATCCATTACACCCCTCACCTTTCACATCAATTCCTATTTCACTTGGCCATGCTCTCCTCTACTTCCCTGAGCTTTAATTCTGGTGTCCTTCTTAACATTTCTTACACTCTCTTTCTCTGTAACTCCATCCTTATAACTCCAGTTTGTCTTCTCCCCTCCCACTATTTAGTTTCAACCCACCCAATGGGAAACCTGCCTGCCAGAATGCTGGTCCCCTCGCCTGTTAAGGTGCAATTCATTTTAACCCCAAACCAGATCCCTGTGGTCTAAGAATGTAAATCCCTGCTTCCCGTACCAGCTCCGCAGCCACACATTCAGATACGCTATCTCCCTGTTCCTGCCCTCACCAGCACGAGGAACTGGAAGCAAACTGGAGATAACCACCCTGGAGGTCCTGCTATTCAGCTTTCTTCCATGTTTTCTGAAATCATGCTACAAAATGCCTTTCCTCTTCCCGACGTCATTTGTGCCGACATGCACCACCAGTGCCGACATGCACTACTGGAGTCTGGAACCAGGGATATATTGGGCCATATAGGACAGAGATGAAGAAAACCTTTTTCACCTAAAGAGTTGTGAATCAGTGAAATTCTCTGCCACCAAAGGCAGTGGAGGCCAATTCACTGGATGTTCTCAGGAGAGAGTTAGATATATCTCTTTGGGCTAACCGAATTAAGGGATATGGAAAGAAAGCAGGAACGGGGTACTAATTTTGGATGATCAGCCATGATCATATTGAATGGGGTGCTGGCTTGAAGGGCCGAATGGCCTATTCATGCACCTATTTTCTATGTTTCGATGCACCGAGGTACAGTGAAAAGCTTTTGAAAACATGCTAGCCGGTCAGCAAAACGACAATACATGACAAGGGAATAACTATAATAGTGCAAGGTAAAGCCAGCAAAGTGTAGTCTGAGGGTCATTAAAGAGGTAGATAGTTCAGCACTGCTCTCTGGTGTGGATATGTAGTTGCCTGATAACAGCTGGGAAGAAACTTTCCCCGAATCTGGTGAGTTTTCACACTTCTATAACCTTTTACCCGATGGTAGATGGGAGAAGAGGGACTGATCCTGCATCTTCTGTATTATTCCCAGAAATACCTGCCATTGTTATTCCATTGTCATCTCATCCCTGCTAGGGTATCTTTCCGGTCAACATTGGCCAGCTCCAACTGTAATACTGACACTTCCGATTTTCCCTTCTCCCTCTCAAATTGTAGATTTAAACTTATCATATTATGGTCACTATCGATACGAGATGGTGCGACTCACCCTAGATTATGCTGTTGGCCTTGCCGAGGCAGCATGAGGTATAAATGGAGTCAATGGAAGCGAGGGTTACACAAAAAGCTGGAGAAACTCAGCGGGTGCAGCAGCATCTAAGGAGTGAAGGAGATAGGCGACGTTTCGGGTCGAGACCCTTCTTCAGACTCAGTGGAGAGAGAGAGAAATAGGTGTGAGTCCAGGTGGAGCACTGGGGAGGGAAAGGGGGGGGGGGGAGAAAGGCAGGGTGCGGGAGAAAACTGGGAGGGGCGGGGGTTAGGCGAGATGCTACCTTAAACTTCAGAAGAACGGGAATAGAAGTTGGGAGGTCACGTTGCAGTTGTGAAAGACGTTGGTGACGCCGCGGTGGCAGTATTGTGTTCAGTTCTGGGCACCATGTTATAGGAAAGATGTTGTCAAGATAGAAAGGGTACAGAGAAGATGTACGAGGAGAGACTGCACAGGCTGGGACTTATCACTGGAGTGCTGGAGGCTGAGGGATAAAGTTATGTACGTTTATAAAATGACGAGGGGCGTAGAGAAGGTGGATGGTCACAGTCTTTAGCCCCCAGGGGAGGGGAGTGTAAATCTAGAGGGCACAGGTCTAAGGGGAGAGATGTAAAGGAGCCGGTTCTCCACACAGAGAGTGGTGGGTGTGTGGAACGAGATGCCATGGGGGGAGGGCGGGGGGGGGGGCGCGGGAGAGAGGCCGGCGCAGTTACGGCATTGGGATGACATTTGGCAGCAGAGGGGATGGGAGTGGTCGGGGCCAGACCCGGGCAGATGGGACGGGCGCCAGGAGGCATCAGGGAGGAGATGGGCCGAAAGGACTGTAGCCGTGCCCTTCCCGCCACAAGCACTGACCCTCCCTGTGTCTCTTCCCCCCAGGGTGGTGACAGTGGGGGTCCCGGTGCCGTCGCAAGGAGTGATCGACATCCCTCTGGTGGAGCGAGAGGCCAGCAGGCCCAGGAAGCACTTCAAGGTCAGGGCCGTACATGAAGCACATACAAATAATACTGTACAAAATGCTGGAGTAACTCAGCAGGACGTGCAACATCTCGGTAGAGAAGGAGTGGGTGACATCTCAGGTCGAGACCCTTCTTCAGACTGAAAGTCACGAGAAAGGGAAATGAGATATAGATATAGACGATGATGTGGAGAGATATAGAACAATTAATTAAAGATATGCAAAAAAGTTTTATCATCATTACTTTTTTGCATATTTTTCATTCATTGTTCTATATCTCTCTACATCATCGTCCATATCTCTTGTTTCCTTTCCCATGTGGTCGTATAACCTAATTATTCAGTAATTACACAAATCGTACAAATGACACACACCTCGCACAGACATTTCACGCAAATAACTCAGAAATCACTCCTAAAGTACTCTCAAATCATTCTCCCCCTCTCCCCCCCACCCCCTCTCCCCCCCACCCCCTCTCTCCCCCCACCCCCTCCCTTCCCCGTCCCCACCCCCTCCCTTCCCCGTCCCCCACTCTCCCTTTCCCGTCCCCCACTCTCCCTTTCCCGTCCCCCCCTCTCCCTTCCCCGTCCCCCCCTCTCCCTTCCCCGTCCCCCCCTCTCCCTTCCCCGTCCCCCCCTCTCCCTTCCCCGTCCCCCCCTCTCCCTTCCCCGTCCCCCCCTCTCCCTTCCCCGTCCCCCCCTCTCCCTTCCCCGTCCCCCCCCTCCCTTCCCCGTCCCCCCCCTCCCTCCCTTCCCCGTCCCCCCCCTCCCTTCCCCGTCCCCCCCCCTCCCTTCCCCGTCCCCCCCCCCTCCCTTCCCCGTCCCCCCCCCTCCCTTCCCCGTCTCCCCCCCCCTCCCTTCCCCGTCCCCCCCCCCCTCCCTTCCCCGTCCCCCCCCTCCCTTCCCCGTCCCCCACTCCCCCTTCCCCGTCCCCCCCCTCCCTTCCCCGTCCCCCACTCCCCCTTCCCCGTCCCCCACTCCCCCTTCCCCGTCCCCCACTCCCCCGTCCCCCACCCCCCTTCCCCGTCCCCCCTCCCCCTTCCCCCACTCCCCCTACTCCCCCTTCCCCCACTCCCCCTTCCCCTCCCCCCCTCTCCCCCCTCTCCCCCTCTCTCCCTTCCCCCTCTCTCCCTTCCCCCTCTCTCCCTTCCCCCTCTCTCCCTTCCCCCTCTCTCCCTTCCCCCTCTCTCCCTTCCCCCTCTCTCCCTTCCCCCTCTCTCCCTTCCCCCTCTCTCCCATCCCCCTCAGATGGCCCTGGCTCCCCGCTTCCGGGTGGGAGAGGCGGATGGGCAGCTGGTGAGTGTGGGTGGCGATCGCTCTGCGTTGCCAGCTCTGACACGTTACAGGGTGCTGGCGACCGCTGGGCCCGCTGCATTGGTGGAGGTGACGCCCCTCACAGGTGGGTCCCCGCCACGTGTGGGTGGGAGGAGTGGGGGTGATCTGTGGTGGCAAGCAAGGAGAGGACATTGCAGAGACGGACAGGGGTGTATGGTCCTGAGGGGAGGAGGGGCCGGAGGGGGTGACAGGGACAGAGGGGGGTTTAGGGGCCAGAGGGGGTGACGGACAGGGATGGGATTAGGGTCTGCAGGGGGTTACAGAGACCAGGAGGGAAGTTGAGGCTGGGGGGGGGGGGGGGGGTGACAGAGAGGGGGAGGGTGTAGGGTCTGGAGGGGTTACACAGACGAGGAGGGGTGTAGGAGCAGGAGCGGGTTGCAGAGGCAGGGAGGGATGGAGGGGGTGAAAGAGACGGGGAGGAGTGTTGGGGCCAGAGGGGTATACAGACGGGGAGGGGTGTCTGGGCTGGAGGGGTTTTTCAGAGACTGGGTGGGTGTAGGGGCTGGAGGGGGTACACACACGGGGTGGGTGTAGGATTAGGGTTCCTGGGAGAGGGAGATTGCCGCCGGTGTGATCCTCTCCCTCTCTCTCCCCCAGGGGTGAGGCACCAGGTGCGGGTACACATGGCCCAGGCTCTGGGCTGCCCCCTCCTTGGTGACCACAAGTACTCTCGCTGGAGCAGCCTGGAACCGCAGGTGGGTGACGGGGAGGGGGTGTTAGGCAAGGGGTGGGGTGTCGGAGAGAGGGTGGGTGTTGGGGGGGGGGGGGGGGGGCCTGGTGACCGGTCTCTGTCGGTGGAAGTGTGTTTTGGTGCCCTGGGGGGGTTGGGTCACTACGGAGGTCAGGGGTTGGGAGGTGGGGTCTGATGTGAATGGGGTTGGTCTCATCGAGGGCTGGGGGTCGTTTGGGTGGGTCATGGGTCAGTGATGGGGGTCAGGGGTTAGATCTCGGTCGCACAGGAGTTTGACCTCGGTGAGTCGGAGGTCACATCTTGGTGGGTCAGGGGTCAGATCTCGGTGGGTCAGGGGTCAGACTCTCCACCTACTAACCTCCCTCTCCTCTCCCCACAGACTCTCCCCACGCGGCTGCTGAACCTCTTGAGTCTCTCCCAGCCCCAGGCCCGGGACCTGGGCCTCCACCTGCACTGCCGGCGGCTCATCCCCACCCCCGAGAACCCCCTCCCCCACCGCCTCCCCCCACCCCCCGCACACTTCCTGCACTCCCTCAGGAGGCTGCGGCTCCCCCTCTCCCCAGTGGACAGACCCCCAGAGACAGACTGACGGGGGGAGGGGGGGAAATTATTCACCTGCAGGGCGGGTCTCTTCTCCAATCCTCCCCCTCTCCCGAGCGGACAAACCCCCAGAGATAGACTGACAGGGGTGGGGTGCGGAGAGAAAGAGACCCTCAGGAGGGCCTCCTCTGCCCCCCCCCACACACACACACACACACACACACTCTCCCCCATTTCCATCTCCGTCCATCTCCCCCACCCTCCACTATTCCCCTGGCCCCTAATACAACAGACCCTCTCTAACAGACTGGGGGGGGGGGGGGGCCGAGGGGAGAAAATGATTCACCCATAGGTTGGGCCATTACTCTCCTCTCCCCCCCCCATTCCCAGACTCTAGAAAGATTGGAGCGAAGGATTTCCTCCCTCCAACCCGCAGGACAGACAGACAGCAGTGGCTTTCCTCCACCTCCCTCCTTCCCTCCACCCTCAGCCATTGCTGGAGAACTGAGGAAGGAGATGGTGGGGAGAAAACAATTCCCCAACAACCCCATGGCACAGACTCCTCTTCCCCTCTCTCTCCACCCTTGCACCAGACAGCGCTGGAGGATTGGGGGGGAGAAACTGATGCACAAAGCAGGACAGACCACAGAGACTTCTCTCCTGCCCTCCCTCCTTCCCCCTCTCCAAGTCTGCTGGAGGATTGGGGAGTGAACGTTGCTTCCAAGATGGTGCCCAAAGATGGTGATTTTATTTTGTGTGTTGGTGACAGAAGCAGGTCTACAATCACATATTACAATCGCCCCACACTCTTATAATCTCTCCTCCTACAGCAACATTTCTCCTTTCTTTACCTTGCACTAAACATTATACCCTTCTCATTGTAACGGGCTCGATTGCATTGATGTTTTGTCTTTCTGCTGATTGGTTAGCATGCAACAAAAGCTTTTCACTGTGCACGTGACAATAAACAAAAGTGAATTTAAGGATGGAGTAAAGGGGTGAGCTGTCAGACGGGTGTGTGGTGGTTCCATGGGGGTGGAGCGGGGGAGGGGAGTTCACTGTCACCACCACCGCTGCGGGAGTTGCAGGTCCACGGGGAATCCTCAGCATCAACGGCACAGCAAGTGGGCAACACACCCACGGCAATATGCATGTGGGCCGCATAAATCATGCAAATGGAGCATAGTTCATGCATATGTTAAATTGTACGTCATCTGGGCTGTACAGTGCCGCAGAGTAGATTTGCTCCACTACCACGCCAGGGACCCATTTTCAATCCTGACTATGCGCGCTGTCTATACGGAGTTTGTACGTTCTCCCCATGATCTGCGCAGCCAAGTAGTACGGATTTTCCGTATTTTGTTCGGAAATGCGATTAGAATACGGATGTACGATTTTGTGTTGTTAAATACGGAGTTCAGTTCAGCCTGAAGAAGGGTCTCGACCCTTCTTTACCACATTTATTTAATAAAATGTAGAGGTGAATTTACAACATTTTTCACCAGCAAAGTAAAGAACATCAGAATGAATATTTCCCCTCCCACCCGTGACCCAGCTGTCTCATTGGCCTGTTCTTCAAAATTAGACTGTTTCCAACCTGTTACTCTACCCTCCCTTGTAAAACTGATCACCACCATGAAACCTACCGCCTGCCCCCTCGACACTGTCCCCTCTGCCCTTCTAAAGGATGTCATTACAATAGCCGGTCCCAGCATCCTCACCATCTTCAACAATTCTCTGGCCACTGGCACTGTTCCTACCTGCTTCAAGCATGCAGAGGTCCAGCCCCTCCTGAAAAAAATTAACCTCGACCCCACCTTGCCAAGCAACTACAGACCCATTTCTAAACTGCCTTTCCTTTCAAAACCCCTTGAAAATGTAATTTTAAGTCAACTTATGCCTTACCTTCACCAACGTACTATCTTGGAAACTTTCCAATCAGGTTTCAGGGCTCACCACAGCACAGTCTGCCTTGTTGAAGGTACATAATGACTTACTGCTCACCATTGACTCCGGCGACTCTGCAATCCTGCTCCTTAACCTCAGTGCAGCATTTGATACAGTCGACCACACCATCCTAATTGACTGTCTCCGGTATGGGGTTGGTATTGATGGCACTCCCCTGAGCTGGTTCGTCTCCTACCTCAAAGGGAGGAGTTTCTCTACTAACATAGGCAACTCTTTCTCCTCCCCAACTAGCCTCTGCTGTAGGGTTCCACGAGGTTCCATCCTTGGCCCCATTCTCTTCTCCCTGTATATGCTCCCCTTAGGCCAAGACATTCAAAGACACGGCATTTCCTTCCATTGCTACGCAGACGATACACAACTCTATCTCCCCCTGAAGCCCAAAAACCAATCAAATCTGCTTAACCTTATCTGCTGCCTTGAGGATGTAAAGTGTTGGATGGCCCAGAACTTCCTCCAACTAAACGAGAGTAAGTCTGACGTCATCCTTCTCGGCCCCTTGGACTCAATCAAAATGATAGCAGGCAGCCTTGGAAGCCTTGTCCCACTACTCAAACCTCACGTCAAGAACCTTGGCGTGATATTTGACTCAGCATTGAAATTTGACGAACAAGTCAATGCCGTGGTAAAAGCTAGCTTCTTTCAGCTTCAGACGATAGTTAAAATAAAATGATTCCTCCAGTTTGATGACCAGGAAAAGATCATCCGCACATTTATGTCCTCCCATCTAGATTACTGCAACTCCCTCTACACTGACATCAGCCAATCTTCCCTGTCCCGCCTGCAACTGGTACAAAAGGCCGCAGTGAGACTCCTGACAGGCACCCGAAAAAGGGACCACATCACCCTGATCCTGGCCTCTCTCCACTGGCTCCCTGTGAGGTTCCGAATATATTTCAAGATCCCCCTTAATGGGCTTGCCCCCACCTACATCAAAAGTCTGCTCACCCACCACGCCACCTCCAGGTTCCTCAGATCGGCCGACTAGGGGTTACTGAACATCCCGTGGTCTAGGCATAAGCTCAGGGGCTCTACTCCCAAGCCTTTCTTGACTTCCTCTGAGCGAGGGCTATATGTATGTAGTGATGTTTGTATTTAATCTATAAACCACTGTTGTATAAAGGGCCTGTCCTACCAGCATCTGACTCCATGCGATGAGCGCGATCAAACTCGAAGCGGGGGCCGCGCGATCCCTGTACAGGGCCGTTCCCAACAGCATGCGCCTGCATGCAGCAAACGCGACCAAACCGGCAGCGAGGGCCGCACAGAGGTCGGGTGAGTGGCGCAAAGTGAGGCGAACTTGGAGCGAAGTCTTAAAGGTAAGTTCGCCAGGACAGAGAGAGGCGCACAGAGGCACACATAGAAAGGGCCACAGAGGCGCACATAGAGAGGGCCACAGAGCCACACACAGAGAGGGTCACGGAGGCACCTACAGAGAGGGTCACGGAGGCACGACGTCGAGGCGGTGTGTAATGCGTCGAGGTGACTGCGAGCCGACAAGCCGTTGCCGCGCGGCCAGTTTTTTGGAGCCCCGCGCGATGTCGGGACGAACTCCGCATGGCTCCGGTGATCGAAGTGGGACTGGCCCCGCGATGCTGGACGGCTCAAGCAACCACGTTAGGTCGCGCTCATCGCATAGAGTTGCATGCTGGTGGGACAGGCACTTAACGTTAGTACCTCCACCAATGTAAAGCACTTTGGCCAACGAGAGTTGTTTTTTAAATGTGCTATATAAAAGTGACGACTAAATAAAAGTGACTTGACCAGAAACGTCACCCATTCCTTCTCTCCAGTCACTACCTGTCCCGCTCCAGATTTAAACAGAGCGCTGTCAGTTTAACCCGTGGGAATTTAAACGAAGAGCTGTCGGCTACAGCGCCATGGGTTCTCGAAATAGCACTAGCATCTGGAGCGCTATGGGCTTTACACATAGCTTTATGGGCTTTACACATAGCGCTATGGGTCAGAGACTTCAGGAACATTCCCGTATAGCAATGAGTCTTTGGAATTCTCTTTCTCAGTGGTAGTTGAGCTTTTGATTATTTTTCAGGCAATGGTAGAACTCTGGATATGCCTAGTGGTGAACGGTTAGATTGCAGTTACATTGAGATTGGCTTTGATTTTACAGAACGGTGGGTGGGCTCAAGGGGGAGGGAGGGAGGGAAGAAGGGGAATGAGAGGGAGGGAGGATAAAAAGGAAGGAGGAGAGAGGGAGGGTGGGAGAGAAAGGGGAGAGAGGGAGGGCGAGAGGGATGGAGGGTGGGAGGGAGCGAGGGTTGCGTGGGTTTTCTCCGGCTTCCACCCACACTACAAAGACGTACCAGTTTGTAGGTTAATTGGCTTGGTATGAATAAAATTGTCCCTCGTGTGTACGATAGTGTTATGAACCACAAAGGCGATTTTTCCGACCTCTGCCGGTGACTGTCAAGTTGCTAGCAGTCGCCTGAAAAATGGGCAACTGGAACCGTCAGAGTAGAAGGCGCGCACACGCACACATCAGAAAGGAGGGGGACATGAAAAGTGCGGGAAGTGCTGTCTGAAATTCACACGGTGCAAAGCCAAGGTAATACAGACACACACCGCGATGAACAGGAAGGTTGGCGGTGTAATTAAGATGGCTAAAGCACAGTGTATGGTAAGTCCTTTGAAAGAGGGGGAGAAGGAGTGGAGACGGCTTTTAAGAAGCCAGAGATAGCTCGGCGGACATGTAACATTACCGGTCGGTTATCCTTGGTTCTGAAAACTACTGCTTACGTTTTCTTCGGCAATGAAATTCACCAGTCAGCACCGGCTACAACCTACAAGAACCCACGAGAGCCTTCGACCTCCTGGCAAACCACCTACGGCATGAGAATTCTTGCTACTCTCCATGGCGGCTTCATTCTAGTCGCCGCTAATTTTTCAACATGTTGGGACTGCATGGTTTACTGCAGTCGCCTAAAAAGTTGCCTCAGTGGGACAGGCCCATTACTGCGATAAGGAAGTGTAAGAGATCAAAAGAGATGGAGGTCAAGGAAAATGTAGAATAGACCTTTATCTCAGAGAAGGTGACAACAAAGCAAACACATACAATGTCATCAGAGGGACAGTCACTCTGGTAGAGAACTGGGAGGGCAGAACGGGATGGGGAGGGAAGAGAGGGAAAGCAAGGGTTACTTGAAGTTAGAGAAGTCTATAGTCATACTGCTGGGGTGTAAGCTGCCCAAAACTTCCCCCTAGTTGCACTGGGCCTCACTCTGACAACAGAGGACGTCCAGGACAGAAAGTTCAGCGTGGGAATGGGAGGGGGAGATAACGTGTTTGGCAACTGGGAGATCAGGTAAGTTTCGGCGGACTGCGCGGAGGAGGTCAGCGAAACAATCGCCGAGCCTACGCTTGGTCTTGCCAATTTTTCTTAGTCATAATGTCATACGTGTTAGGAGCAGAATTAGGCCATTTGGTCCATCAAGTCTACTTCACCATTCAATTATGGCTGATCTATCTTTCCCTCCTAGCCCCATTCTGCCTCCTACCCATAATCTGGCAGATGCAGTTTAATGTGGACAAATGTGAGGTAATCCATTTTGGTAGCAAAAACGGGAAGGCAGATTACTATCTAAATGATGTCATGTTGGGGAAAGGGGAAGTACAGTGGGATCTGGGAGTCCTTGTTCATCAGTCAATTAAAGTAAGCAAGCAGGTAGTGAAGAAAGTGAATGGCATGTTGGCCTTTATAACAATAGTTGAGTATACGAGCAAGTCCTTCTGCAGTTGTATAGGGCATTAGTGAGACCACACCTGGAGTATTGTGTGGAGTTTTGGTCCCCTAATTTGAGGAAGGACATTCTCGCTATTGAGGGAATGCAGCATAGATTTACATGGTCACAAGAGGTGGGATATATTAGTACACCAGCATCTGTGGTTCCTCATAATAGGAAGGAACTGCAGACGATCATTTATACCAAAGATAGAGACAAAGTGCTGGAGTAGCCAAGCGGCTCAGGCAGCATCTATGGAGAAGACAACATAGAAACATAGAACATAGAAAAATAGGTGCAGGAGTAGGCCATTCGGCCCTTCGAGCCTGCACCTCCATTCAATATGATCATGGCTGATCATCCAACTCAGTATTCCGTACCTGCCTTCTCTCCATACTCCCTGATCCCTTTAGCCACAAGAGCCACATCCAACTCACTCTTGAATATAGCCAATGAACTGGCCTCAACGACCTTCTGCGGCAGATAATTCCAGAGACTCACTACTCTCTGTGTAAATAATGTTTTCCTCATCTCGGTCCTAAAGGAATTCCCCCTTATCCTTAGACTGTGACACCTTGTTCTGGACTCCCCCAACATCGGGAACAATCTTCCTGCATCTAGCTTGTCCAACTCCTTAAGAAGTTTCTATAAGATCCCCTTCAATCTTCTAAATTGCAGTGAGTACAAGCCGAGTCTATCCAGTCTTTCTTCATATGAAAGTCCCGACATCCCAGGAATCAGTCTGGTGAACCTTCTCTGAACCCCCTCTATGGCAAGAATGTATTTCCTCAGATTTGGAGACCAAAACTGTACGCAATACTCCAGGTGTGGTCTCACCAAAACCCTATGCAACTGCAGTAGAACCTCCCTGCTCCTATACTCAAATCCTTTCGCTTTGAATGCTAACATACCATTTGCTTTCTTCACTGCCTGCTGCACCTGCATGCCTACTTTCAATGACTGGTGTACCTTGACACCCAGGTCTCGTTGCATCTCCCCTTTTCCTAATCTGCCACCATTCAGATATTAGTCTACCCTCATGTTTTTGCCACCAAAGTGGATAACCTCACATTTATCCACATCTGCCATGCATCTACCATGCATCTGCCCATTCACTCAGCTGATCCAAATCACCCTGCATCCTCCTAGCATCCTCCTCACCCCCCAGCTTGGTGTCATCTGCAAATTTGGAGATGTTGCATTCAATTCCCTCGTCCAAATCATTAATGTGTATTGTAAATAGCTGGGGTCTCAGCACTGAGCCTTGCGGTACCCCACTAGTCACTGCCTGCCAATCTGAAAATGACCCCTTTACTCCTACCCTTTGCTTCCTGTCTGCCAGCCAGTTCTCTATCCACATCAATATTGAACCACCAATACTGTGTGCTTTAAGTTTATGCACTAATCTCTTATGTGGGACCTTGTCGAAAACCTTCTGAAAGTCCAGATATAACACATCCACTGGTTCTCCCTTATCCACTCTTCTAGTTACATCCTCGAAAAATTCTATAAGATTCGTCAGACATGATTTGTAAATCCATGCTGACCTTGTCCAATGATTCCCCCACTTTCCAAATGCACTGCTATCCAATCTTTAATAACTGACTCTAGCCGTTTCCCCACTACCGATGTTAGCCTAACTGGTCTGTAATTCCACGCTTTCTCTCTCCCTCCTTTTTTAAAAAGTGGGGTACTTTAGCTATCCTCCAATCCTCAGGAACTACTACAGAATCTAAGGAGTTTTGAAAAATAATCACTAATGCATCCACTATTTCTGTGGCTACCTCCATGAGCACTCTGGGATGCAGACCATCTGGCCCTGGGGATTTATCGGCCATTAATCCATTCAATTTACCCAACACCACTTCCCGGCTAACCTGGATTTCACACAGTTCCGCCATCTTATTTGACCTCCGGTCTGCTGCCAATTTCCGGCAGATTATTTATGTCTTCCTTAGTGAAGGCAGAACCAAAGTAGTTATTCAATTGGTCTGCCATGTCCTTGTTCCCCATGATCAATTCACCTGCTTCTGACTGCAAGGGACCAACATGTGTTCTCATTATTCTCTTCCTCTTCACATATCTATAAAAACTTTTGCAGTCAGTTTTTATGTTCCCTGCCAGTTTCCTTTCGTAATCTATTTTCCCTTTCCTAATTAAGCCCTTTGTCCTCCTCTGCTGGATCCTGACTTTCTCCCAGTCCTCTGGTAGGCTGCTTTTTTTGGTCAATTTGTATGCCTCATCTTTAGTTTTTATACTATCCCTGATTTCCCTCGTTATCCACGGATGCACCACCTTCCCTGATTTATTCTTTTGCCAAACTGGTATGAACAATTTTTGTACTTCATCCATGCAGTCTTTAAATACCTTCCATTGCACATCCACTGTCAACCCTTTAAGACTCGCCTGCCAGTCTATCATGGCCAATTCACGGCTCATACCTTCAAAGTTACCTTTGTTTAAGTTCAGAACCCTTGTTTCTGACATAATTATGTCACTCTCCATCCTAATGAAGAACTCAATCATATTATGGTCACTCTTGCCCAAGGGGCCACGCACAACAAGACTGCTAACTAACCCTTCCTCATTGCTCAATACCAAGTCTAGAATAGCCTGCTCTCTCGTTGGTTCCTCCACATGCTGGTATAGAAAACTATCCCGCATACATTCCAAGAAATCCTCTTCCTCAGCACCCCTGCCAATTTGATTCATCCAATCTATATGCAGATTGAAGTCACCCATTATAACTGTGTTGCCCTTGTTGCACGCACTTCTAATTTCCTGTTTGATGCCATCCCCAACTCCAATACTACTGTTAGGTGGCCTGTACACAACTCCCACTAGCGTTTTCTGCCCCTTAGAGTTTCGCAGCTCTACCCATATCGATTCCACATCCTCCATGCTAATGTCCTTCCTTTCTATTGCATTAATCTCCTCTCTCACCAGCAACGCTACCCCACCTCCTTTTCCTTTCCGTCTATCCCTCCTGAATATTGTATATCCCTGGATGTTCAGCTCCCAGCCTTGGTCACCCTGGAGCCATGTCTCCGTGATCCCAATTGTAGCATAGTCATTAATCGCTATCTGCACCTTCAACTCATCCACCTTATTATGAAAGCTCCTCTCATTGAGACACAAAGCCTTCAGGCTTGTTTTTACAACGCTTTTACCCTTTATACAATTATGTTGACAAGTGGCCCCTTTTGATTTTTTTCCTGGATTTGTCTGCCAGCCACTATTAATTTTCACCTTGCCACCACTTGCTTCTATTGTCATTTTATACTCCTCTTTCTCTCTGCTCACACCTTTAAGACACCCACCACCTCTTATTCTCTATTTATTATTTTCTTCTTCTTTCCCCCCCCCCCCCCCCCCCGGTACATGTTGGGTGCTTCCCTTCTCTGCCTCCTGCCTCAGACACCGTCTCCTAGCTATCTCTATTTGAGTCCCTCCCCCCAACCTAGCTAGTTTAAAGTCCCCCCAGTAGCCTTTGCAAATTTCCCCGCCAAGATACTGGTCCCCCTTGGGTTCAAGCGCAACCCGTCCTTTTTATACAGGTCACTCCTTCCCCGAAAGAGGTTCCAATCACCCAGAAACTTGAATCCCTGCCCTCCACACCAGTCCTTCAGCCACGCGTTTATCCTCCACCTTGCTCCATTCCTACTCTCAAAGTCGCGTGGCACAGGAAGTAGTCCTGAGATTGTTATCTTTGTGGTCCTTTTCCATAGCTCTCTTCCTAACTCCCTAAATTCTCCTTTTAGGACCTCTTCTCTTTTTTTTACCTATGTCATTGGTACCAATATGTACCATGACTTCGGGCTCCTCTCCCTCCCTTTTCAGGATATCTTGGACACGTTCAGACACATCCCAGACCCTGGCACCAGGGAGGCAAACTACCATCCAGGACTCCGGACTGCATCCACAGAATCGCCAATCTGACCCCCTAACTATAGAGTCCCCTATTACTAATGCCCTCCTCTTCTTTTCCTTATGCTTCTGAGCATCAGGGCCGGTCCCTGTACCAGAAGCCCGGTCGCTGTTGCTGTAGGCTGTCCACCCCAACAGCACTCAAACTGGAGTACCTATTTTCAAGGTGTACAGTCACAGGGGTACTCTCTAGCCCCTGCCTCTGCCCCTTGCCCTTCCTAACTGTGACCCACTTGTCTGCCTCCTGTGGTCTGGGAGTGACTACCTCCCTGGAGCTCCTCTCTATGACCTCCTCACTCTCCCTGACCAGACGGAGGTCATTGAGCTGCTGCTCCAGGTTCCTAACACAGTCCTTTAGGAGCCCCATCTTGATACACCTGGCGCAGATGTGGATGTCTGGAGCGCTATCAGATTCCTTAACCTCCCACATCTGACATCCACAACAGTACACTGCCCTGGCCTTCATACTCCCCCCTTACACAGGATACAATATCAACACAATACAAAGTACACTACAAACTGCTGAAATCTGACTGCCAATCGGCTGCTTACCCTAGTCCACTTCCCACCACAAGTTAAAGAAGGGTCTCAACCCAAAATGTCACCCATTCTTTCTCCCCAGAGAACTGCACTGAGTTACTCCAGAAGTTGTGTCCATCTTTGGTATAAATCAGCGTCTGCAGTTCCTTCCGATTACAAAGAGCTGCTGATGCTGGTTGACTAATATAGACAGAACGTACACTTATCCATATTCTCCAGAGATGCTGCCTGTGTTTTGTCTTTCTCCTAGATACACTGTTGTTTGAGTAGGGAGAGCAGACATAGGCAGAGTATTGCAGCTGTAATCTTCGCAGAGCCCCATAGAGTTGAGTTAGGGATGAGGAGACATTTGTTCAGCTAGTGTGTGTTGTAGGTGCGGAAAGTGGTGAGAATGAGTGTGAGCAATTGCAATAGGAAGTAATACAATGTCTGCCTCAGTGGCAGCTTCCCTGGTGGTCTAGTGGTTAGGATTCGGCGCTTTCACCGCCGCGGCCCGGGTTCGATTCCCGGTCAGGGAAAGGCAGCTTTTTGTCCCACTGCTTTGCTGCCCTTCACACAAGGAATCTCTCTGGTGCAGGAATGCGGAACTGCAGATGCTGCTTTAAACCAAAGTTAGACACAAAAAGCTGGAGTAACTCCGCGGGTCAGGCAGCATGCAGATGTTTTGGTTTAGTTTAGGGATATAGCGTGTAAACAGGCCCTTCGGCCCACCGTGTCCACACTCACCAGCGATCCCCACACATTAACACTACCCTGCGCACACTAGGGATATTTTACCATTACCACAGGCCAATTAACCTACAAACCTGTACGTCTTTAGAGTTTGGAAGGAAAGTGGAGTTCCTGGAGAAAACCCACGCAGGTCACCGGGAGAACGTACAAACTCCATACAGACAGCCCCCATATTGAGGATCAGACCCGGGTCTCCTACACTGCGAGGCAGCAACTCTACCGCTGCGCCACCTGTTACAAGGAACTGCAGATGCTGCTTTACAAATATAGACACAGATTGGGAGCCCCTATTGATGTTGTCCACGGATGCTTCCTGTCCTGTTGTATTACTCCAACGCCTTGTGTATTCAGTCTGCTGGATCCTGGACATATTCAGCCACAATCACAGTGAATGGTGGTGCTGGCTCAACGGGCTGAATAGCCTACTAGTTGGTAAGAGTTGTAGGCAGGCACGTGCCATCAGGGTAGGCAAGGTAGGCACTGCCTACCCTGACTAAAATTATAACATAGTAATAACTAAATATTAATAATAAAGGCATGGGAGAATTATGCCTATGTAAGAGATCGATCGCTTAGGTAGGCATAATTCTCCGTGCCTTTCATCCGCAGCGCTTGTAACACGGGAGGCTCTGTGCAGCCCACGTGCCGTCAGCACTGCCTGAAGCCGTCAGTTTCAAGCAGGGCTGAAGGCAGCAGAAATTCTGCCTTTGCTGCACTGCGCATGCGCATCAGTCTACTGCGCATGCGCAGCGCAAGTTTCTTGGCGGGGTTTTCATCTATGGTTTGTCGTGTACCAATAATGTGGTAAGTACATTTTGTGTTTATGTTTTTAAATACCGTATTTCCTGGGGTGTGTGGGTGGGGGGAGCGCTCCTTTCACAGCGTTTGGGGAGTCTGGCCCGGGGTAAAGTTGCGGGGAGGGCACGAATGTTATGAATGAGGGGTCGGGAGCATCCACTTGCGATGCTCCTTGCACGGAGGCGTGGGATGCCACCGCTCTGAGGCGGGGGGGGGGGGGGGGGGGGGGAAAGAGAGAGAAGTAGCTTGGGTGGCTGAGCGGCCGCCGGGCCGGACAGCGGAACCAGCCGCCACCTTAGTTCCTTCTGCCGGTCGCTCACCTCAGGCAGCTCTCCGTCTAAAAACCTCTCTCCTGCCGCTCGCTGGCCTCACTCATGTCCTTAAATTACGACAGCGCGATTGAGGTTACTGGGCTGTGCGAATTTAAGGATTTGCAGGAAGCCGCTGACATGAGCGAAGTCGGCGAACGGCAGGTGACAGGTGTTCCGACGGAGAGCACTGCCAAAGGTGAGCGGGCCGGCAGAAGGCGCTGAAGTGGCGGCCAGTTCTGCTGTCAGGTCCCGGTGGCCGCTCGTAGCTCCCCGAGCTGCTTCTATCCCCAGCTACAGTACGTGGCTTCGCGCCCGGAGAGCTGCGGTAGCGGTGAGTGAGTTACTGGCAGTATCCCCGACACCCTCCTTCTCAACACTCGTGCCCTCCCCACAACTTTACCCCTGGCACAGACTCTCCACACGCTGTGAAAGGAACTGTTCCCCAATTGGTCTAGGACTAGGAAGCCTTGGGCAAATTGAAATGTCACTGTTTTTATTTATTTATTTATTGGGGAGAACAAACTGCGCATGCGCGGTTTAATTTTTTTTTTAAGCGGACGAGTGCCTACCCTGAGTAATTACTCACGGCACGTGCCTGGTTGTAGGGGACATGCCGAATGTCCTAAGCCTTCGTGCCTATATTAGTAAAGCAGCATCTGCATTTCCTTCTTACACATAGTACAGTGTCTGTCTCAGTGGCAGCTTCCCTGGTGGTCTAGTGGTTTGGATTCGATGTGCTCACCGCCGTGGCCAGGGTTCGGGGAAAGGCAGCTTTTGGTCTCACTGCTTTGCTGCTTTTCTGAGTGCGACCATTTTTACTTTCTAAGTCTTGCATACATGAAGGCATCTCAGTTCCTCGTGGAAACTATAAAAAATGTTCAAAATGACTT
The DNA here is from genome assembly GCA_963514005.1 of Raja brachyura. The sequence continues at coordinate 3,083,602 of OY740826.1, forward strand.
CAAAAAAATGTTGTTTTCAGGTTTGGTGTTCTCAGCAGATTTAGACTTATAGTCGGATGGAAGATAGACACAAAATGCAGTAGTAACTCAGCGGGACAGGCAGCATCTCTGGAGAGAAGGAATGGGTGACCTTTCGGGCCGAGACCCTTCTTCAGACTGAGAGTCAGGGGAAAGGGAAACAAGACATATAGACGTTGATGTAGAGAGATATAGAACAAATGTATGAATGATGTGCAAAAAAGTAACGATGATAAAGGAAACAGGCCATTGTTAGCTGTTTGCTAGGTGAGAACGAGAAGCTGGTGCGACTTGGGTGGGGGAGGGATGGAGAGAGATGAAATCAAGGCGGTTACTTGAAGTTCGAGGAATCAATACACCATGTGCAACCTCAAGAAGGCCGCATCTATACTGCATGCCATACTCTTATAATTCGAATGATTTAGATGAAGGGATTAAAAGTAACATCAGCAAATTTGCAGATGACATAATGCTAGGTGGCAGTGTGAACTGTGCGGAGGATGCTATGAGGATGCAGGGTGACGGGCAGTTTGGGTGAGTGAGCAGATGCATGGCAGATGCAGTTTAATGTCGATAAATGTGAGGTTATCCACTTTGGTGGCAAAAACAGTCAAGGTGATTATTATCTGAATGGTGTCAAGTTGGGAAAAGGGGAAGTACAATGAGATCTGGAGGTCCTTGTTCATTAGTCACTGAAAGTAAGCATGCAGGCACAGCAGGCAGTTAAGAAAGCAAATGACATGCTGGCCTTCATAACAAGAGAAATTGAGTGTAGGACCAAAGAGGTCCTTCTGCAGTTGTACGGGTCCCCAGTGAGACCACACCAGGAGTATTGTGTGCCGTTTTGGTCTCCAAATTTGAGGAAAGACATTCTTCCTATTGAGGGAGTGCAGCTTAGGCTCACGAGGATAATTCCCAGGATGGCAGGACTGTCCTATGCTGAGAGAATGGAGTGACTCGGATTGTATACTCTGGAGTTTAGAAGGATGAGAGGAGATCTTATTGAAACGTATAAGATTATTAAGGGTTTGGACACGCTAGAGGCAGGGAACATGTCCCCGTGTTTGGGGAGTCCAGAACCATGGGCCACAGTTTAAGAATAAGGCACAAGCCATTTAGAATGCAGAAGACGAAACACTTTTTCTCACAGGGCGTTGTGAGTCTGGAATTCTCTGCCTCAGGGGGCGGTGGAGGCCAGTTCTCTGGATACTTTCAAGAGAGAGCTAGATAGGGCTCTTAAAAATAGCGGAGTCAGGGGGTATGGGGAGAAGGCAGGAATGGGGTACTGATTGGGGATGATCAGTCATATCACATTGAATGGCAGTGCTGGCTTGAAGGGCCGAATGGCCTGTTCCTGCACCTATTGTCTATTGTCTCAGCATTACATCACTGTTTTTGTATACAAGCCCTCTTGAAATAAATGCTAGCATTGAATTTGCTTTTTTTTACTCATGATTCGACTTGCAGAATAACTTTTGGGAATCCTGCACCAGCATTCCCAAGCCCATTGCACCAACGATTTATGGATTCTCTCCCCATTTTGGAAATAGCCTGGAATAGCGGATACAGTAGATGAGGTTGGAGGAGGTGCGAGTGAACCTCTGCCTCGCCTGGGGTCCTTGGATAGAGTCGAGGGAGGAGGTACAGAGAGACATGTTGCATCTCTTGCAGTTGCAGGGAAAGGTACCTGGGGAGGGGGTGGTTTGGGTGGGAAGGGACAAGTTAACCAGGGAGTTGCAGAGGGAATGGTCTCTGTGGAAAGAGGGGGGGGGGAGATGGAAATACATGGCTAGTGGCGGGATATATTAGTAAACCAGCATCTGCGGTTCCTTATAATAGGAAGGAACTGCAGATAATATATACCAAAGATAGAGACAAAGTGCTGGAGTAACCCAGCAGCTCAGGCAGCATCTATGGAGAAGACGAGTTAAAGAAGGGTCTCGACCCAAAATGTCACCCATTCCTTCTCCCCAGAGATGCTGCCTGTGTTTTGTTTTTCTCCTAGATACACTGTTGTTTGAATAGGGAGAGCAGACGTAGGCAGAATATTGCAGCTGTAATCTTCGCAGAGCCCCATAGAGTTGAGTTAGGGATGAGGAGACATGTGTTCAGCTAGTGTGTGTTGTAGGTGTGGAAAGTGGTGAGAATGAGTGTGAGTAATTGCAAGAGGAAGTAGTACAATGTCTGCCTCAGTGGCAGCTTCCCTGGTGGTCTAGTAGTTAGGATTCGGCGCTCTCACCGCCGCGGCCCGGGTTCGATTCCCGGTCAGGGAAAGGCAGCTTTTGGTCCCACTGCTTTGGTGCCCTTCACACAAGGAATCTCTCTGGTGCAGAAACACGGAACTGCAGATGAAATGTGTAGGAAGGAACTGCAGATGCTGCTTTAAACCAAAGTTAGACACAAAAAGCTGGAGTAACTCAGCGGGTCAGGCAGCATGCAGATGTTTTGGCTTAGTTTAGGGATATAGCGCGTAAACAGGCACTTCGGCCCACCCTGTCCACACTCACCAGCGATCCCCACGCACTAACACCACCCTGCACACACTAGGGATATTTTACCATTACCACAGGCCAATTAACCTACAAACCTGTACGTCTTTGGAGTTTGGGAGGAAACCGGAGATCCCGGAGAAAACACATGCTGGCCACCGGGAGAACGTACAAACAGACAGCCCCCATATTGAGGATCGGTCCCGGGTCTCTGGCCCTGTGAGGCAGCAACTCTACCACTGCGCCACCAGTTACAAGGAACTGCAGATGCTGCTTTACAAATATAGACACAGAGTGAGAGCCCCTGTTGATGTTGTCCACAGATGCTTCCTGTCCTGCTGCATTACTCCAACACCCTGTGCATTCAGTCTGCTGGATCCTGGACATATTCAGCCACGATCACATTGAATGGTGGTGCTGACTCGAAGGGCCGAATAGCTTACTCCTGCACCTATTGCATTTGTATCTATGAGATAAGGAATTGGGATTCCATGAGTATTGCCATCCCTATCCCCTTGTCTGATGTCAGAACCAGGATCCAGACCCGAAACGTCACCCATATGTCACCCAGAGATGCTGCCTGAGCTGCACAGTTACTCCGGCACTTTGTGTGTGTCTGAGGTTCTTCATTGGTGGTGTGAGTCTACTCCCCTCATGACGGGAGTGGAAGCTTCTGACGGGGGGAGAGACAGAGTGAACTTGGCAGCGGAGAGTAGACGAGTTCCATGGTGAACTCTGACCCTTGAATCCAGCTTCCCTGGTGGTCTGGAGAAACAAGGAACCGCAGGTGCCAGTCTGGAAAGAAAAGACTCAAAGTGCTGGAGTAAACCAGCGGCTCAGGCAGCATCTGTTGAGAACATGAATGGATAGGTGGACACTGTCTCTTTTTTTTGTAAAGCAGCATCTGCAGTTCCTTGTGCTTCTCAGGAGAACATTTACAGGTGAAGTGTGGGGTGTGGATTTGTGGAGAACATGGACAGGTGCACCATGTGTGTATATTTGTAAAACAGCATCTGCAGTTCCATGTTCCTCCACCAGAGAGATTCCTTGTGGGACCAAAAACTGCCTTTCCCTGACCAGGAATCGAACCGGGGCCACGGTGGTGAGAGCACCGAATACTAACCACTAGAGTACCAGGGAAGCTGCCACTGAAGCAGACATCGTACTATGTATAAGAAGGGACTGCAGATGCTGCTTTACTAATAGAGGCACGAAGTACAGTTTCTTTGAAAACTCCAAACTCCTAAGAGTCAACTATCACCAACATTTTGTTTTCCTGGACCGCCCACATTGAAGCACCGACCAGGAAAGTACAGCAATGCCTCTACTTCCGGAGAAGGTTTAGGAAGTTCGGCATGTCCCAACAACTCACATCAACTTCTACAGATGCACTGTAGAAAGCATTTTATCGGGATGCATCACAGCTCGGTTTGGGAACAGCTCCATCCAAGACCACAACAAATTGCAGAGAATTGTGGATGCAGCCCAGACCATCACACAAACCAACCTCCCTTCCATTGACTCCATCTACACCTCATGCTGCCTCGGCAAGGCCAGCAGCATAATCTAGCTAGAATCTAGATAATCTAGGCTTTATCTTGCATTAAACATTGTTTGCGTTATTCCCTTATCATGTATTTGTACAATGTAAATGGCTTGATTGTAACCTATTGTCTTTCTGCTGACTGGTTAGCATGCAACAAAAGCTTTTCACTGTACCTCGGTACGCGTGACAATAAAATGCATTAAACAAAGTGCACCTATCCATGTTCTCAAGAGATGCTGCCTGTGTTTGTCTTTCTCCTGGGCACACTGTTGTTTGAGTAGGGAGAGCAGACATAGGCAGAATATTGCAGCTGTAATCTTCGCAGAGCCCCATAGAGTTGAGTTAGGGATGAGGAGACATTTGTTCAGCTAGTGTGTGTTGTAGGTGTGGAAAGCGGTGAGAATGAGTGTGAGTAATTGCAAGAGGAAGTAGTACAATGTCTGCCTCAGTGGCAGCTTCCCTGGTGGTCTAGTGGTTAGGATTCGGCGCTCTCACCGCCGCGGCCCGGGTTCGATTCCCGGTCAGGGAAAGGCAGCTTTTGGTCCCACTGCTTTGCTGCCCTTCACACAAGGAATCTGTCAGGGGCAGGAACACGGAACTGCAGATGAAATGTGTAGGAAGGAACTGCAGATGCAGCTTTAAACAAAAGTTAGACACAAAAAGCTGGAGTAACTCAGTGGGACAGACAGCATGCAGATGCATTACTTCAGTTTAGAGATGCAGCATGGATACAGGCCCTTCAGCCCACCGTGTGTATGCTGACTTGTGATCCCCACACACTAACACTACCCTACACACACCAAGAACATTTTACCATTACTACAAGCCAATTTTACTTCGGAGTCACGTGAGTGACTACGTGAAGAAGACCCCGCCTGGCGCTGGAACGGCATTACGTCGTCGCTGTCGGCAGCGAAAGAGCTGCAGAGTGCAGCTGCACACAGCGGTAATGAACCGGCCCGCAGGTAAGAAAATTTTACAAAATTTAGGGCGAGGTTTCAGAACTCCGTAGCCTGGTGGGAAAACCAGGAGGATTTAGTAAAAAACAAAATGGAGAAGGCCAAAAAACAGCGGGTAAGACGTGCTTCCCGGGGTGCAGGAGAGTCAGGACAGCAGATTATTGCGGAGCCGGTTCCGATACCGGTGGCCGTTGAAACACCCGTTAGTGAGGCTTTGATTACTCCACAAACAGAAAATGTAGAGGAAATCCCAGTGCCTCAAAAAAGTAAAAGAAAAGCTGAAAGGCCTGGGGTTTCTGAGGACTCTGATTCTGAAGGTCCAGAAAGGAAAGCCTTATGGTTCAGAATGGACCAAATGGAGAAAATGCTCCAGACTATTATCAACCAAGGGTCTAAGAACCCAGAATATTCCCAGGCAGCCCCTGAGGGGGTTCCATATCGTGAATATGGTGCCAATTCGAATTGGGAATTTGAAACCCCAGTGCCTGGGTATAGACTGGAGGAAGTGTCCTTTGAACAAGTTTCAGGAGTACCAGGGCTGTATGAGACAGACCCTGAAAGTGGTGATTGTGGTCCGGAGTACACACCACTATACAAATATACGGATCCAGGTGTGCCTGATGTGGCACAAGATTTTGCTATACCTGGAGGAGGCGGTGAGGCCATGGAAGTAACCTGGCGGCCAATATTAATTATATGGTCTCTCACCCGCTTCAAGATGCTGTTATGGTTGAGACAGCAGAAATGTATAAAACACCTATCAATTGTGCCTCATTGAAGGTACCTACGGTGAATCCAGTTGTTTGGGCGCCAATGTCATCAATTATGCGGGCGCAGAAAATTCGATTTCAAAGAGTCCTCAAGCTGATTTCAGCTGGCATTACTGCACTTGGCAGACAAGTGGAAGGTTGTGGAATGACCAAAGTGCAGAAACATATGTTGGCCTTATTTTGCAACTCATTTTTTGAGATTAATTGCATGAGGAAGATTGCCATTCGACCTCTGTTACATCCAAGATTTGCAGGATTGTGTAAACCAAGCAATGTGCAAACTCCTGGGTTTTTGTTCGGAGAGGATTTGTCCAAACAAATTAAAGAAATAGATGAAGCAAAAACTTTTGGTCGTATGAAACCCTTCAACTTTGGCCAGAGATGGACTGGCTATTCGAGGAAGAGATTTGATTTTGGAGCTGGTACAAGCCGAGGCAGGAGTATGATAAGGAAAAATTTCCAGCCAACACAGCCGAATGTACACCCATTCATTGGGAAAAGGAGATCATTTCGTCCAGTGGGAGAGGTACATAAACATTATCCTGTTAAAGAGGAATGCTGGGATGAGCCACAGATTGGTGGTAGACTCCAAATGTTTTATAAGGAATGGGACAATATTACAGTTGATCGTGTGGTATTAGACACTGTACTAGGATCTACCATTGATTTTGTGGAAGGTATGGTTCCATTGGGACAGAATGAGCCTAGTCATCCTTTGAGGTTCTCAGAGTTTGAGATTAATCAAATGGACAAAGAGATTAAGAATTTGAGTAAAAAAGGAGTTATCGAGAAAACAGGAGAGGATCCACAACAAATTATATCAAACGTTTTCCCCAGACCAAAGAAAGATGGGGGTTGTAGGATCATTTTAGATCTCACATTTTTGAATACATTTGTCCAGTATAAACATTTAAAAATGGACACTTTCTACACTGCAATGCAGTTGGTATCAACAGGTTGTTATATGGCTACAATAGACTTGAAGGATGCATATTATTCGGTCCCAATTCATCATGATTTTCGCAGGTATTTAAAGTTTAAATGGATGGGACAGCTGTGGCAATACAAAGCTTTGCCTAATGGATTAAGTTCAGCACCTAGATTGTTCACTAAATTGTTAAAGCCAGCACTTGCACTGCTAAGGGCACAAAAACACATTGTTATGGCTTATCTAGATGACATTTTAATTGTCAATGCTAATCAGGAATCAGCTGGGAAATCAGTCTCAGCAACTATTAGCTTGTTTGAGAAGTTGGGGTTTCTGATCCATCCAACAAAGTCTAAGCTACAGCCATCCCAAACCATTGAATATCTGGGGTTTGTGATTAACTCAGTCACCATGTTGGTAACTTTACCAATGGATAAGGAGTTAGATTTGACAAATGTGTGTCAAAACCTGATTAACAAACCTTATCCCTCCATCCGAGAGGTTGCCAAGGGTATTGGTAAATTGGTAGCAGCATTTCCAGCAGTAGAATTTGGTCGTTTACATTACCAAAATCTTCAAAGGGAAAAAACTAAAGCGCTAGTTCAGCGAGCAGGCCATTTTGATAGGCCAATGCAATTGCCTAAGGAAGCTTTATCGGAATTACATTGGTGGATTGAGAATGTTCCACAAGCTGCTAAGAACATTTTGGTTCATCAGCCAGTCGTGTTTTTACAAACTGACGCAAGTTCTCTCGGATGGGGTGCTACGGATAATGATACCAGCTGTGGAGGCAGATGGGCTGTCCAAGAGGATTTATTGCTCCAAACATATGGTATTAATTATTTGGAGCTACTGGGAGCATTTTATGGATTAAAAGCTTATTGCTCTTCATTAAAGGATTTGCATGTCCAAGTACAAATAGATAATACCACAGCTGTGGCATATATCAATCACATGGGTGGTGTCAGATCAATTTCATGTGATCATCTGGTAAACCAGATATGGCAGTGGTGTATTGCAAAAAATATTTGGCTTTCAGCTATTTATCTCCCGGGGAGAGACAATGTTGTGGCAGACAAAAGATCACGAATATTTAAAGACAATACAGAATGGATGTTAAATCCACAAATTTTCAAAAATATTGTCAGTCGGTATGGAATACCAGACATTGATCTGTTTGCATCTAGATTGAATCACCAATTGCCGAAATACGTGTCTTGGGAACACGATCCAGGGGCAGTAGCGGTGGATGCTTTCTCGCTACACTGGGGGAATATGTTCTTTTATGCTTTTCCCCCATTCTGTCTGATTGGGCAATGTCTCAAGAAAATAGCGCAAGACGCTGCCAAAGGCATTTTGGTGGTGCCAAATTGGCCCACACAGTCATGGTTCCCATTGATGCTTAAAATGATTATTGAACCATGTATGGTAATTCCCAGTTGCGACAATCTGTTGACACAACCAGTAACAAAAGAAATTCATCCATTGCATGATCATATGAATTTGTTAATCTGCAGGTTCTGACCATACCATTGCAAGAGTTTGAACTGTCGGACAGGACCATGGATGTTATAGATGCAGCTTGGAGGACTAGCACTAAAAAACAATATATGTCGCATATAAGAAAATGGGAAGCCTTTTGTACACAGTCAAAGATATCTTATCATTCTGCAAACATTTCAAATGTATTGGAGTTCCTTGCTGGGTTACACTTTGATGAGCATTTGAGTTATAGTGCCATTAATTGTGCTCGGAGTGCATTGTCATCCTATTTAGGACAAATTTCGGATCGGGATTCAGTTGGGTCTCACCCATTAGTATCCCGATTCATGAAAGGTATTTTTAATAAAAATCCTCCCAAGCCCAGATATACAGAAATTTGGGATGTTAGCATTGTTCTCACTTTACTTAAACAATGGACTCCAATTAATTCAATGTCTTTGCAGAACTTAACATTCAAGGTGATTATGTTAATGGCATTGGTATCAGCTCAAAGAGTACAGACTTTGCAATTGTTAAGGTTGGATTGCATGCATGTGACTTCAGATAACATTGTGTTTTATGTTTATGACTTGATCAAACAAAGCAGACCAGGGAGAACTGGAATGAAGGTAATGTTTAAAGCATATCCTATTGATGAAACATTGTGTGTAGTTAAGCATTTAACTCAATACATGGAGGTAACCAAAAATCTCAGGGGTTCTGAGAAAGCGTTATTGATAACACACAAAAAACCACATACAAAAGTTTCAGTTCAAACCATTTCTAGATGGTTAAAACAGGTTTTGGGTCTAGCAGGAATAGACACTGATGTGTTTAAATCTCACTCCACTAGGACGGCAGCTACGTCCGCGGTGAAGGTACAGGACGTACCACTCGATCAAATTTTAGAGGCCGCAGGGTGGTCTAGAGAAGAAACTTTTTCAAAGTTCTACAATAAACCTGTTGTCACGGTGCCAGGATTTGGACACGCAGTACTGGGTTCTCTTTAAATGCTTGCTTTGTTTATATTATCGATTTATATTATCGATTTATGTTACCATTGACATCATTTATCAATTATTTTGTAATTTTCCCCTGCAATAGAGGGGTTATTATTAAAAAAGTTGTTCTTTTTATAATTAAAGGACTTATTACATAAATTATAACAATGTGTTAAAATACTTTTTACTCACTACTATTTTGACCAAACAGAGAGTCGTATGAAATGAGTTTACGACATGGAAAACACAGAGCTTTAAAATCTTCACGTAGTCACTCACGTGACTCCGAAGTAAAATAGTGAGATTAAACGAGAACTTACCTGTTCGAAGTTTGATCTTTATTTTATGAGGAGTTACGATGAGGGATTACGTGCCCTCCACTCCCAACCCTCATAATATAAATGATCATCTGGTAGTTCTAGTCTATTTTGAGCCTTACTATTTTACTCCGGCTATTGGTTCTGTGTTTTTCATGCCGCTGCTTTGAAGTATGCCGTTCCAGCGCCAGGCGGGGTCTTCTTCACGTAATCCCTCATCGTAACTCCTCATAAAACAAAGATCAAACTTCGAACAGGTAAGTTCTCGTTTAATCTCACTATTATCCTCCAAACCTGTACGTCTTTGGAGTTTGGAAGGGAACCGGAGATCCTAGAGAAAACCCATGCAGGTCATGGGGAGAACATACAAACTCCGTACAGACAGCCCCCATAGTCAGGATCGGACCCGGGTCTCCGACACTGTGAGGCAGCAACTCTATGCTGCCGCACCTGTTATAAGAAACTGCAGGTGCTGCTTTACAAATATAGACACAGAGTGAGTGCCCCTATTGATGTTGTCCACAGATGCTTCCTGTCCTGCTGTGTTACTCCAACACTCTTGGCGGCAATCCTGGACATATTCAGCCATGTTCACATTGAATGGCGGTGCAGGCTCAAAGGGCTGAATGGCCAACTCCTGCACCTATTGACTATGTATCTATGTATTTATGAGATAAGGAAATTGGAATTCCCAACCAAACTGTGATGAATCCTGATAAAATGCTTTCTATGGTGCATCTGTAGAAGTTGGTAAGAGTTGTAGGGGACATGCCGAATGTCCTAAGCCTTCGTGCCTATATTAGTAAAGCAGCATCTGCATTTCATTCTTACACATAGTACAGTGTCTGCCTCAGTGGCAGCTTCCCTGGTGGTCTAGTGGTTTGGATTCGGTCCTCTCACCGCCGCGGCCAGGGTTCAGGGAAAGGCAGCTTTTGGTCTCACTGCTTTGCTGCTTTTCTGAGTGCGACCATTTTATTTTCTAAGTCTTGCGTACATGAAGGCATCTCAGTTCCTCGTGGAAACTATAGAAAATGTTCAAAACGACTTCAAAGTAAATGTTGTTTTCAGGTTTGGTGTTCTCAGCAGATTTAGACTTATATTCGGATGGAAGCTAGACACAAAATGCAGTAGTAACTCAGCGGGACAGGTAGCATCTATGGAGAGAAGGAAAAGGTGACCTTTTGGGCCGAGACCCTTCTTCAGACTGAGAGTCAGGGGAAAGGGAAACAAGACATATAGACGATGATGTAGAGAGATATAGAACAAATGTATGAATGATATGCAAAAAAGTTATGATGGTGAAGGAAACAGGCCATTGTTAGCTGTTTGCTAGGTGGGAACGAGAGGCTGGTGCGACTTGGGTGGGGGAGGGATGGAGAGAGATGAAATCAAGGCGGTTACTTGAAGTTCGAGAAATCAATACACCATGTGCAACCTCAAGAAGGCCGCATCTATACTGCATGCCATACTCTTATAATTCAAATGATTTAGATGAAGGGATTAAAAGTAATATTAGCAAATTTGCAGATGACATAATGCTAGGTGGCAATGTGAACTGTGCGGAGGATGCTATGAGGATGCAGGGTGACTTGGGCAGTTTGGGTGAGTGAGCAGATGCATGGCACATGCTGTCGCCAAAACAAATCTCCAAATGCGACAGGCCCTTGAGGTTCCACCGAGATTTGAACTCGGATCGCTGGATTCAAAGTCCAGAGTGCTCACCATTACACCACGGAACCTGCACACTCTCCCCTCAGTCCTGTCTCTTCTCTCTCTGTCTCCCCACCATCAGAACCTCAGTATGATCATTGGCTTGGGATAATTGTCAATTGTTCCCAGTGTGTGGGATTATCTTTATTGTATTGTTAAAGAAGGAACTGCAGATGCTGGAGAATCGAGGGTTACACAAAAAGCTGGAGAAACTCAGCGGGTGCAGCAGCATCTAAGGAGCGAAGGAGATAGGCGACGTTTCGGGTCGAGACCCTTCTTCAGACCTTTATTGTACAACCTTTATTGTATTGTCTTTCTGCTGACTGGATAGCACGTGACAAATAACAATGAGAATAACAATAAACAAAACAAAACAATAGTGTTAGTGTGCGGGGATCGCTGGTTGGCTCGATTCGTTAGTTTAAACCGGGACTTCGGCCCACTGGGTCCGTGCCGACCAGCGATCCCCGCACATTAACACTATCCTATACACACGAGGGACAATTTTTACATTAACAATTAACCTACAAACCTGCACGTCCATGGAGTGTGCGAGGAAACCGACGTTCTTGGAGAAAACCCACGCAGGTCACGGGGAGAACGTACAAACTCCGTACAGACAGCACCCGTAGTTGGGATGGAACCCGAATCTCCGGCGCTGCATTCGCTGTAGGGCAGCAACTGTACCACTGCACCACCGTTTCCGTGCTGTATCTTGGAATGCAAATTAAAAGTAAACACCATCCTGCACTCTGGGGACAACTTACAATTTGCACCCAAGCCAATCAACCTATAAATCTTTGGAGTGCAGGACGAGAGCGGAGCACCCAGAGAAAACCCAAGCAGGTGATGGGGAGAACGTACATACTCTGTACAGATAGCACCCGTGGTCAGGATCGAACCCGGGACTCTGGCGCCGTGAGTCAGCAGCTCTACCGCTGCGCCACCGTGCCCGCCCCACTTCGTGCTTTGCGATGGGCCTCCTAACAATGGAGGAGGCCACAGACAAACAGGCCCGTGAGGAAGGAGGAAGGAGGAAGGGGAGATAAAATGACAACCGGAAGCTCAGGATCACTGAGTACATCCGATCCACAAAGTGTCTGAGTGTTTCCCACAGTGTACAGGGATCGGCACTGGGAAGGTACAGGCGATAGACACAAAAAACTGGAGTAACCCAGCGGGACAGCGAGCATCTATGGAGAGAAGGAATGGGTGACGTTTCACCTCGAGACCATTCTTCAAACTGGTTAGGGATTAGAGAAATGAAAGATATAGATGATGGCATAGAGAGCTAAAGAACAATGGATGAAAGATATGCAAAAAAGTAACGATGATAAAGGAAACAGGCCACTTCAGGTAGCCCCGGCATTCCCTCACTCTCCATCCCTCCCCCACCCATGTGGCACCAGCTTCTCGTTCTCTCCTAGCAAACAGACAATGGACACAGCCTGTTTCCTATATCATCGTTACTTTTTTGCATTTCTTTCATTCATTTGTTCTATATCTCTCTACATCACTGTCCATATCTCTAATTTCTCTCTCCCCTGACTCAGTCTGAAGAAGGGTCTCAACCTGAAATGTCACCCATTCCTTCTCTCCCCGGATGTTGCCTGACCCGCTAAATTACTCCAGCAATTGTCTACCTTCCACCTGAATACAAGGATCTAACACAGTTGAGAACGCTGCAAAGCTGAAAACAGCCTTTACATTGAAGTCCATTTGAACATTTATAATAGTTCCACTAGGAACTGAGGCACGTTCATATGCACAAGGCTTAGAGAGTAAAAATGGTCCCACTCAGAAGCGCAGCAAAGCAGTGGGACCAAAAGCTGCCTTTCCCTGACCGGGAATCGAACCCGGGCCGCGGCGGTGAGAGCGCCGAATCCTAACCACTAGACCACCAGGGAAGCTGCCACTGAGGCAGACATTGTACTATATGTAAGAAGGAACTGCAGATGCTGCTTTACTAATATAGGCACAGAGTAGAGGCGGTCGAAAACTCCAAACTCACTTGAGTAAATGCCACCGGGAGAAAAGTCGTCTCGAGCCGAGAACCAACGAATGAGCTAGGCCAAGAAGGTGTTGATCCCGAGAACCGTGACGTTGGAGCGGGAACGTTGACCGACGGGCGAGGAACGCTCGGATGGCTGCTTGCGTCCGTCAAAAGGGAGGAGGCACAATCACTGCATGCATCTACAAGGGCAGCACAGCACCTGACAGCAGACAGGTTCCACCCAGATTCCAACTCGGATCGTTGGATTCAGAGTCCAGAGTGCTCACCGTTACACCACTGAACCCACAGCAGATGCTGACCGCTTTTCCTGCCCCCTCCACTGCTCAGACAGGGTCCAGGGGAGGTTTATGAGAATGATCCCACGAATGAGTGGGTTAACATATGGTGAGCGTTTGATGACACTGGGGCCTGGACACGCTGGAGTGTAGAAGAATGAAACTTACCATATAGTGAAGCCTGGATAGAGTGGAAGTGGAGGATGTTTCTCTGCCTGCACGTGATCCATCTCCCTCCATTCCCTGCTTATCCATGTCACTAGTATTGCTGTTGGCGGCTCGATGGCGCAGCGGTAGAGTTGCTGCCTCACAGCGCCAGAGACCGCGTTCCGTCCTGACTACGGGTGCTGTCTGCACGGAGTTTGTACGTTCTCCCCGTAACCTGCCTGAAGCCAGCATAGTTCGATCAAGGATAGTCCGAGGGTCTCCAATGAGGTAGATAGTAGTTCAGCACTGCTCTCTGGTTGTGGTAGGATGATTCTGTTGCTTGATAACAGCTGGGAAGAAACTGTCTCTGAATCTGGCGGTGTGCGTTTTCACACTTCTGTTCCTCTTGCCAGATGGGAGAGGGAAGAAGAGGGAGCGGCTGGGCTATGACTCGTCCTTGATTAGTTTGTTGGCCTTGCCGTGGCAGCGTGAGGTGTTGATGGATTTAGTGGAAGGGAGGTTGGTTTCTGTGATGGTCTGGTCTGCGTCCACAAACCTCTCACTGTTTCATTCTGACGTCTCCACCTGCTTTAAGAAGATCACCATCATCACAGTGCCAAAGAACAGCAAGGTAGTGTCCCTTAATGGCTAATGCCCAATCATGAAATGGTGGGCGGCACGGTGGCGCAGCAATAGAGTTGCTTCCTCACAACGCCAGAGATCTGGGTTTGATCCTGACTACGGGTGCTGTCTGGATGGAGTTTGCACGTTCTCCTTGTGACCTGCGTGGGTTTTCACCGAGATCTACGGTTTCTCCTCACAATCTAAAGACGTACAGGTTTGTAGGTTAATTGGCTTCGGTAAAAATTACAAATTTTTGTAGGATAGTGATAGTGCACGCTGGTCGGCGCGGACACGGTGGGCTGAAGGGCCTGTTTCTGTGCTGTATCTCTGAAGGCTAAAGTCTGAAGAAACTTGACTGAGGGGAGAGTGTGCAGGTTCCGTGGTGTAATGGTGAGCACTCTGGACTTTGAATCCAGCGATCCGAGTTCAAATCTCGGTGGAGCCTCAATATTTGCTGAATCAGCAGTGGGTAAAGTGAAGGCCGTGCCCATTGAAAAGCTGAGCTCGGGGTTCAAGATGGAGATCATTACTTTTGGTGTTCATTAATAGTTTTAGGGGTGATCTTATAGAGGTGTCCAAAATCATGAGGGGAATAGATCGGGTAGACACACAGAGTCTCTAGCCCAAAGTAGGGGAATCGAGGATCAGAGGATATAGGTTTAAGGTGAAGGGGAAAGATTTTATAGAAATCTGAGGTGTAACCTTTTCACACAAACGGTGGTGAGTGTATGGAACAATGCCAGAGGAGGCAGCTGAGGCAGGGACTTTCGCAATGTTTATGAAACAGTTAGACAGGGACATGGATAGGACACGTTTGGAGGGATATGGGCCAAATGCGGGAAGGTGTGACTAGGGTAGCTGGGACATGTTGGCCGGTGTGGGCAAGTTGGGCAGAAGGGCCTGTTTCCACACTGTATCACTCTATGAATCTAATAAACTCAGGCAGACTTTAACAGTGCTAAGTCAACAGAGGCCCTGCTAGCTGGCAGGGGCTCTCGTGAACAAAATGGTGACGGACCTGGCTCAGAGTCATAGAAACAAATATGGAAAAAAACATAGAAAATATAGGCGCAGGAATAGGCTATTTGGCCCTACGAGCCAGCACCGCCCATTCAATATGATCATGGCTGATCATCCAAAATCACTACCCCATTCCTACTTTCTCCCCATATCCCTTGATTACGTTAGCCCTGAGAGCTATATCTAGCTCTCTCATTAATGCATCCAGTGAATTGGCCTCCACTGCCTTCTGTGGCAGAGAATTCCACAGATTCACAACGCTCTGGGTGAAAATGTCATGTTTACTGACTGTGGCTTTCGTGAATAAAATGGTGATGGACCCGCCACTGAATTAAAGAGAAATAGAGTGATACACTGTGGAAACTGGACTAAATCTTTCCCTCCTCACCTAAAACCTGTGTGCTCTGGCCCTCGATTCCCCAATTCTGGGCAAGAGACTACATCTACCCGATCTATTCTTGTCATGATTTTATACACCTCTGTAAGATCACCCCTCATCCTCCTGTACTCCAGGGAATAGAGTCCCAGCCTGCTCAATCTCTCCCTCTAGCTCAGACCCTCTAGTCCTGGCAACATCCTCTGCACTCTTTCCAGCTTGATGCCATCTTTCCTATAACATGGTGCCCAGAACTGAACACGATACTCAAAATGTGGCCTCACCAAAGTTGTATGTAACTCTATCCATGACCTCCCAACTTCTACACCCTCACATCCTCAGAGTTGAAGTGGTTACTTCTCGGGTATCTAGGGAAACATCCCTTGGTCTTTTCCACAACAGTCTTTTGCCGACTTCATCCCGAAAATGCCATCCCATTCGGCACAGTACGGAACAGTGGTAGAGTTGCTGTCTCACAGATCCAGAGCCCCAGGTTCGACCCCGACCACGGGTACTGTCTGTACGGAGTATGAACGTTCTCCCTGTGACCACGTGGGTTTTCTCCGGGTGCTCTGGTTTCCTCCCATACTGCATGGAGGTGCAGGTTTGTAGGCTAATTGACTTTGGTAAAATTGTAATTTGTCCCTAGTGTGTGTAGGGTAGTGGAAGTGTGCGGGGATCGCTGATCAACGCGGACTCGGTGGGCCGGTGGCCCGATGGGCCTGTTTCCGCGCTGTATCTCTAACGGAAACCAAACTAAACTAAACGAAGAAACTTAAAAGCATTCCCCCTTGTCTTTGGTCTTCCATCTTAGCTTCACGCACTGGCACATTGCTGTCGGTGCAACAGGCCTACAGAAGCATAACCTTTAGAAGACTTTGGCCAGGCTGCATGTGGGGTATTGCGTGCAGTTCTGGTCACCCCATTACGGGAAGGATGTGGAGGCTTTGGAGAGGGTGCAGAGGAGGTTTGCCAGAATTATGCCTGGATTAGAGAACACGCTACAGGACTTAAATTGTTTTCTCTGGAACACGGAGGCTGAGGGGAGACCTGGTAGAAGTATATAAAATTCAAGAGACATAGATAGGGTAGACAGTCAGAACCTTTTCCCCCAGGTAGAAATATCAAGGACTTGAAGGCTAGCTTTCAGGTGAGAGGGGGCAAAGTTTAAAGGAGACATGCGGGGACAAGCTTTATTTTACACAGAAGGTGGTGGTAGCCTGGAAAGCGCTGCCAGGGATGGTGGTGGAGGCAGATACGATAGTGGCATTAAAGAGGCTTTTGGATAGGCACATGGAGATGCAGGGAATGGAGGGATATGGATCACGTGCAGGCAGAGAAGATGAGTTTATCTTGGCATCTTGTTCGGCACGGACATTGTGGGCCGAAGGGCCTGTTCCTGTGCTGTGCTGCTCTATGTTCTGTGTGCTTATGTTGACGTGCTTACACTCTTCAGTCTAGGTTTTGATCCATTAGCAGGAAAAGTGGTCAGCTTCTGCTGTGGGTTCCGTGGTGTAATGGTGAGCACTCTGGACTCTGAATCCAGCGATCCGAGTTCAAATCTCGGCGGAACCTGTTTGCTGTCAGATGCTGCGTTTGTGGACACGTGCAGAGATTGTGCCTCCTACCTTTTGACGGACCCTCATTGGAGACCCTCGGGCTATCTTTAATCAGACTTTATCTTGCAATAAATATTATCCTGTATGTGTACACTGTGGATGGCTTGCTCATAATCATGTATAATCTTTCCGCCGACTGGATAGTAGGCAATAGCTCTTCACTGTACCTCGGTTAAAGGCCAATAAAATAAATCCACACTAAACTACACTAAATTAAACTACACTAAACTAAACCAAACCAAATTACATGAAACCATCAAACTAAACTAAACTCCTCTCAACTACATTACACTAAACTAACCAAAAATAAACTAAACTGAACCACAATAAACTAAACTATTCTAAACTACACTAATCTAAATGGCACTAAGCTACGCTAAATTGAACTAAACTAAACTTAACATATCTACATGCTGCCAGAATGTTTTTCAACCTGCGTGCCCTAAATGTGTTAACAGCAAACTCAACAATATTGAGGATACTCCTCAAAGTGTCTCCCCTCGGTCCTGTCTCTTCTCTCCGTCTCCCCACCATTAGAACCTCTCGTTCCAGCTGGAGGGGCTTGTCACCGGGAGAAAAGTAGTCTCGAGCCAAGGACCAACGGACGAGCTCGGCCAAGAAGGAAATGATCCCGAGACCGTGGAGTTGGAGCGGGCGCTGAACGATGGGCAGTGGGGAAAGCATCCGTCAAAAGGGAGGAGGCACAATCTCTGCATGTGTCCACAAGGGCAGCACAGCACCTGACAGCAGACAGGTATCGCCGAGATTTGAACTCGGATCGCTGGATTCAGAGTCCAGAGTGCTCACCATTACACCACGGAACCCACAGCAGACGCTTTTCCTGCTAATGCTTCTCCTGCTAAGGCTTCTCAACCCAGACTGACGAGTGTAAGCACGTCAAGCTAACCATACATAACATAGTGCAGTACAGCACAGGAACAGGCCGTTCGACCCACAATGTCCGTGCCCGACATGATGCTAAGATAAACTCATCTCCTCTGCCTGCATGTGATCCATATCCCTCCATTCCCTGGATATCCATGTGCCGATCCAAAAGCCTCTTTAATGCCACTATGTATCTGCCTCCACACGTGATCCATATCCCTCCATTCCCTGGATTTACATGTGCCTGTTTACTATCGTATCTGCCTCCAACACCACAGAGTGATTCAGCATTTAAAGAGGCCCGTCGACCCTACTTGTCCACGTTGACCAAGATGCTGCATCCAAGCTAAAGGCACAAACAGTGCTGGAATGACACAATGAGTTACTCCAACAAACTGTGTCCTTTTCTGTAAACCAGCATCTACACTTTCTTGTTTATCCATCTAAGAAGATGTTTCCACTAGGGGGAGAGTCTGGGATCAGAGCGCCCAGCCTCAGAATAAATGGATGTACCTTCAGAAAGTTGATGACGAGGAATTTCTTTAGCCAGAGGGTCGTGAATCTGTGGAATTCGTTGCCACGTACAGTGGAGGAGGCCACGTTTTTAGGTAATTTTAAAGCACAGATTGACAAGTCCTTGATAAGATTGACAAGTTCTTGATGATGGGGACAAGGCAGGAGAATGGGGTTGATAGAGAAAAATAGGTCAGCCATGATCGAATGGCAGAGTAGACTTGATGGGCTGAATGGCTGCTAAGGGTTATGCTGCTAAGGGTTATGAACTTATGAACTAACTAGCCCCTGTGTGTGGCCCATATCCCTCTAAATCTTACCTATCCACATGCCAATAAAGTTGGCCCCGACAGGTATGAAACCCACGACCTTGGTGTTATTAGTACCCTGCTGTAACCAACTGAGCTAACTGGCTCTATATAAAAAGCATGCCCTGTACATCTCCGCAAACTAGGCCCCTTTCACATTAAAACTATCCTAGTCTCATAAGGTATTAAGAAAGGTAGAATTAGGCAATTTGGCACCATCAAGTCTAACCCGCCATTCAATCATGGTTGATCTATCTCTTCCTCCTAACACCATTCTCCTGCCTTCTCCCCAAAATCTCTAATGCCTATTTTAATCAAGAATCCTTCAAGATTCAAGAGATTCAAGAGAGTTTATTGTCATGTGTCCCAGATAGCACAATGATATTCTTGCACAACAGAATATATAGTAGGCATAAACAAGTACAAAACAGCACAGAACAATCAGCCTGACCATATACCAATGAATATTTATATACACCCATAAATAAACAGATAAAGTGCAATGGGCTATTAATGATCAGAGTTCTGTTTGAGTTTAATAGCCTAATGGCTGTGGGGAAGTAGCTATTCCTGAACCTGGATGTTGCAGATTTCAGGCTCCTGTACCTTCTACCTGAAGGCAGCGGTGAGATGAGTGAGTGGCCAGGATGATGCGCATCCTTGATGATGCTGGCAGCCTTTTTGAGGCAGCGACTGCAATAGATCCCCTCGATGGTGGGGAGGTCAGAGCTGATGATGGACCGGTCAGTGCTTACTACTTTGTGCAGTCTTTTCCGCTCCTGGGCGCTCAAGTTGTCGAACCAAGCCATGAAGCAACCGGTCAGCATGCTCTCTACTGTGCACCTGTAGAAGTTCGAGAGAGTTCTTCTTGACATACCGACACTCCGTAATCTTCTCAGGAAGTATAAGCGCTGATGAGCTTTCTTTATAACTACATCTGTGTTCACGGACCAGGAGAGATCTTCAGAGAAATGCACGCCCAGGAATTTGAAGCTCTTGACTCTCTCCACCATCGACCCGTTGATGTAAATGGGACTATGGGTCCCCATCCTACCCCTTCCAAAGTCCACAATCAGTTCCTTGGTTTTGCTGGTGTTGAGGGCCAGGTTATTGTGCTGGCACCGTTTGGTCAAACGGTCGATCTCTCTTCTATACTCTGACTCATCTCCATCAGTGATACATCCCACAACAGTGGTGTCGTCAGCGAACCTGATGATGGAGTTTGCACTATGACCGGCTACGCAGTCATGAGTATAGAGTGAGTATAGCAGGGGGCTGAGCACGCAGCCTTGAGGTGCTCCCGTGCTGATTGTTATCGCCGTTTACACATTTCCACCAATACGAACAGAATGTGGTCTGTGAATGAGGAAGTCGAGGATCCAATTGCAGAGGGATGCGCAAAGACCCAGTTCTGAGAGTTTGGTAACCAGCTTGGAGGGGATGATTGTGTTAAATGCCGAGCTGTAGTCAATGAATAACAGCCTGACATATGTGTTTTTGTTGTCCAAGTGGTCCAGAGCGGAGTGGAGAGCCAGCGAGATCGCATCCATCATTGATCTGTTGTGGCGGTAAGCGAACTGCAGTGGGTCCAGGTTTTTGTCGAGGTAGGAGTTGATTTGCGCCATGATCAACCTCTCAAAGCACTTTACACCACCGACGTTAGTGCCACTGGTCAATAGTCATTGAGGCACGTCACCTTGCTCTTCTTGGGCACCGGTATTATTGATGTCCTTTTGAAGCAGGTCGGAACCTCAAACCTCAGAAGTGAGAGGTTGAAAGTGTCCGTAAAAACTCCAGCCAGTTGGTCCGCACAGGATTTTAGAACCTGACCGGGTATGCCATCAGGACCAGGCGCTTTCCAAGGGTTTACCAATCTGAAGGATTTTCTGACATCGACCTCTGTGACGTCAGAAATACCATCAGAGCGAATGGGGGCTTGAGAAGGCACATTAGTGTTCTCCCTATCAAAGCATGCGTAAAATGCATTGAGGTCATCAGGGAGTGATGTTTCGCTGACATGTGTGCTGCCTCCTGATTTCACCTTGTAGGAAGTGAGTGCATTCAGGCCCCGCCACAGCTGCCGAACATCCGTCTCATCCTCCAGCCAGGAGCAGAAGTTCATTTTGGCCTTTTTGATGGCCTTACTAAGGTCATATCTGGTCTTCTTGTAGTCCTCGGTATCTTCGTACCTGAATGGCCGGTGTCTGGACTTCAGAAGAGTACGGATCTCATAGTTCATCCAAGGCTTGTGATTGGGAAACACTTGGAAGGTTTTTGTAGGGATGCAGTCCTCTACACGTTTGTTTATGAAGTCTGTAACGACTGTGGCGTATTCATTCATGTCTGTTGCCAAGTCCCTGAACATTGCCCAGTCTACAGACTACAAACAGTCCTGGAGTTGTTCCGCTAATACCCCCCTTCCCTCGGGGCATTGAGTATAAGCTTCGGGAAGTCATGATGCAGCTTTATAGGACTTTGGTCAGGCCACATTTAAGTAAGTAAATAAGTAAGTTTATTGGCCAAGTATTCACATACAAGGAATTTGCCTTGGTGCTCCGCCCACAAGTAACAACATGACATACAATGACAGTGACAGTTACGAATGACTCAGAAAACACTAAACATTAATAATAATAACACATTAATGATAAAACACCATTGATTAAGCATGTGAACCAACAAAATACCAGATCAAAGGGAGGCTATAGATTTTTGGCTGTTGAGTAGAGCAACTACTCGTGGATAAAAACTGTTTTTATGTCTGGCTGTGGGAGCTTTGACAGTCCAGAGTCGCCTTCCAGAGGGAAGTGATTCAAAGAGTTTGTGGCCAGGGTCAGAGGATATTGCCTGCTCGCTTCCTGGCCCTTGCAATGCACAGTTCATCAATGGTGGGAAGGTTGCACTGAACGCACGTCTACTCGACAATGAATCCCCTCAATGTGGTTGTAAAACGAGTGCCAAATTGTTTGCCTTGGCTTTAAAAAAAATGTTTTCAGAAAATCTATTGGTTTGAAGTGTTCTTACTGCTCTGTCTATGATGAGTGTTTTTGCTTCAGCACGTTTTTGCTTCAGCAGCAGCCTCTACAGGAGGTTTTAAGCATTTGAATCATTTGGTTTACACACTGCCGTTCTGAAGCTACTTGGCATTTTAGGGGGGGGGGGGGTGGTGTGTGTGTGTGTGTGTGTGTGTGTGTGTGTGTGTGTGTGTGTGTGTGTGTGTGTGTGTGTGTGTGTGTGTGTGTGTGTGTGTGTGTGTGTGTGTGTGTGTGTGTGTGGAAATTGTAGTGTTTTTTAATTGGTTGCAAAATTGTTTGTCTTGGCTTTAAAAATGTTTTCCGAAAATGTATTGGTTTGAAAGTGTTTGCCAAATTGCTTGTCTTGGCTTTTAAAATGGCTGCAACAGTTTTCGGATGGATAAAGCGTGAATAAACATTTTAATAGATCAGGACTGTGTTTAATTACACAATTGGCACACATTCCATGACTTCTGCTTATTAGCAAGATGGCGCAGACCATGTCATTTCTGGTTAGCAGCAAGATGGCGCTGTGCGTTATTTACGGTTCGTGGTGACACGTCGCTGACTGCAGAAGGCACAGAGTGAAGACGTCATTGAATAATTCAAGAGAGCTTACTGCTCTGTCTATGGTGAGTGTGTTTGTTGGACGTTATTTAAAGCACGTTTTTGCTTCAGCAGCAGCCTCTACAGGATGCTTTAAACGTTTGAATCATTCGGTTTACACACTAAGTTTACCACGTTCTGAAGTTACTTGGTATTTTAGTATTGGGTGTGTGTGTGTGAGTGTGTGTGTGTGAGTCTCTGTGTGTGTATGTTTTCAGAAAATGTATGGTTGTAAAGTGTTTGCAAAATTGTTTGTCCTGGCATTAAAAAAAAGTGCAAAGGAGACTTTAAACTAGAAAGGGTGAGTGGAGGGACTCGGGTAGAGGGTGCTAGGGGACAGGGTGAGGGGCAAGAGGCAGAGAAGGGACGCACTCGGACCCAAAATGTAGGCTAGCAACAGTAAAAAGATAATAAACAGAGAATAAGGGATGGTGGGTTTCTAAAATGTGTATATTTTAATGTTTGGAGCATTGTAAGAAAGGTGGATGCACTTAGAGCCTGGAAATATGATGTTGTGGCAATCAGTGAAACATGGTTGCGGGAGGGTTGTGATTGGAAACTAGATATTCCAAGATTTCGTTGCTTCAGGTGTGATAGAATTGGAGGGACCAGATGTAGAGGTGATGCATTGCTTGTCAGGGAAGATATTACAGCAGTGCTTTGGCAGCATAGATTATAGGGCTCGTCTAGGGAGGCTATTTGGGTGGAATTGAGAAGTGGGAACGGTGTAGCAACACTTTTAGGGGTGTATTGTAGACCGCCAAATGGGGAGCGCGAATTGCAAGAGAAAATATGTAAGGAGATAGCAGATATTAGTAGTAAGCACAAGGTAGTGATTGTGGGAGATTTCAATTTTCCACAAATAGACTGGGAAACACATTCTGTAAATGGGCTGGATGGTTTGGAGATTGTTAAATGTCTGCAGGATAGTTTTTTGCAGCAATACATAGAGGTATCGACCAGAGAAGGGGCAGTGCTGGACCTCCTGTTAGGAAATGAGGCAGGTCAGGTGATGGAGGTATGCATTGGTGAGCACTTCGGGACCAGTGATCACAATACCATTAGTTTCAATATAATTATGGAGAGAGTCAGAACTGGACCTAGGGTTGAGATTTTTGATTGGAGAAAGGCTAACTTTGAGGGAATGCGTAATGATTTAAAAGGAGTGAATTGGGACATTTTGTTTTATGGGAAGGATGTAGAAGAGAAATGGAGGACATTTAAAGGGGAAATTGTAAGAGTACAGAATCTTTATGTCCCTGTTCGGTTGAAAGGAAATAGTAAAAATCGGAAAGAGCCATGGTTTTCAAGGGAAATTGGACACTTGGTTCGAAAAAAGAGATACCTACAATATTTATACGAGGCATAGAGTAAATGAGGTGCTAGATGAGTATAAAGAATGTAAAAAGAATCTTAAGAAAGAAATAAGAAAAGCTAAAAGAAGATATGAGGTTGCTTTGGCAAGAAAGGTGAAAGTAAATCCAAAGGGTTTCTACAGCTACATTAATAGAAAAAGGATAACGAGGGATAAAATTGGACCATTAGAAGGCCAGAATGGACAGCTATCTGCAGAGCCAAAGGAGATGGGGGAGATATTGAACTATTTATTTTCTTCGGTATTCACAAAGGAGAAGGATATTGAACTCTGTGAGGTAAGGGAAAAAAGTACAGTAGCTATGGAAACCATGAGATTCAAAGAGGAGGAAGTACTGACACTTTTGAAAAATATAAAAGTGGGTAAGTCTCCAGGTCCTGACAGAATATTCCCTCGGACATTGAGGGAAGTTAGTGTAGAAATAGCAGGGGCTATGACAGAAATTTGACGTCAGTGGTGGGCAAATTAATGGAAAGGATACTTAGAGATAATATATATAAACATCTGGATAAACAGGGTCTGATCAAGAACAGTCAACATGGATTTGTGCCTGGAAGGTCATGTTTGATAAACCTTCTTGAATTTTTTGAAGAGGTTACTAGAGAAATTGATGAGTGTAAAGCAGTGGATGTTGTCTATATGGATTTCAGCAAGGCCTTTGACAAGGTTCCCCATGGAAGGTTGGTTAAGGAGGTTCAATCTTTGGGTGGTAATGGCGGAGTAGCAAGATGGATTCAACAGTGGCTGAATGGGAGATGCCAGAGAGTAATGGTGGATGGCTGTTTGTCAGGTTGGAAGCCGGTGACCAGTGGGGTGCCTCAGGGATCTGTGTTGGGTCCACCGTTGTTTGTCATGTACATCAATGATCTAGATGATGGGGTGGAAAATTGGATAAGTAAGTATGCAGATGATACTAAGATAGGTGGTGCTGTGGATAATGAAGTAGATTTTCAAAGTCTACAGAGAGATTTGGGCCATTTGGAAGAGTGGGCTGAAAGATGGCAGATGGAGTTTAATGCTGATAAGTGTGAGGTGCTACATCTTGGCAGGACAAATCAAAATAGGACGTACATGGTAAATGGTAGGGAATTGAGGAATGCTGTGGAACAGAGGGATCTAGGAATAACTGCATTGTTCCTTGAAGGTGGAATCGCATGTAGATAGGGTGGTAAAGAAAGCTTTTGGTGTGCTGGCCTTTATAAATCAGAGCATTGAATATAGGAGTAGGGAAGTAATGTTAAAATTGTACAAGGCATTGGTGAGACCAATTCTGGAGTATGGTGTACAATTTTGCTCGCCTAATTATAGGATGTCAACAAAATAGAGAGAGTACAGAGGAGATTTACTAGAATGTTGACTGGGTTCCAGCAACTAAGTTACAGAGAAAGGTTGAACAAGTTAGGTCTTTATTCTTTGGAGCGCAGAAGGTTAAGGGGGGACTTGATTGAGGTCTTTAAAATGATGAAAGGGATAGACAGAGTTGATGTGGATAAGCTTTTCCCATTGGCAACCATTTTAGAACCAATATAGACACTTTTGCAAGCATTTTAGAACCAATAGAAGCACGTTTTGCAAGCATTTTAGAACCAATAGAAACTCTTTCAGCAAGCAACTTAGAACCAATAGACACTCTTTCTGCAAGCATTTTAGAACCAATAGACACCATCTGCAAGCATTTTAGAACCAATAAACACCTTCTGCAAGCATTTTAGAACCAATAGAGACACTCTTTCAGCAAGCATTTTAGAACCAATGGAGACATTCTTTCAGCAAGCATTTTAGAACCAATCAAAACACTCTTTCAACAAGCATTTTAGAATGAATAGAGACAATCTTTCAGCAAGCATTTTAGAACCAATAGACACATTTTGCAACAATTTCGAACCAATAGACATTTTTTGCAACCATTTAGAACCAATAGAGACACTTTATGCAACCATTTAGAACCAACAGACACCTTTTACAACCATTTAGAATCAATAGAGACACTCTTTCAGCAAGCATTTTAGAACCAATGGAGACATTCTTTCAGCAAGCATTTTAGAACCAATTGAAACACTCTTTCAACAAGCATTTTAGAACGAATAGAGACAATCTTTCAGCAAGCATTTTAGAACCAATAGACACATTTTGCAACAATTTTGAACCAATAGACATTTTTTGCAACCATTTAGAACCAATAGAGACACCTTTTGCAACCATTTAGAACCAACAGACACCTTTTACAACCATTTAGAATCAATAGAGACACTCTTTCAGCAAGCATTTTAGAACCAACAGACACTTTATGCAAGCATTTTATAACCAATAGGGACACTTTTTGCAAGCCAATTAGAACCAATGGACACTTTTTGCAAGCATTTTAGATCCAATACAGACACTTTCTGCAAGCATCATAGAACCAATAGACACTTTTTGCAACCATTTTAGAACCAATATAGACACTTTTGCAAGCATTTTAGAACCAATAGACACCTTCTGCAAGTATTTTAGAACCAATAGACACTCTTTCAGCAACCATTTTAGAACCAATAGAAACTCTTTCAGCAAGCATCTTAAAACCAATAGACACTCTTTCAGCAAGCATTTTAGAACCAATAGAGACACTCTTTCAGCAAGCATTTTAGAATCAATATAAACACTATTTCAGCAAGTATTTTAGAACCACTAGAGACATTTTTTCAGCAAGCATTTTAGAACAAAGAGACAACTTTTCAGCAAGCATTTTAGAACCAATATACGCATTTTACAACCATTTCGAACCAATAGACACCTTTTGCAACCATTAAGAACCAATAGACACTTTTTACAACCATTTAGAACCAATAGACACTTTTTGCAACCATTTTAGGACCAATAGAGACACGTTTTGCAACCATTTTAGGACCAATAGAGACACGTTTTGCAACCATTTTAGAACCAATAGACACTTTTTGCAACCATTGTAGAACCAATAGACAATTTTTGCAACCATTTTAGAACCAATACATTTTTGCTAGCGTTTTAGAACCAATAGACACTTTTTGCAAGCATTGTAGAACCACTAGACACCTTTTGCAAACATTTTAGAACCAAGACACTTTTTGCAAGCATTTTAGAACCAATAGAAACACTTTTTCCAAGCATTTTAGAACCAATAGAGACACTATCTGCAACCAATTTACAATCAATAGACACTTTTTGGAACCATTTTAGAACCAGTAGAGACACTTTTTGCAAGCATTTTAGGACCAATAGAGACTCTTTTTGCAAGCATTTTAGGACCAATAGAGACTCTTTTTGCAAGCAATTTAGAACAAATGAGACACTTTTTGCAAGCAATTTAGAATGAATAGAGACACGTTTTCAAGCAATTTAGAACCAATGGAGACACTTTATGCAAGCATTTTAGTACCAATAGACACCCATCCCTGGCATCGGATTTAAATTTTAATTTGTGTTTAACATTCTGTTGTTGCAGAAATGCAGTAAAAGGTAACCATGTCTTAAGAAATTGATCTGTTTTTTCCGCGAAGGCAAGCCTAATATTTTTTCCAAATGTAGTGTCTCGGACATATCCGTAATCCGCATCTTCACTGCAGCAAACTGAACAGTAATAACTTCACTGTTGTTAGGCCCTAATTGAGGACACGTCTTTGAAATACCATTAGCTTAGAGCAGGCCTCAGACAGACCTAATGTGATCAGTTTTACATCTGATTCCAATATAACTAAGTATTTTGGAGAAGATATGATATATTCTCCTCCGGAAGTTTTGTAACTATATACAGGAAGTGAAAGAATGGGTTATAGTCGCTTCTTGAAGGAGACATTGATCACAAATAGGAGAGACATTTGGGAAGATCATGTTCAATTTGGTCTTTGAATAGTAGAGTCTGTGCAGTATTTTATATTGTATCAGGGAGTGTCTAATATTGAGGGAGCAGTAACGTATGTATAGAAGGCTTTCTTCCCAGCTATCCTTTGAGATTAATAAATCCAATTCATGTTCCCATGCTCGGCTAAGCATTTCCGAAGATGAGATGTGTGCAATTAAAAGGGTATTGTAAATGTAGGATATTAACTTACTTGTATCTGACTGTCTATTCATGCATTCGTCTAATATATGCCCATAGAATGACAGTCTTGTGTATGTGTTTTCACATAGTCTCGGATTTGAAGATATCTAAAAAAAAAACTTTCTGCAAGCATTTTAGACCCAATAGAGACGCTTTCTGCAACCATTTTAGAAGCAAAAGTCACTTTTCGCAAGTATCTCAGGACCAATAGACACTTGCAAGCATTTTAGAACCAAGATAAACTTTCTGCAAGCATTTTAGAACCAATAGACACTATTTGCAAGCATTTTAGAACCAATAGAGACACTTTTTGCAATCATTTTAGAACCAATAGAGACACTTTTTGCAAGCAATTTAAAACCAATAGACACACTTTTTGCAAGCAATTTAAAACCAATAGACACATTTTTGCAAACAATTTAGAACAAATAGACATTTTTTGCAAGCATTTTAGAACCAATAGAGACACTAATGCAAGCATTTTAGAACCAATAGACACTTTCTGCAACCGTTTTAGAACCAATAGAGACACTTTCTGCAACCATTTTAGAACCAATAGACACTTTTTGCAACCATTTTAGAACCAATAGACACTTTTTGCAACTATTTTAGAACCAATAGAGACATTTTTTTGCAACCACTATAACCAATAGACACTTTTTGCAACCATTTTAGAGCGAATAGTAACTTTTTTAACCATTTTAGAACCAATAGACCCTTTTTTCAACCATTTTAGAACCAAGACTTTTTGAAAGCATTTCAGAAACAATAGACACTTTTTGCCATCATTTTAGAACCAAATGACATTTTTTGCAAGCAATTTAGAACCAATAGAGATACTTTTTGCAAGCATTTTAGAACCAATAGAGACACTTTTTGCATGTATTTTAGAACCAATAGACACCTTCTGCAAGCATTTTAGAACCAATAGACACTCTTTCAGCAAGCATTTTAGAACCAACAGAAACTCTTTCAGGAAGCATCTTAGAACCAATAGACACTCTTTCAGCAAGCATTTTAGAACCAATAGATATGTTCTGCAAGCATTTTAAAACCAATAGAGACACTCCTTCAGCAAGCATTTTAGAACCAAGAGAGACACGTTTTGCAACCATTTTAGAACCAATAGACAATTTTTCAGCAAGCATATTAGAAGTGATACTTTCTGCAAACATTTTAGAACAAATAGAGAATTATTTGCAAGCATTTTAGAACCAATAGAGACTTTTTGCAAGTATTTTACACCCAATGGAGACACTTTTAGCAACCATTTAAAAACCAATAGAGACACTTTTGGCAACCATTTTAGAACCAATAGAGACACGTTTTGCAACCATTTTAAAACCAATAGACATGTTTTGCAAACATTTAAGAACGAAGAGACACTTTTTGCAACCATTTAGTACCAATAGACACTTTTTGCAACCATTTGAGAACCAATAGACACTTTTTGCAACCATTTTATAACCAAGACACTTTTTCCAACCATTTTAGAACCAATAGACACTTTTTTGAAGCATTTTAGAACCAAGAGACACTTTTTGCAACCATTTGAGAACCAATAGACACTTTTTGCAACCATTTTAGAACCAAGACACTTTTTGCAAGCATTTTAGAGCCAATAGACACTTTTTGGAAGCATTTTAGAACCAAGAGACACTTTTTTCAACCCTTTTAGAACCAATAGAAACACTTTTTGCAAGCAGTTTAGAACCAATAGAGACACTTTTTGCAAGCATTTTAGAACTAAAAGATACACTTTTTGCAAGCACTTTAGAAGCATAGAGACTTTCTGCAACCAGTTTACGACCAATGGACACTTTTGGGAACCATTTTTGAAGCAGTATAGTCACTTTTTTCAACCCTTTTAGAACCAATAGACCCTTTTTGCAACCATTTTAGAACCCAAAAATACACTTTTTTCAACCATTTTAGAACCAATGGATATTTTTCGCAGCCTTTTTAAAACCACATTAAGGGCACTCACAGTTGAGTAGACATGTGTTCAGTGTTATTCAGAGCTCAGGGAGACTGAGTGAGGCACACCACCGGCTTCCTCCATCTTGCAGTTACTGTGTGAGGCACACCACTTCCTGGTTTCATCGTCCCTCCCCTCCCTCCAGCAGGGGCAGCAAGCGAATGGGGAATATTTTAAAAACAGTAATATGTCTCTGATTTTTCATCGATGGGAAAAATCCTCAGGTCCTGGAAGGCGAAGGAGGGCTCTGAGCGAGGTGGCCAAACATGACGGCCATAGGTGGCGGCGTTCTCTGGGAAATCATAGCACAGGGAGCCAAAAGCGTCAAGATCAGACTTTTAGTGATATAGATAGACACCTTGTGCAAGCATTTAGAACCAATAGACACCTTCTGCAAGCATTTTAGAACCGATAGACACCTTCTGCTAGCATTTTAGAACCAATAGACACTTTCTGCAAGCATTTTAGAACCAATAGCCTCACTCTGTCAGCAAGCATTTTAGAACCAATAAAGACACTCTTTCAGTAAGCATTTTAGACCCAATGGAGACACTTTCGGCAACCATTTTAAAACCAATAGAGACACGTTTTGCAACCATTTTAGAACCAATGGACACGTTTTGCAAACATTTAAGAACGAAGAGACACTTTTTGCAACCATTTTAGAACCAATAGATACTTTTTGCAACCATTTTAGAACCAAGACACTTTTTGCAAGCATTTTAGAGCCAATAGATACTTTTTGGAAGCATTTTAGAACAAAGAGACACTTTTTTCAACCCTTTTAGAACCAATAGAAACACTTTTTGCAAGCAGTTTAGAACCAATAGAGACACTTTTTGCAAGCAATTTAGAACCAATAGAGACTTTCTGCAAGCATTTTAGAACCAATAGAGACTTTCTGCAAACATTGTGGAACCAATAGAGACTTTCTGCAAGCATTTTAGAACCAATACAGACTTTCTGCAAGCATTTTAGAACAAGATACACTATTTGTAAACATTTTAGTACCAATAGACAATTTTGCAAGCATATTGGAACCAACAGACAGTTTCTGCAAGCATCTTAGACCCAATAGAGACCCTTTTTGCATCCATTTTAGAACCAATAGACACTTTTTGCAACCATTTTAGAACCAATAAACATTTTTTGCAATCATTTTAGAACCAAAAGACACTTTTTGCAAGCATTTTAGAACCAATAGATACACTTTTTGCATGCAATTTAGAACCAATAGAGACACGATTTGCAAGTATTTTTGAACCAACAGTCACTTTTTGCAAGCATTTTAGAACCAGTAGAGATACTTTCTGTAAGCATTTTAGAACCAATAGACACTTTTTGGAAGCCATTTAGAACTAATAGACACTTTTTGCAAGCAATTTCGAACCAATAGAGACAATTTTTGCAAGCTCTTTAGAACCAATAGAGACACTTTTTACAAGCATTTTTGAACCAATAAAGACACTTTTTGCAAGAATTTTAGAACCAACAGCAACACTTTTTGCAAGCATTTTAGAACCAATAGAGACACTTTTCCCTAGCATTTTAGAACCAATAGAGACTTTTTGGAAGCAATTTAGAACCAATAGAGACACTTTTTGCAAGCATGTTAGTACCAATATACAATTTCTGCGAGCATTTTTGAACAAATAGGGACCTTTTGCAAGCAATTTAGAACCAATAGAGACTTTTTGGAAGCAATTTAGAACCAATAGAGACACTTTTTGCAAGCATGTTAGTACCAATATACAATTTCTGCGAGCATTTTTGAACAAATAGGGACCATTTGCAAGCAATTTAGAACCAATAGAGACAGTTTTTCTAAGTATTTTAGAACCAATAGACACTTTTTGCAACCATTTTAGAACCAAAAAATATAATTTTTGCAACCATTTTAGAACAAATAGACATTTTTTGCAACCTTTTTAGAACCATATTAAGGGCACGCACAGTTGAGTAGACATGTGCTCAGTGCTATTCCGAGCTCAGAGAGACTGAGTGAGGCACACCACTGGCTTCCTCCATCTTGCAGAGATTGAGTGAGGCACACCACTTCCTGGTTTTATAGCCCCCCCCCCCCCCCCCCCCCCGCAGGGGGAGCAGAGAGAATGGGGAATATTCGAAAACAGTAATATATCTCTGATTTTTCATCGATGGGAAAAATCCTCTGGTCCTGGAAGGCAGAGGAGGGCTCTGCGCGAGGTGGCCAAAAATGACGGCCGTAGGTGGCGGCGTTCTCTCGGAAATCACAGCACAGCGAGCCAAAAGCGGTCAAGATCAGACTTTTAGTAATATAGAAGATATAAGACTTATTCGATAGCTTACTGATATTAATATGTTCAACTATTAGCCGGTTCAAAGTTGGTGAACGTATAGTAATCTGTTAGTTCCACCTGCAGTTGCATAGACAAAGCAGCCTCTCTCTCTCTCACTCCCTCTCTGCCACCCTCTGCTTCCCACCACCTTTCCCACACATTCCAGTGCAATCTCTAAAATTCCTCAAAACTTACCACAGCTTGCTCAATATCTCAACACTTACTCAACCTCTCCCTCGCTCTTTACCTCTCCCCTCTCCCTGCCCCTCTCACTTTCCCCCGTCGCTCCTTACACTCTCCAAATATTCCATGACTTCCCCAAACTAATTCTCACACGATGGCTCTCCATAACTCTCCCGTGTTCCCTCTTCCTGCCTCTACCTCTAACTCTCTACTGCTCTACCCCTACACCTCCCGTTCTCTGCCGTACTCCCTCTCGCTCAGTCCTGCAATCTGTCAAGTTCTCTGTTTAACATTTTGACAGACTTTGTATCGGCAACTTTATAACAGCATATTAAGTATGAACTCACTGCAAAATCATCTGGTAACTCTGATAAGTCTGGTAATTAAATATTGAACATTAAGTTAATATACACGATTTATTGCGTAACTTATTTGTATTAGTATATTAATATATTAAATAAGCTATTAAGTGATTCGGGTTTGGAAAGCCTATACCAGGTTGTTGATACCGCTGTAGTTTACATAGACAAAGCAATCTCTCTCTCTCTCTCTCCCTCCCTCTCTCCTGCCTGTGCCTCCCGCCAGCTTTCCCACATATTCCAATTCAATCTCTGAACTTCTCCCAGACTTAGCAAAACTTAGTCAATACGTCTCAGTACTTACCCACATTATCTCTCTCATCCTCCCTCTCCCTGTCCCTCCCATCCACCCCCATCACTCCCCAGTCCCCCAACCCTCCCAAAACTTCCTCTGACCGACTCTCACTTACATTGACTTTCCAAACACTATTTCACTCCCTCTCCCTCTCTACCTCTCTCTCTCTCTCTCTCTCTAAAACTCTACCTCTACCCCTGCTCCTCTCCGCCTTGTTGTCTCTCTCTCTGCCATGCGGTCTCTCAAGTTCTCTGTTTGAAGTATTAATAGACTGTGTATCGGCAAGGTGTGCGGATGCGGTGCCGAC
This sequence comes from Raja brachyura, assembly GCA_963514005.1. The sequence continues at coordinate 3,117,095 of OY740826.1, forward strand.
AGACAAGAGGCCGAACCAAAGAATCCGAAGCCAAAGAACCGACTAGAAACAAGGCCGAAACTGGAATGAACCGAAATAGTCTGAAGATGAAACGCCTACTAAGCGAAAGGGTTGGACGCCTAAATGCAAGCTAATCGAAAGCGCGGGATGCCGAAATGCCTACAAACCGAAAAGGCCTAAAAGCAAACTTACCGAATGGCCGCTCAGACTATACGCCACCTACCCGAAAGGCGGTGGCGCCTACAGGCCAAAGGACCGACACCCACTCAACAGAAAAGTCCAATAACAGACTTGGCGTTGCCGGCGCGCGGGACTAGTCAGCAATTGGTCCAGACCCCCGCGTCCATCACATCACTGTGAAGGCATGAACATTGTCCCAAACCTCCGCTCCACCCAACACACAACCCACGGAGGGTGCCCGTGGGAGAGGTGGGGCTGTCCCGAGCGATGCACAGCTTCGGCCGCTTTCAACTTGGTACTTGGGTTCAGACTGCCCAGTCACCTATGGCTTGTGTGGGAAAATGAACCCCACGCTCCCCCCCCCCCCCCCCCCCCCCACTCTCTCCTGCTCACTCTAGCCTCTTCTCTCTCTCCTCCTCTCCCTCCCCTCTTCTCTCGCTTTGGTGATCTTTTTCCAATGTTCTATAGATTCAAGGTCAGTTCATGTGGATTGGAGGGTAGCTAATGTTATGTAACTTTTTAAGAAAGGCGGGAGAGTGAAAACAGGGAATTATAGACCAGTTATCGGTGGTGGGGAAGATGCTCGAGTCTATCATAAAATATGAAATAACGGCACATTTGGATAGCAGTAACAGGATCGGTCCGAGTCAGCATGGATTTACGAAGGGGAAATGATGCTTGACTAATCTTCTGCACATTTTTTGAGAATGTAACAACGAAAATGGACAAGTGGGTGCCAGTGGGTGTAGTGTACATTGTCTTTCAGAAAGCATTTGATAAAGTACCACATAGGAGATTAGTGGGGAAAATTAAGGCACATTGGGGTGCTGACATGGATAGAAAATTGGTTGGCAGACCAGAAACAAAGAGTAGGGATTAACGAGTCCCTTTTAGAATGCCAGGCCGTGACTAGTGGGGTACCACAAGGCTCGGTGCTGGGACCGCAGCTATTTATAAAATATATTTATGATTTAGATGGAGGGATTCAAAGTAACATTAGCAAATTTGTAATGACACAAAGCTGGGTGGCGGTGTGAACTGTGAGGAGGATGCTATGAGAATGCAGGATGACTTGGACAGGTTGGGTGAGTGGGCAGATGTATGGCAGATGCAGTTTAATGTGGATAAATGTGATGTTATATACTTTGGTAGCAAAAACAGGAAGGCAGATTATAACGTAAATGGAGTCAAATTGGGAAAAGGGGAAGTAGAACTGGATCTGGATAGTCCTTCATCAGTCAATGAAAGTAAGCATGCAGGTACAGCAGGCAGTGAGGAAAGCGAATGGCACGTTGGCCTTCATAACAAGAGGAGTTGAATATAGGAGCAACGAGGTCCTTCTGCAGTTTTACAGGGCCCGAGTGAGACCGCACCTGGAGTATTGTGTGCAGTTTTGGTCACCTAATTTGAGGAAGGACATTATTGCTATTGAGGGAGTGCAGCGTAGGATTACAATGATTAATTTCCGGAATGGAGGGACTGTCATATGCTGAGGGAATGGAGCGGTTGGGCTAGTATACTCTAGAATTTAGAAGGATGAGAGTGGATATTATTGAAACATATAAGAATATTAAGGGTTTGAGCATGCTAGAGGCAGAAAACAGGTTTCCGGTGTTGGGGGAGTCTAGAACCAGGGGCACAGCTTAAGAATAAGGGGTAAGCCATTTAGAATGGAGCGGAGAAACACCTTTTCTCACAGAGAGTTGCGAGTCTGTGGACTTCTCTGCCTCAGCGGGAGGTGGAGGCAGGTTCTCTAGATACTTTCAAGTGAGAGCTAGACAGGGCTCTTAAAATAGTGGAGTCAGTGGATATGGGGAGAAGGCAGAAACGGGTTACTGATTGGGATGATCAGCCATGACCACATTGAATGGCTCGAAGGGCCTTCTCCTGAATCTATTGTCTATTGTCTATTCACTTCAAACACATAGCAACACAATAAAGTTCGTAATGCAGTAACGTCTTTATTTCGTCCAGGAGGGTGTGGACGGCAACTCTATGTTAATACAGTTAACAGAGTTCCTCGTTTTCCACAAATATGTAATGTTCAATCAGATGAACTTATACCCCAATAGTCAGCAATTCAGCAATTCTTTGTTTTACATAGCATTGTACAGCCTCTTGCCTTGTTCATTTATGGTAATATTGAAGATCAGAAGTTTCTTCCGATAGAGGAAAGGTTATGTTCATAGATGGAACTATTCCTTATCTTTGCAGATTCAAACGGTCATGTTTTTTTTAAACTCGTTTACTCATCGTCTGTACATTACAATCTCCGGCGTAAAGGTTAAGGACCCAGTGTTCTGTACATCTTGTTGGGTGTTTATATCATAGGGCAAAGCTGGCTGAGTAAGGAGAGGAATGGGCAAGGCATCCATTTTATATACTTCTAAATCTACAGCAGAATTCATTTTGTAACCTACTTCCTTTAACTCTTTCACTGATACCAATATTCACCAGACAACTAACCTTGATCTCGTTGCAATTATACTCACAATTCAGCGAATGACCGATTTGTCGTCAGATTAGCGGAATAAAAACTAAAGTAGAATAAAAAAGATTAATGGAATAGGGAAAAATGATGCAGTAATTACATCGGGGACCCAATTCCTCCTCCCATGATCCGAGGCTCCTCCATCCTCGTGGTGGTAATCCTTTGAGAGATCCCGGACGAGCCCCCAAATGTTAATTCCGGTTTTTCTACCCTCCCTAGTCTGGGTCAGTAAAACACCGAATTGAATACTGGAGTCCAAACCCTTCTTTATTATTCACCGCGGGACCGGCTTCGGATCCAGTCACTCGATCCCACAGCAGCCTCGTGCAAACAGAACAAAATGAAAGACAACCGACACGCCCCAACGAAACGTTCCCAATTCATACAAATATACATTTGTGGGAAAAAAGGGATGGAAAAGTAGAGCGGGAGGCAACCCCTTAGCCCAATCAGAGATACCGGCGAGAAAATACAGTGGCAGCCAACCCTTTTGCCCAATCACAGATACAGAACAAGCGTCTGTACATTGAAACAAAGCAGAAACTTCTCCAGGGGTCCAGACTTGGTAGCGACAGGTGGGTCACATGATTTCCAGGCATGGGATCTCCAGCACCTGTGATGTCACCACCAGTGAAGCCAAGTTTCACAGTCACCTTACATTCCCAAAGCACCCCCATTTTGCATATTCACTCCATTAGCAAACACATTAAGCATTAAATGAAAATAATGCATTCTTTAACTTTTTGAATATCTTATAATTACAGATTAATGAACGAAACTAGAACTTGGACTGTGTAAGCAGTGTTTGAACAGCAGAATAAGAAAGGGAGCTATTGAGCTGACAGAATTCTGTATTAATTGCTTGGTAGAACAGTTAACAATTTATACACAGTTTATACTGCGCTGCGTTCGCTTTTTTCTTTATCCCGAATGACCTTTGACAAATCTCATCATTCCTTGCATATATCGAGATACCAAACTCGCTTGTTGACCGCCCTGGGGAATCCACAGTTATAAACATCAGCCCTTCAATTTACCGTTGGTTCAGGCTGTACCTCAATTGGGCATCTGCTGACCGAGCCGTGTTTGCAATGTTTGATACGTTCTTTGACATGATCAACGCTTTGTACTCTCCCTTCCTAGCAATTTTCGTAGTTGCAGGTGAGTGTTAATAAGCGTAAATATATTCATCATTAACGTTGCAAATGTAATAGTTGGCACAATATGTTATCGTGCTTTATTGTAGTTTAGTTTAGATGTGCAGCGCGGAAGCAGGCCCTTCGGCCCACCGAGGTCCACGCCGACCATCGATCCCCGCTCACGAACACTATTCTGCACACACGAGGGGCTATTTGCAATTTTACTAAGCCAATTATCCTACAAAATCTGCACCTCTGGAGTGTGGGAGAAAACTGAAGCACACGGAGAAAGGTCTACGCAGGTCACGGGCGGAGAACGTACAAACATCTTACAGACTGTACCCAATATCAGTATCGAACACGGGTCTCTGACGGTGTAAGGCAGCAATTCCACCGCTTCTCCACCGCTCGGAAATGTAATGAATTTATATGTGAACTGTCAAGGCATATATTTCAACAGACCAAACTGACAAATACTGTTAGTTTAGATTGATGTAGATTGTTTGCATGGATATGATCAGACTGAATATTGGATCCATGCGACCTGGCGCCATGGCTCATTCGAGCTCACTCCTCAATTGAGCCTTGGGGATAGGGGAAAATGATTGGGCATGGAGAGGGAGGACACTCCCCAACAGAGAACTAGCGTTCGATCTGCTGCAGCATTTAGGAAGGAACCACGATGATGTTTCCAGGAATAGAGGGTCTGAGCTATAGGCAGAGATTGCTGGGACTTTATTCCTTCGAACGTAGGAGGATGAGGGGTGTTCTTATGTAGGTGCGTAAGCCCATGAGAGGAATGGATCGGGTAGATGCACATAATCTCTTGCTCAGGGTAGGGATAACAAAATATTGACCATTTTAGTGTCTGACAAAATGGAGGATTTCTGTCTTTGCAAAACCTGCTTGGCATCTTTTTGAAAAGGCTGCAAAGACCACGGGGTTCATGGCTCCATAATGTCTAGGTCCTGGGAGGAAGCTAAGTACAGGGTGATGTCCAGATGTCCCCTCAATTGTTAATATGTATGAGGGTTTTTCAGAAAGAGCTGAGCCTTGCTGCAAATACATGATCAGGATTGGTTGGGGAATAGTTGGGTTATAATACCACTGTTAACTATGTTGCATGGTCTTTGCCCGTATTGTTTATATCGCCTGGTAAAATGTTTCTTTCTTTTTTCTTTTAAAATCTTTTTATTAGCTTTTTTCCCCAAAAACAAAAACAAAACAAAAAGAATAATTATAAACATAACAATGATAATGATACATAGGGATCAGGATTACATTAATAACACGTATAACCTAAATATGAGTCCAGTATCAATATACACATTGAATATAGACCTCATGGTCTCTGTGTAAATTTGGTTACATGTTTAAAAGAAAACTTATATATATTAAAAAAAAAGAAAAAGAAAAAAGAAAAAAAGAAAAAAAAGTAAAAGGAAGGAACAAAACCTCCCTAAATTAGAAGAAAAAAAAGCAAAACAGAATCTGAGCAGGGAATTTCAACAATTTAAGTAAAATAATTTTTGTTTTAAATTTAATTTCTTTTATTAGAAGTAATCAATTTACAATAGTGTAAACAGCTTTACAAACATCAACTTAATTCAGTTATTCTCATCAAATCCCGCAGGGTACCCGTCGAGCTGTGATGTCAAGAACAGCTACTTCTCTAAATACTGTATATATGGAGACCATATTTGTTCGAAGGAATTATATTTGTCCAATAGGACAAATCTGATTCTTTCTAAATGTAACGTCTCCAACATTTCTGCTGCCCACATTTTAATTGTGGGGGATAATGTTCCCTTCCAAAATTTCAATATAATTTTTTTCCCTATTATCAAACAGTAATCAAAAAAATTTCTTTGATTTACTGTAAGTACCGAATTTGAATCCAAAATTCCAAGTATTATTAACTTTGGGTCAGGGTCCAATCTAATTTTAAGAACTTCAGAAATAACCTTAAAAATTTCTGTCCAGTAGTAATTCAATTTGGGACATGTAGCAAAACTGTGTATTAAATTTGCTTCTAAATTCTTACATTTATCACAAATTGAAGAGAGATTGGGAAAGATACTATTTAATTTAGTTTTTGAATAATGTAATCTATATAGTACTTTAAATTGTATCAATGTATGTCTGGCATTTAACGAACACCGATGTATTCGCTGTAAACTTTCTTCCCAATTTTCTTTTGTTATAGATAAACCAATTTCATTTTCCCATGCTTGACGATATGTTTCAGTTGTTGGATTCTCCTTATCCAAAATTATGTTATATATATAGGCTATTCGCTTTTCTGTATTTGGGTGTAAATTAAACAATTCATCTAATAATCCTGGTTCTTTATTTTTATAATCTTGTGTATTGGATTTTATATAATCTCTAATTTGTAAGTACCTAAACAAGTGTTGCGGAGACAATCCGTAGATATCTTGTAACTCTTGGAATAAAAGAAATTTTCCTTTTCTATAAAGGTGCTCTATCCTTTTAATTCCTAAATCATCCCACTGTCTAAACCCTCCATCCAATATAGAGGGTTTAAATAATGGGTTATTCGTGATTGGTAGTCTAAGTGAAAGATTATCTAGATGTAAAGTCTTAACTATTTGTTTCCAAATACGTCTATTATTATAAATTATAGGGTTGTCCCTATAAATTTTTTTTTGTACTTCTTTTGGGGCAAAGAGAATCGAGCCTACATTATAAGGTAAACAGTCTTCCTTTTCCATCTTTAACCACGTTGGTTCATAATCCATATTTACCCACCAGAAATTCATATTCTTAATCTGGACTGCCCAAAAATAATATAAAAAATTTGGAAGTGCTAATCCTCCGTTTATCTTAGATTTACATAAATGTTTTTTACTTATTCTATGATTTTTATAATCCCAAATAAAACTATTAATAATATTATCTATTTTTAAAAAAATAAGATAATAAAATAGAAATAATTACTAAGTATTTAAAGTTAGTACCCCACCCCAATATACACAGCATTATAGATAGGAGCTGGAACATTTAACATCCTTTTTAATAAAAACGGAAGTCAATAGATTAATAGCCACGCTAGTGTGGCTTTCACTAATGCACACTACACTACATATCAGTGTAGTTTCTTTTTTTTCTGGGCACCCTGTTAACACCCTTTCCTCTGTTTTTTAATTACACTTTTTATTTTTTCTTATATATTAAGTATTTGATTTTATGTTATATATTATATGAATGTAATTATGAGCGATATTGTATAATTACTTTAAGAAGACATGTATATGGATTACTGAGGATAGAAATTTTCATCAGGTTGGCGTTTGGGTATACCGCTGGGCTGGACGGGTCGAGAAGGCTACTCCAAAAAAAACTACCCTAACAGTAAAATGCAAGACATGAATGTGAAGACTGGGGGGGTGGAATTACCTTCTGTAGTTGGAATGTTAAGGGAATTAATGAACCAATTAAAAGGGGAAAGGTGCTAGCACAGTTGAACAGATTGAAATCAGACGTGATCTTCCTTCAAGAGACTCATCTTAAAAGAGATGCTCAACATAGATTAACGGCAAAATGGATTTCCAAGGTATAGCACTCTTCATTTATACACAAATCTAGAGGAGTTGCAATAATTATCCGTAAAGGTATACCTTTTAAACAAAGTACTATAATAGAGGACAAAGAGGGTAGATATGTAATAATTACAGGGGAATTATATTCACAGAAAGTAATTTTGGTGAATATATATGCCCCTAATTTTGATAACCCACTATTTTTTAAGAAAATATTTAATAATATTCCTATTTCCACGCAATATAATTTAGTTATTGGGGGTGATTTTAATTGCACCTTAGATAGCTACCTAGACAGGTCTTCTACAAAAAGGAAAGCTACCTCTAATTCAAGTAAACTTATAAATTCTTTTATTAATATATCTAATGTTAAGGATATTTGGAGACTAGATAATCCATCCGGACGAGAATACTCGTTTTTCTCGCCTGTATATGGAACTTACTCTAGGATAGATTATTTTCTAATAGATTCAAAATTACTACCTTTTACGTATGATGCAAAATATCACAATATTATTATTTCAGATCATGCGCCACTAACATTCAAGATAAAACTAAAAGATATACTTAATAAAACTACTACTTGGAGATTTAATCCCCAGATATTAAAGGATAAGGACTGTTGTAAACATGTAGTGGAACAGATTAAACTATTTTTTGAAACTAATGACAAACCTGAAATTTCACCATCGTTACTTTGGGATACATTTAAAGCATTTATGCGTGGTGCAATAATATCAGCACAAGCTTATTTTAATAAAGAAAATAGAAAGATGGAACAAAAGTTAGAAAATGAGATAAAACAACTAGATAGTGAAAACATAAAACACCCTTCTAAAGAGCTAAGTAATAAAATTGCAATAGTAAAATATAGACTAAATAAAATATATTCTAACCAAGTCATTAAACTATTTCAACAAACCAAACAAGTGCACTTTGAATTTGGAGACAAACCACAAAAACTACTAGCACGACAACTTAGAAAATTAGAAGATGAAAAAATGATACATAGAATTAGATCTGCGCATGGAAATATATTGACGATACCAAAAGATATTAATGACAGATTTCTACAATATTATCAAAATCTTTATTCATCTAAATTAACAGGACAAACAGATGGTATGGAAACATTCCTACAAGAGTGTCAAATTAATAGTCTAGATCAGGAAGGTAGACACTTGTTAAACGCTGAAATAACAGTAAAAGATATTGAAGAATCAATAAGTTTGTTAAAGAATGGAAAAGCAGCGGGCCCTGATGGCCTGAGTGCAGAATTTTATAAAAAATTTCAAGATCTGATTTCCCCAAGATTATATACAGTATATAGATATGCATATGAACAAGGCAAATTACCAGAATCTTTAAATGAATCCACAATTACACTCATTCCTAAGGTAGATAAGGATTTGGAATATCCAGGATCATATAGAGCGATCGCCCTTCTAAATACAGACCAAAAAATATTAACTACAGTTTTATCTCGGAGATTAAGTCTGGTGATTTCTAAATTAATACATTATGATCACACAGGTTTTATTCCAAAACGCTATTCATCCCATAATCTCAGACACTTGTTTAATATTATATATTCAAAAAGAGTACGGGACAGGGAATTAGCGGTTGAATCGCTAGATGCAGAAAAGGCATTCGATCAGGTGGAATGGTTATATTTATTTAATATAATGGAAAAGTTTCAATTGGGGGATAGATTCTGTAAATGGATAAGAATTTTATATTTGAATCCAACGGCAAGAATCTTAACTAATCAAATATTATCAGCTAAATTTAAGCTCTCTAGGGGATGTAGACAGGGATGTCCATTATCGCCTTTACTATTTGCTTTGATGATAGAACCTTTGGCGGAAAGAATTAGATCTGAACCTGAAATCTACGGCTATAATACTGACACAACAACTAACAAAATATCTTTATATGCAGATGACGTTTTGATTTATATTACAAAACCGGAAATTAGTATACCTAAGCTGTTTAATGTTATAACTAAATTTGGCACATTCTCAGGATTTAGGATTAATTGGAACAAAAGTGATATTATGCCTATAACTGGAATTAATGTAAATATATTACAACAATATCCATTAAAAATAGTTACAGACAAATTTAAATATTTAGGAATTAATGTAACTAAATCCTATAATTCACTAATTAAATCTAATTACCCTCTATTATTAGATAAACTTTAAAAAAATATTTTGTATTGGAAAACACTTCCTATATCTATGATTGGTAGAATAAATGCTATAAAGATGGTGTTTTTACCACAATTATTATATTTGTTTCAGGCTATTCCTTTTTTTCTCCCAAAGACTTTTTAAAAAAAAATAATTTTTATAACGGTAGGAGAGGGAACAATTTATGTTGTGTGAAAATGTTGAATAAATCTTCCCCAAGTGTTAACAAAATTAACCAAGGACTCAAAAAATTCTCTCCTGATTTTTTCTAAATTTAAACATAATATCGTTTCAGAGTACCAATGGAGTGTGGTCGGAGGGTTAGAGTCTCCATTTAAATAAAATAGATCTTCTGGTGATTAATGTGGTAAAAGCAATCAGCCAATGGGCGGAACGGGACTAATGCATAGAATCTAACATTGGTAGCTCAAAAATTGCAGTAATATGATGAGGTTGTAAATCAATACATAAAATTAGAGAAATAGTATCAAAAATTTCTTTCCAATATTTTTCCAAAAGTGGGCAGGACCAAAACATATGGGTCAGTGAGGCCACTTCAGAGTTACATCTGTCAAAGTAGGATTTATATGACCATAACAACGAGCTAGCATATCTCTTGACATATGACCTCTGTGAACCACCTTGAATTGTATCAGAGCATGTCTTGCACACATTGAGGAAGTATTAACTAATTGAATAATCCTTTCCCATTTCTCTATAGGGACATTTGGAGTTCTCTTTCCCAGTCATCCCTAATTTTATCAAATATATCTATTTGTAATTTCAAAATCAACTCATAAATAGTCATTATTAATCCTTTCCGATCAGGGTTCAAATGCATTTTTTCCCCAAGATTTCGATTTGATGTGGTAACGGAAAATAGGATAGAGTAGCCTTCAAAAAATGTCTAATTTGTAAATATCTAAAAAGTGTGAATTAGGTAGATGATATTTATTGGCGAGTTGTTCGAATGACATAAAACAACCATCCAAAAACAAATCACGAAAGCTACTAATCCTTACCTCTTCCATAACAGAAAGGCTTGATCAGTACCAGAAGGTTGGAAGAGAAAATTAGATATGATAGGATAAAATCATTCAAACCAAAAAACTTATGAAATTGAAACCATATTCGAAATATGTGTCTTGCTATTGGGTTAGTCGTATATTTATTCAATCTCGTAATTGTAAAAGGTAACGAGGCCCCTAGAATAAAAGCCAATGATACCCCTTGTATAGAATCACGTTCAATATTTATCCATCCTGGGCATTGGGTATCTTATAAATCTTTTATCGAAAACGTTAAATAACGAACATTAACTGCCCAATAGTAGAATCTAAGGTTCGACAGTGCCAAACCACCGTCTTTTTTTTTTTTCTGTAAGTATTTTTCACTTACACTGGAATTTCTATTCTGCCATATATATGAAAAAATATTGGACTCAATAATATCAAGGAAAGATTTGGCAATAAAAATTGGTATCGTCTGAAATAAATACAAAAATGTAGGTAAGATAAATATTTTAATAGCATTGATTCGGCCGATTAAAGATAAGGACATTGGTGGCCGTTTAGTAAACTGCTGTTTGATATGGTCAATTAAAGGCATAAAATAAGCTTTAAATACATCCTTGTGTTTCTTGGTAATCTTAATGCCTAAATAAGTAAAACTTGCGGTATTCAATCTAAGTGGAAACTGTCCATAATTCGAAACTAGATTGCATAATGGAAAAAGCTCACTCTTACTAAGTTTAGTTTATAACTAGAGAAATGACTAAATTGATTAAGTAGAGCTACTATTGCTGGAATAGATTTCTCAGGATTAGAAATGAATAATAACAGATTATCTGCATAAATAGATAGCGTATGTGTCTTATTCCCACAGACAATACCAAAAATATTGCGGGATTCCCTAATTGCGGTGGCCAAAGTTTCCAAACCAATAGCAAACAGTAAATGATTTCAAGGCCAATCCTGTCTAGTACCTCAAAAGAGCCTGAAAAAAGGAGATATCTGATTATTGGTAAATACAAAAGCCTGATATGATATATCAGCTTGATCCAAGAAATACATTTTGGACCAATCTTAAATTTTTCAAGTGTATTGAATAAGTATTCCCATGCTACTCTATCAAACGCCTTCTCCGCATCAAGTGAAGTGACACATTCTGGGGTTTTATTTGACACTGTATATACGATATTCATTAATCTCCTAACGCTAAAGTATGAGTAACGATTTTTACTAAAACCTGTCTGATCTTCAGAAATAATTTGCGGTAAAATATTTTCCAATCTCGTAGCTATTATTTTGGAAAGAATTTTGGAATCTACATTTAACAGTGATATAGATCTATATGATGTCACTTCAGTAGGGTCTTTATCTTTTTTTAAGAATTAAACAAATAGATGCTTCATAAAAGGATTGTGGTAATCTATTCATTAAAAAGGCTTCTTTAAAAACCTTGCATAGCCAGGGAGACAATAAACTAGAAAATATTTTTTAAATGCTACTATAAACCCCATCTAAACCGGGAGCTTTACCAGAATTTATTGAAAGGATTGTTTTCTGTATTTCTTCATCCATGATGAGTTCACCGAACAACAGAGTCTCATTATGCGGTAAATTTGGCACGTTCCGTTTCTTTAAAAATGCATGCATCATGTTGGAATCAGTAGGAATTTCTGATTGATGTAGGGAGGTATAAAATTCCCGAATGGATCTATTAATTTCATCATGGTCTACAGTTAGTGTACCATCCCGTTTACTCACTGTAGTAATCTGACGTTTGGCTGACACCGCTGTCAACTGATTGGCGAGTAATTTATCAGAGTTGTCACCATGTATGTAAAATTGACTTTTGTTTTTAAGTAGCTGGTTCTCAATCGGTGACACTAATAACAAATTATATCTTAATTGAAGTTCAATCCATTCTTATAGAGCTCTAAACTAGGAGCTTTTGAATATTTTTTGTCAATTTCTTTAATCTCATCAGCCAATCTCATACGTTTTTTAAAAAAGTGTTTTTTAAAATAATTTGTCCACGAATATATTCCCTAAAAGCATCCCAGACTACACCATTGGATATTTCTTCAGTAGAGTTTGTTAAGAAGACGAAAGCAATCTGATCTTTAATAAAATTAACACAATTTAAATCTTGAAGCAAAGTAGCATTATATCGCCATTGTTTAGCACTGAACTTGGAAACAGGTAGTTTGATTGATAGTTTCAATGGTGCATGATCAGAAATAGCAATTGCATCATACTCACATGCAGTGACCGATGAAGCTAGCCAAGAATCTATTATAAAGTAGCCAATCCTATAATAACTATGATATACATGAGAAAAAAAAGAAAACTCTTTGACATTTGGTGTAAGGATCTCCAGACTTCTGACAGTCAAGTAAAAAATAATTGATCAAACTAGCTGATTTATTTGGAAGCACATGATCAGATGTAGATCTGTCTCCATTTGGCGCCTTTGAGGGTGGTGGGTTTAAAATGCCGTTTTCTCCAGCCTGTTCAAATTGATCTTTGTCAGGCTGTTTAGTTGCTGAAGAAAATCCGTTCCGACATACATTCTCTGAAGTTTTTTAAAAAACTACACTGGATAATTTAATAGTAGGAGTAAATTAAAAAAGTGTCTTCTAAAGCCATCAATGCCGACAACGGGACGGATCTCACGTACGGGACAAAGCAAGGTGCGCCATTTATTTTTACATATAAACGTGCTTCTTAGGATGCCTTTATTCAAAATTTCATGTTGGGAAAAGGTGACACGAACCGGCAGTATTTTTCCTGTCGATGTGGGGTTTAAATTCACTGCAAATGCAACGTTCCAAACGATCGCGTTCCACAAAATCCCACTAGCAAGATGATTTAAATGGCCATTAATTTACTGGAATTAAACACTAAATTCCTTCCATTTGGCCTATAAATTCATATACAATTCATATAAAAGCACTGTGCGGTTTTCGCATCGGTTTTCTCTGCTTCACTGATTGGGACGAATTAACCATTCGCGCGCTTGTGTTTGTGCTCCCGATGAGATCAGAGATGTAGTAATCTGGAAAGCACTGAAGGTTCGTGTTCATGTCCTTGTCGAGGGTGTATGGTGGGGGTTAGTCTCACAACACTTTTCTCTATTGGATTCAACGCCCCACACCGTTAGACAACAGCTGTTGCGGTCAGGTACCATCGAGTTGGCCTGACACCGGAGTGATTTAGGGGTTGCAGTCCCCGGTACAGACTGGGATACCAGAATTGGCTGGGGTATCTTAAGCGACAGGGCTGAGTAGGAAGACAGTGCTAAGAGAAAGTACTGTGTAATTGGAAGGGCACTTTTAAAAATCGGCATCGAAAGCCAGCACGAAGCGGAAGAAGTGCTGAAGCCCAGGTACTTAGCGGGTTTTAGGAAGAAGCACAGCGGTGTTGGAGTGCCCGCCTGCGTGAGTAGTATAAGATCTTTGGATAGGTTTGAAGAATTCGGAACAGTACTGGGAACTCAGTATTGGAGTATAATTGGCTGAAAAATACTTCCACATTACACTGAGAGGATTGGAAGATGCGTCTGTTATTAGTACCCGGGTAAGGGGGGAAAGGAATTTAAATAGTAGAAAGGTATTTACGGGATGGCAAAGGTCTAAATTCTTCGACCCAAATTTAACTAAATTCGTGGCTTCCTATTGAAGACCTGGTTATTGTATAGAGATCCTTTGTTGATCTATTCCAGGCTTTCATATTGAGGGCACTGGCTACCGTATATTAATAAAATAGTATATATTAGATCGTCTGAATTTGGAATTGAGTAAATATCATAGTGTAAAGTGTGTTTAATATTGCCACTGCTTTATTGTGTGTTGCCGTTAATTTAGAGTTTTTTGAGTGTTTGCTATTACTGTTGTAATCGTAGTTTGAATCACGACTGGACATTAATATAGTATGATTAAGACTAGTATTCTAATTGGAATCCGAATCGTGGCTGCGCAATCAAGGGGGCATATGTTCGGTTCCAGGGACGAGTAACCTGTTGGTGAAGAAAGTAATTTGGAAGAGGAAAAATTACCTGTTGGCGGAAAAAGTACCTTGATGGATAGTACCAACAAGTGAAAAAGTACTTTGAAGGGAAAGTCCTTTGTACCCGTGGGACTTTGCGGTTGCGATGGGGGACCTGGCCTCCCACGTGACAGAAACCCAACGGGTCCGACTTAGTCTATTGGAAACATAGCAACATAGAAAATAGGTGCAGGAGTAGGCCATTCGGCCCTTCGAGCCAGCATCGCCATTCAATATGATCATGGTTGATCATCCAAACTCAGTACCCAGTTCCTGCCTCCCCCCCCCCCCCCCCCCCCCCACCAATATCCCTTGATTCCGTTAGCCCCATGAGCTAAATCTACCTATCTCTTGAAAACATCCAGTGAATTAGCCCCACTGCCTTCTGTGGCAGAGAATTCCACAGATTCACAACTCTCTGGGTGGAAACATTTTTCCTCATATCAGTCTTAAATGGCCTAACCCTTATTCTTAAACTGTGACCCCTGGTTCTGGACTCTCCCAACATTGGGAACATCTTTTCTGCATCTAGTCCGTCCAATCTATTAAGAGTGTTAGGTATTTCTATAAGATCCACTCTCATCCTTCTAAATTCCAGTGAATACATGCCCAGTCGACCCATTCTTGAGGTGTTTCTTTGACTGACACCAGCACGATTTGGGTAATTTAAAAATATCGTGATACTTCTGAACTGTGCAGTTAACGACTGTGTTATTAGACAAATGCTTGTGTTTTATATCGCGGTGTGTTTTTGCATGGTAATGATAAGTATTATAATTTCGCGTTTGAGTACGATTTTGCTTGCGTGTTGTGAGCTCATTTGTCTTGGTCTAGATTGAAGTGTTTGACTGTAGGAGATTTGCTGCTGAAGTGCGTTTGATTGTTCCGTTGCACCTTAGATTGAAGCACCTTAGATCGTTTGCCGATTTAAGACTTTTTACAGACTTTGAAATTGTTTACAGGATTTGAAGCTTGTGTGAATTTTTGTGCATGAGATTGAGGGGTACCCGGGTTGAAAGGAGAGATCGATTGTATTGAGAGGTTAGATAGGTTGCGTGCTAATTGTGCAAGAGACTTACTGGCGCGCCGAAAAGCTTTTGGCCATTGTTTTGGAGCGAACTTATTAAGTCTCAGGAAGTTGCGAGCGGTGTAAATCGTTTGAGATATTGTGTCCATGAGCAAGATGCTATGGAGGATCCAGAAAGTCTGCTACAATTTGTATGCAGCGGGTTCCGCAGAGAGCAGAGAGATTAAAGTAGCTTTCAGGAGCAATAAATAAGAAATTAGGAGATGATTTATGGCCCGAAGGAGGGATTGGAACATTGAAGGGAGTGAAATACGTGGAAAATATTATTTGCCAGTGCATTAACAGTGATGCAGCAGACCTCCAGATACCTTGAGAAAGGAATGTGGGTGTATTAGGAACATAAGGAACGGGAGAAAAAGAACAATCCTGAAGAGAAACCGGCATTTGTAGATGTAGAGTTCAGCGACCTGTTGGTTGCCGTTGGCTTTGAAGGCGGAGACGATGAATATTTGGAGGATTGGGAAAGCATTAAAATTAGGAAAAGTTTGCAGCCTCCACCTTATTCCTCTTGCATTCCCCAGACTCCACCTTCAAATCCAGCACCTTGTACATCATGTGTTCATCACTGACCTCAGCCTGCAGCATCACCCATGCCTCCTGCAGATCCCATAATAAAAACAGCTTTTCAAACAGCAGCAACATCAGTACAGAGTTCTTTGATTCCAACCGCTCCACTACTGGCAGGTAGTCCAGTAGCAAACGGTACCCGGAGTAACACAAGGATCATAGCTCCCGTGTTTAAAGAAAGAGATAGTGCTAGAGTTGAAGTATGATCACCAGAATCATTTTATGAACCTAAACCTAGAAGGATAAGATGGCCACATAGAGATCAGATAAGTACCTTTAAGAAGTACCGTAATCCTCCTGGTGATGAGGACGATGCATCAGAGGGTGAAGTAGCCTCTGGGAACATTGAGGAGGAGACTGATATAGATAACATTATGACAGCATAACAAGCATCCCATCATCAATTTCGAGTTAAGGAAATGCCTAATCCAGCCTTTGATCCGGCTAGTGCAGTGGGTGCAAACAATCTAACATTTTAACAGTGAACATTTATACAGATTCTAGATATGCATTCGGAGTAGTATATGATTTCAGACAACTATTGGGGAATAGAGGATTCAAAACCTCGGCATGAACTCAAATATCTAATAAGCAATTAAAGGCCCTGATGCCACCCAGACAAATTTCCGTGATGAAGTGTTGTGCCCACACAGGAGGACAGACTCCGACAGACATTGGTAATCGTAGTGCTGACCAGGCAGCAAAATAAGTATTCTGGGAACGTAAGATGGCGGTGCCAAAATGACGAGGCAGACTAAACGTTTAGGTAACAAGACTCGATCGGAAAAGCCAATGCAAACCATCCAGGAAATTATTCAGTTGCAAGAGGAAGCTTCTGAAGGGGATGTGAAACTATAGAAAGAACCAGGATGCACAATTGATTGCATGACAGGGTTATGGACTACTCCGGCAGGGCAGACGTGCATGACAGATCCTCTTGCAGTTTGGGTTGTCGAGTTTGGGTTAGCTTTTCCGATAGAGTCTTGTGCATTTTGCAACTCCAAGAGCAATTGGAGACGCTCTCTTAACTACTTGGTGGCATCCAAGAATACAAACTTTGGCCCAGAAAGTTAGTAGTAGTTGCTTTGTTTGCCAGAAGTACAATCCTGGAAAAGGAGTACGTTGTGGAGATGGGAAGGCACCTTTGCCCATGGGTCCCTTTGAAACGTTGCAGATGGATTATAGAGTTGGAGAAATGTCAGGGATACAGATATGTACTCGTAATAGTAGATGTATTCAGCAGATTGATCGAAGCCTGTCCAATACTTGATGACAAAGTCGCTACTGTTGTCAATGTGTTAATGAGAGAAATTGGCCCCAGATTTGGTATCCCTATTCAACTTGGTTCAGACAACGGTCCTCATTTGATTGGGCAAAGTAAAAAAGAATTCTGGGCATCCAGCAGCAATTACACTTTGCTTATGGACCACGGGCTGTTGGACTTGTAGAAAGGTCAAATCAGACCGTGACAACTAAATTGGCTAAATTGAAGGCAGAGACAAGAATTGGTTGGATCAAATTGCTCCCCATAGATTTATTTCAAATTCGTGTCACTCCTGCAGGGAAATCTAGACTGAACCCAGCAGAAATTATCTACGGTAGACCCTTAAAGACTAATTGGAACCAAAATGCAATGAAAATTATACATTTCCATCAATTGGCTGCGGAGAAGACTGACTACTTTCTGGCTTTCACTCGAGCACTAAGAAGGTGAGTGCAGCAAATGGTGAGTTGCCTTTGTTGATCTCTTCTACTACGGTAAAGACTATGTCCTTATAAAGAATTGGGTAAAGAAAGGATTGGAGGTTCGTTGGGAAGGACCTTACCAGGTTATTTTAACAACTCCAATAGCAGTGAATGTAGAAGGGAGAAATGCATGGGTGCATCTTCACCACTGCAAGAGCATCAGTGGGAGAGTAGGCTGTCAACTCATTACATCCAGAAATCTCTGAGGTAACATCATACCCATTGAGAGTCAAGAACAGATACAACTAACAAGATTAACAAAGAGAATTTACGCCCATTCAAACTCGGGAGGTGAAGACTCATCAGTCGGAAGTCATAGAGCTACGCCCATGCAAACTCAGGAAGTTATTTGAAATTCTGATAAGTTACATCATCATTATGTTAGGTTATCCGGCTGGAACTGTCATCTTTGTATTTATGTATTATTGATTATCCTAGAATGATAAAAGATGGGAATGATAATAGTGGCCATTTTAATGTCTGACAATTGGAGGATTTCTGTCTTTGCAAAACCTGCTAGGCATCTTTTTGCCAAGGCTGCCAAGAACATGAGGTTCTTGGCTCCAGAATGTCTGGGTCCTGCGAGGAAGGTAACTACAGATGACCAGAGGTCCCCTCAATTATTAATATATATGAGGGTTTTGCAGAAAGAGCTGAGTCTTGCTGCAAATGCATGATCGGGAATGGTAGGGGATAGGCATGTTATAATACCACTGTTAACTATGTTGTATGGTCTTTGCGCTGTTGTATTGTGATTGGTCAAGGCGAGGGGCCTTCCCCGAATTGTTTATATTACCTGGTAAAATGTTTCTTTATCATGGGAACTGTCTTCCATTAGGAACTTTTTGTAGAAACAATGTACCCAATGGGTGTATATCTTTGACAAGGTGCCACATAATAGTGGTTTATGTTTAGGCTTAATATTGCGCCGTGTACCGAATTGCACTCAAAGGCTTTGCATTGCATACAAGCCACTCAAATCAGATAATCAAGTCAAAATCAATTACAATAGTTCCAGGAAAGGGGAAAGTGTAGAGTTCAGAATAAATTAGTGAGCATGTAGAGCACTATATCTGAAAGAGAAGTATAAAATCACGAGTGGCATAGACAGGGTGAATGCATAGCATCACTTTACCATGGGTGGGTACCATGAGAAAAGGACCCGCACGGGAGACTGGTGACTGAAATTAGAGCGCATGGTATTGGGGGTAGGGTGTTGACATGGATAGAAAATTGGTTGGCAGACATGAAGCAAAGAGTGGGGGTGAACAGGTCCTTTTCGGAATGGCAGGCAGTGGCGAGTGGAGTGCCACAAGGCTCGATGTTGGGGCCGCGACTGTTTACCATATATATATAAATTATTTGGAAGAGGGAATTACGAGCAACACTAGCAAGTTTGCGGATGACACGAAGCTGGGTGGCAGTGTGAACTGTGAAGAGGATGTTAGGAGGTTGCAGGATGACCTGGACAGGTTCAGTGAGTGGACAGATGCGTGGCAGATGCAGTATAATATAGATAAATGTGAGGTTATCCACTTTGGTGGCAAAAACAAGGGGGCAGATTATTATCTCAATGGGGTTAGGTTTGGTAAAGGGGAGGTGCAACGAGACCTGGGCGTCCTTGTACACCGGTCACTGAAAGTTGGCGTGCAGGTGCAGCAGGCAGTGAAGAAAGCTAATGGAATGTTGGCCTTTATAACAAGAAGATTTCAATATAGGACTAGAGAGGTTCTTCTGCAGTATAGGTATCTGGTAAGACCACATCTGGAGTATTGCATACAGTTTTGGTCTCCTAATATGGGGAGGGGCATCCTTGTGATTGAGGCAGTGCAGCGTAGGTTCACGAGATTGATCCCTGGGATGGCGGGACTGAGGAAAGATTGAAAAGAGTAGGCTCGTATTCACTGGGGTGTAGAAGGATGATGGTAAATCTTACAGAAGCATATAACATTATAAAATGACTGGATAAGCTAGATGCAGGAAAAATGTTCCAAATGTTGGGCGGGTCCAGAACCAGGGGTCACAGTCTTAGAAGAAAGGGGAGGCCATTTAAGACTGAGGTGAGATAAACACGTTTTTACCCAGAGAGTTGTTAATTTGTGGAATTCCCTGCTACAGAGGGCAGTGGAGGCCAAATCACTGGATGGACTTAAGAGTTAGAAAGAGGTCTAGAAGCTAGTGGAATTAAGGGGCATCGTGAGAAGGCAGGCACGGGTTATTGATTGGGGACGATCAGCCATGATCGTAGTGCTGGCTCGAAGGGCCGAATGGCCTCCACCTATTTTCCAATGTTTCTATGTTTCTACGTTTCTATGAACTAGAGTGCACAAGTTCAAGATGCGGGGGGGGGGGGGGGGGGTGGGGGGGTAGTTAATCGGATTCCGAGAAGCAATTTCCAGACAGAGTGGAGGGAATATGAAAATAGCTGCCGAAGGACGTGCTTGAAGCAGGTTAATTAACACCATTGGAAATTCGTTTAGACCGGTACATGGATAGGGACGTTTGAGAAGGATACGGGTGAAACGCCGGCAAATGGGACGAGTGCAGACGGGCATGTTGCTGGGCGTAGACGAGATGGGCTTGTTTTCGTGTTTTGTGGCTCTGGTGCTCTACGATGACTCCAATAAAAGAATCGGCTCTCCCACTATATTTCCCAATGTGCTTATTTCGCAATATCTTCGTGCAGTCTTAATTGACCGCCCTGGGAAATTGTCGCAGATTTAAATATCAGCCCTTCAATTTACCGTTGGTTCAGGCTGTACTTCAATTCGGCATCTGCAGACCGAGCCGTGTTTGCAATGTTTAATACGTTCCTTGACGTGATCAACGCTTTGTACTATCCATTCCTAGCGTTTATCGGAATTGCACGTGAGTAATGATCAGTGTAAATATAGTCATCAATGTTGCAAATGTAATAGTCGGTGTAAAAGTCATCGTGTTTAATTCTTATTGTCCATTTCTCATTTTCCTGTCAGCGGGAACTAGGATAGTGTCTTGATCAAATCTGATATCCTTCTTTCAGTTTAGTTTAGTTTAGTTTAGAGGTACAGCGTGGAACCAGACCCTTCGACCAACCGAGTCCGCGCCCAACAGCAATTTATCCTACAAATCTGCGCGTTTCTGGAGTGTGGGCGGAAACCCACGCAGGTCACGGGGAAACACCGTCACTCGAAGTCCACGGGTGTCGCCCGCATTGGCCGCCTCGTCAGCAACCTGTTTCGTCCCTCGCTTTTTGTTTTGTTTTTTGCTATGTGCTAAATGTATGTTTTATTGTTCTCTACCTTGTTTTATGTGGGGGGTGCGGGTTGGGGGCAATCTTGTTTATATCTCTTGCCTCACCCGCGTTGCGGCCGTCGTGGATTGGCGACCTCTGCTGGCGAGCTCCAACCGCGAGAGCCTGCGATCTTTAGCATCGTGGAGCTCACGGTCTCTGGTTAGAGAATGATTTCGGGAGGAGCAAGCAGCAAGGGTTCGATCGCCCCGACGCGGGAGTTTCGATCGCCCCGACGTGGGGCATCGATCGCCGGCTGGCGGAGCTTTGATCGCGCCGACTGTGGATGGTTTGACTGGAGTGAAATGGAAGAAGTGTAGACTTTATTATCTTCCATCACAATGACGAATATGGAGAATCCGCTGTGGTGGATGCCTATGTTATTTTTTTATGTAGTTGTGTTTTTTTATTATTGGCTATATGGTAATTCGAGTTTCACTGAACTTTAATTGGTACACGTGACAATATACAGAGCTTCGATCCTTTGAACCTTTGAAGACGCGATGGAACAAGGGACACGTGGCGCTGTCAGGCAGTAATTCCACCGCCGCGCTACCGAGCCGCTCGGAAGTGCACGGGAATTGTATTTGAACTGTCGAGGCATGTATTGTAACAGACCAAACTGGTCTAGATAGGTGCAGATATGATCAGCCTAAAAGGATCGATGATCACTTGGCCCCATGTCTCCTTCGAGCCCGCTCCTTAATTGAGCGTTGGAGCTAGATAAAAAGGATTGGGCGTGCACAGCGGGGGGAGGGGGGGCGGGGGGGGGGTCACGCCAACAGATAACTAGCGTTGGATGAGCCGCAGTATTAGGAAGGAAATGTTGCCAGGGCTAGAGGGTGTTGTCTATACGCAGAGGTGGAGTAGGATGTGACACTATTCCTTGGAACGCAGGAGGATGGGGGCTGATCTTATAGAGATGTACAAGATCATGGGAGTAATATATCGGATAGAGTGACCCAGAGTGGTGGAATCGAGGACCAGAGGACATAGGTTTGGGATGATGGAAAATGATCTAATATGAATCTGATGGGTCACTTTTTCACACAAAAGGTTGTGGGTGCATGGAGCCAGCTGCCAGAGGAGGTCGTGGGGGTTGGAACTATGCCAACGTTTAAGAAACAGGTAGACAAGCACATGGATAAGGATAAGACAGGTTTGAAGGGATATGCTTTGCGGGGACACGTTGGGCGGTGTGGGCAAGTTGCTTCGAAGGGCCTGTTTCTACACTGTATCACTCTATGATTCTATGACTCTGAAATGTTAATCCATAAGGCGTATTTGCCCCTTATTTGTACAGCGGGAGTGAGTTTGGTGACTGGTTGTCTTGTCTCTCACAGTGAACGCGGTGACGGTGTGGATTCTCTACCGGGGGAAGTGCGGCCTCTCCAGGTGCATCACTATCTACATGATCGCCATGGCAACGTCGGACCTGATGGTGGTGGTTATTCAGGTGATATTCAATCGCACTCTCCCCTACTACTTCCCCAACTCCTTGTTGCAGCTCACGCCGGTCTGCAGCTCCGTCATTGTCCTGGTCTGCTGGGCGAGAGACTCTTCCGTCTGGCTGACCATAGCTTTCACCTTTGATCGTTTCATTGCCATTTGTCGGCCGAAGCAGAAAGCGGCGTACTGTGTTCCCAAAACAGCGGCCGCAGTGATCGTCACGGTGTGTGTGCTGTTCGTTGCGAAGAACATCCCCTGGTACTTTAGTTTTGAACCTGTCTATGTCGCCGACAATCTCCCGTGGCTGTGCCAGTCCACGCCTTCCTTTTACAGGCTCCCCGCATGGCTTGCGTTCGACTGGCTTCACCGAATCCTCACCCCGTTCCTTCCCTTTTTCTTCATTTTGATCTTCAACGCTCTGACCGTGTGGCACATCCTGCAAGCGAACAGAGTTCGCAGGCGGTTGTTCTCGAACGGGGGCGATGCCCCGGTCGACCCAGAAGCAGAGAGCAGGAGAAAATCGATCATATTGCTGTTCGCCATCTCAGGCAGCTTCATCCTGTTGTGGATGCCATATGTGGCCAACTTTCTGTATTATCAAATCTCGGCGAATCACTATAATTCAGGGCCGAACGATCCCGGATATATCCTACGGCAGATGGCTTACATGTTCCAGCTCACCAGCACCTGTACTAACTCCTGCATTTACCTGGTCACGCAGGCTAAGTTCAGAGAGGAACTGAAGAATATCGTCTGCACTCCCATTATGCACATTGTTGGCTTATTCAAATAAACAGAACTGAACTCACACGTTCTTATAGAGCTGTATATAATGACCGAGGGAATAGTTGGGCAAAATGCACAGCGCCTTTTACCCCTGGTAGGGGTATGGATTAACGTGCAACTGAAAAACATTAATAGGAACCACAGGGCATATTTGTCATACAGAGCCTAATAAGTAAATGGAACGAGGTGACAGAGGAAGAAGTAGGGGCAGGTACAATTAAGTCAAATGAGCTAGAACATGGAAGATGCATCAAGAGGGATGAGGGCCAAGCCGCTATAAATGAACCTTCTCCACTGTCAGAATGAGGCCAAATGCAAATTGGAGGACCACCTCGTAGTTCACATCCAGCCCAGCGGTATGAATGTTGATTTCTCAAACTTCAAGCAACACTTGCGTTCCCGCTCTCTCCACCCTTCCCTCACCCATGTCATGTTCGTGTCATGTTCGGTCTACACTGTTTGTATCCACTCGTCATCATCTCCTCGCCAGCCAACAACGGACCATTGTGGGCTCCACCTGTCTTTGATCAATTGGCTGATTTTCGTTTGTTCATTTTAGACCATTCATTATTTGTTTTTTTTATTATATTTTCTGCACGAGCGGTCACGGTGGCGCAGCGGCAGAGTTGCTGCCTTACAGCGAATGCAGCGCCGGAGACCCGGGTTCGATCCCGACTACGGGTGCTGTCTTTACGGAGTTTGTACGTTCTCCCCGTCATCTGCGTGGGTTTTCTCTGAGATCTTCGGTTTTTCTCCCACACTCCAAAGACGTGCAGGTTAGGCGGTTAATTGGTTTGGTAAATGTAAAAATTGTCGCTAGTGGGCGTAGGATAGTTACAAATTACGACTTTGCGCATGACGTATGCGACAACCAGTGATGGTGATTATACGTCAAGATACAGATACATATTATCTCTTGTTCCCTCTATCCCGACTTAGTCTGAGGATGGGGTTCGACCCGAAAAGTAATCTATTCCGTTCTCCAGACAGACGTTCTGACACGCTGCGTTGCTCCTACATTTTGAGTCTATCTTCGGCTGTAAATATAACTAGATTAGATAGGGCATCTTTCTAAGCATGGTCGAGATTTAGAGGGCGGTAACCTGCGTGGGTTTTCTGCGGGTGATCCAGTTTTGTCCCACAATCTAAACACTCCGAAGGTTAATTGGCTTCGGTAAAATGCTAAATTGTCCGTAGTACATGAAGGATTGTGTCAGTGTGCGGGGATCGCTGGTCAGTGCGAACTCGGTGGGCCGAATGGTCTGTTTTCGCGCTGTATCAAACTAAATTATACTAAATTAATAAGGGCATCTTTTCCAGAAAGAACGTGCTGGGTATATGAAACGAGGTGACAGAGGAAGAAGGTGAGGCAGGTACCATGACAACATGTACGCGTCCTCTGACCATGTACGTCGAAGAGAAAGGTCAGGAGGGATCTGGGCCAAACGGATGTGAATAGAACTAGCTCCGATTGGGCATCTTGCTTAGCATGGACGTGTTATGTTGTAGGCCCTGTTTCCGTGAATGCCAGAGCGGTGGCGCTAGAACAAACGTGAACGAGTAAAACATGGAACACAAAGTGCTGGATTAACTCAGCGGTCAGGCCGCATCTCTGGAGAACGTGGATAGGTGACGTTTCTCAACGGGACACTTCTTAAGACATTCACGGGGCAGGGGGTGGAACGAAAGCCGGATGAGGGGAGGGACAGCAGAAAGGCTGATAGGTGATAGGTTGATACAGATGAGGTGGTTTATTGTTAGGCAGATTGCTCGCAAAGACCAGAGAAGAAAAGATAGAAGGCGTGAGACAAAAGGATTGAAGGGTTCCGAATTGAAATGGTGCGAGTTGTGAATAGATTGACAATTCGCAACTCTTCAATCTTCTTGTCTCACACCTTCTGTCTTTTCATCTTTGACCTGCTCTATAATCAACCTCTCCTGTATCATTCTATTACCTTGCAGACTTCGTCCTGCCCCTTCTTTATTTTACCATTCTCCCGCTGCCCCCGATAATCAGTCTGACGAAGGATCCGGTCTCGAAAAGTCACCTATCCGCGTTCTCCACAGATGCTCTCTGAGCCGCTGAGGCACTCCAGCACTTTGTGTCGAAATAAAACGAGGCCATCCGCCGTTGAATTCCATACCAGCTTCTCACGCATTCGGAGTTGTGAATCTGTGGATTTCTCCGTCAGAATTGTGAATCTGTTGAATTCTCTGCCACAGAATGCAGTGCAGGCCAATTCACTGGGTGTTTGCACGAGAGAGTTAAATGTAGCTCTTAAGGCGAACGCAGAAACGAGTTACTGATTATGGATGATCAGCCACGATCATATTATAGACAATAGACAATAGATGCAGGAATAGGCCATTCGGCCCTTCGAGTCCGCACCGCCATTCAATAGCTGATCATCCCCAATCATACCCCGTTCCTGCCTACTCCCCTACTCCCCATATCCCTTGACTCCGCTATCTTTAAGAGCCTCTCTCTTGAAAATATCCAGAGAACCAGCTCTCTCTTGAAAATATCCAGAGAACCGGCCTCCACTGCCCTCCATTGTACTGACTCACAACTCTCTGTGAAAAAGTGTTTCCTCATCTCCGTTCTAAATGAATTTCCCCTTATTCTTAAACTGTGGCCCCTGGTTCTGGACTTCCCCCACATCGGGAACATGTTTCCTTCCTCTAGTGAATCCAAACCGTTTTTAATCTTACATGTTTCAAGAAATTATCCCTCTCATCCTTCTAAATTCCAGTGTATACACGCCCATCCGCTCCATTCTCTCAGCATATGACAGTCCCGCCATCCCGGGAATTAGCCTTGTTGCTTGTCCCACCTTTCCGGGAATTAACGCTGCACTTCCTCCATAGCAAGAATGTCCTTCCTCAAATTAGGGGACCAAAACTGCACACAATAGTCCAGGCGTGGTCTCACTAGGACTGTGTACAACTGCACAAGGACCTATTTGCCCCGATAATCAACTCCTCTTGTTATGAAGGCCACCATACGGTTCGCTTTAATCGTTGCTTCACCTGCATGCTTACTTTCAACGACTGATGAACATGGACCCCCAGATCTAATTTCCCCCTTTTCCCAACGCCTCCATTTAGATAATAATCTGCCTTCTTGTTTTTGCTACCAAAGTGGATAACCTCATTAATCTCCATCTGCCATGCACCTGCCGACTCACCCAACCTGACCAAGTTACCCTGCATTCTCATAACATCCTCCTCACAGTTCACACTGCCACCCAGCTTTGTGCCACATGCAAATTTGCTAATGTTACTTTGAATTCCTTCATTTAAATCATTGATGTATATTGTAAATAGCTGCGGTCCCAGCACCGAGCGTTGCAGTACCCCACTAGTCACTGCCTGCCTTTCTTAAAGGGACCCGTTTAACCCTACTCTTTGTTTCCTGTCTACCAATCAATTTTCTATCCATGTCAGCAATATACCACCAATACCATGTGTCCTAACTTTGCCCACTATTCTCCTATGTGGGACCTTATCATAAGCTTTCTGAAAGTCCAAGTACACTACATCCACTGGCTCTCCCTTGTCCATTTTCCTAGTTACATCCTCAAAAAAGGCTTCAGACTGAGAGTCAGGGGAAAAGTATACAAGAGATATAGACGATGATCTAGAGAGTAATGCAACAGATGAATGAAAGATTACGAAGCTATTGCGAGTCGTGGGCTAGGTGAAAACGAGTTCCATACAATGTGACTCAACATGACGACTTTAAAGACAGTATAACGATTTGCGTGGGGAGGGCCGGGGACCCTCGCTCGCCGTCCTTCCCCCACCCAAGTCGAAGTAATAGTTTCAACGTCGTGTTGGTGAGACGCAATGCAACGTTTAGTAGGATGTGCGGAGAACCAGCCACCAGCGTAGCACAGGTAGACACATTTGAAGGCAAGGGCGAGGTGGGTGAAATTGCCGGTTTTAATGTTCCATAATTAAATGGCGAAGTAAGTACAACACAACAATGGGATTGCTTCCTAAAGGAAGTTTTGTTGAATAATTGTTAAGCTGAATTAAAACATAGAATAAATAAAATGGATCTAGCACCTCATGTTGATTAATTCGTGTCAAATTCAGAGATGACAATTCACTCCCAGCACATTGAACTTCGCAACGTGTTGCTCTCAAACATCATGGACTGGTATGGAAACTGGAGGATCTATGGATTATCTCGGGCAATAGTTTGCCTGAGCTGCTCTGACAAAATCTATCTTCTATCTATTGTATTGACAGTTTTTGTAGAACGTCGCAAGGATTTAGTCCTCGATAATCACTTTAATTGATGACCGTGGAGCAGAGGGGACACTGGCGATGTTAAAGCATATTAAGGTGGAATAATCTTTTGGACCTGATCAGGTGCGTCGGGAGATTGTGGGAATCTGTATTTAGCCGCAGAGTGGCACAGTGGCGCAGCGGTGGCGTCGCTGCCTTAAGGTGCCAGAGATCCGGGTTCGACCCTGACCACGGTTGCCGTCGAACCGGAGTTTGTACGTTCTCCCTCGGGCCGCGAGGGTTTTCTCATGGTGCACAGATCTCTTTCCACACTCCAAAAACGTACATATTGGTAGATTAATTGGATTCTGTGATATTGTATATTGTCCCTAGTGTGTTGGATTGTGAATTAGGGTTAAGGTTACGGGGATCACTCGGTAGACCGAAGGGCTTATTTCCGTGCAGTATCTCCAAACTAAACTAAACTAAACAAAAATAAAATAAAATAAATTAAACTAAACGAATGAAATAAAATTAAACCAAAAGTTGAGTTACTGGAGGATTGGTTGGCGGCTTTATTTCAGAATGGCAGCATGATAAGGCAACGAACCGCGTTAGCTTAATATGAGTAGCGGTGACATGACTGGATTGGATGCTCCGGGGCAGGATCTACCAGCATTTGGAAAAAACAAGGGCTGATTTCAGATACAAAGCGCGGTTTGTGTGTTGGAAATTGTGCCTCGAATATGACTGAGTTTTTCGAAGTGGTGACCCAGTAGTTTGAAGGGCAGGGCAGTAAAGGTTATGTAGCTGGACTATAGCAAACCCTTTCACAATGTTCTGCATGGCAAGAGAGTTGGGGATTTAGATCACAAGATTAGAAGAGAACCAGGGTAATCCAGCCAAATGAATACATAATTGGCTTGTAGTATAACACTGAGGGTCGTGGAGGAAGGATTTTATTCGGACTGGAAACCGGGGACCAGTGGTGCCAGGTGGAGATCGTTATTGGGTACACTGCTCTGTAGGAAGGAACTGCGGATGCCAGTGTAAACCGAACATGGACACAAAAAGCTGGAGTAACTCAGCGGGTCAGACAAATCTCTGGAGAAAAGGAATAAGTGACGTTTCGGGTCGAGACTCTTCTCAAGACTGAGAGTCAGGGGGAAAAAAACCCCAAATATATAGACGATGATCTAGAGAGAAATGCAACAAATGAATGAAAGATACGCAAAATGTTACGAAGCTAGTGCTAGTGGGCTAGGCGAAAACGAGTTTCATACAATGTGACTCAACATGACGACTTTATAGGCAGTATAACGATTTGCGTGCGGGAGGGCCGGGAACCCTCGCTCTCCGTCCTTCCCCCACCCAATTCGTTGTAATAGTTTTAACGTCGTGTTGTTGAGACACATTGCAGCGTTTAGTAGGATGTGCGGAGAACCAGCCACCAGCGTAACGCAGGTAGACAAATTTGAAGGTATGGGCGAGGTGGGCCAAATTGCCAGTTTTAATGTTCTATAATTAAATGACGAAGTGAGTACAACACAACAATGGGATTGCTTCCTAAAGGAAATTTTGTTCAATAATTGTTAAGCTGAATTAAAAAATAGAAGAAATAAAATGGATCTAGCACCTCATGCTGATTAATTCGTGTCAAATTCAGAGATGACAATTCACTCCCAGCACATTGAACTTCGCAACGTGTTGCTCTCAAACACCATGGACTGGTATGGAAACTGGAGGATCTATGGATTATCTCGGACAATAGTTTGCCTGAGCTCCTCTGACAAAATCTATCTTCTATCTATTGTATTGACAGTTTTTTTAGAACAACGCAAGGATTTAGTCCTCGATAATCACTTTATTGATGATCATGGATCAGAAGGTAATCTATACGCATCCAATGGCTCTCCACGTGACATTCAATGTCGTCGATATATGAATCTTCCAAAACCAGTATCTTGATTAATAGTTTCTTTATTGTGGTAGTACAAACAGTAAGATCATTCATAACAGATTCTTGTATAAGCACATTTCAGTCATACTCGTGGTCATGCTCGTGCATGGTCAAAAACGATGTCTCTTCCCCGACCTTCGTCGAACCAAACTAAACTAAACTCCCTGGGGGTCTGTACAAGAATCCTAGCAGCAAACATGCCTCAGACTACATATAATTCACACCCACGTGATCACAGGCAGATAAAATGTAACGGTAATCGGTTATAGTTATAACATACTGAGTTAAGCTAAATGGCTACTACATACCAGCCCCTAATTGGCCGGAGCATATAAGGAGGCAATTATTAATCGACATTAAAAAAGGAGCTATAAAAGCTTAACATATATCAAAAAACAAAAAAATAAGGTGCATTATATATCAGCATTCATACTTTTTAGCGATTCTTCCATCTTTGCTTTCGCCTTCTAGAAGCAAGCATAACTTGATTACTGGCCTTATTAAAATATTGTTCTTAGTCTGAAGTCATACCGTGCGCACCAAGCCCTTAATTGAAACGGATAAGATTGTGAAGGGCTTGGACACGCTAGAGGCAGGAAACATGTTCCCGATGTTGGGGAAGTCCAGAACCAGGGGCCACCGTTTGAGAATGAGGAGTAGGCCATTTAGAACAGAGACGAGGAAACACTTTTTCTCACAGAGAGTGGTGAGTCTGTGGAATTCTCTGCCTCAGAGGGCGGTGGAGGCAGGTTCTCTGGATGCTTTCAAGAGTGAGCTAGATGGGGCTCTTAAATATGGCGGAGTCAGGGGATATGGGGAGAAGACAGGAACGGGGTACTGATTGGTGATGATCAACCATGTTCACATTAAATGGCGGTGATGGCTCGAAGGGCCAAATGGCCTACTCATGCATCTATTGCCTATGGTCTATTGCCTATTAACGTCAGGCCTGATATCCAGTATATAGTCCAAACCTCAAAAGTCCAAAGTTTGGACAGCAGGATAGTTCTTCCTCCATGTCCGATCAGTTCATGGATATGTCATAACAATAATGTCGAAATATGAGAGTAATTCGAGAGAATAATAGGATGCTTAGCCTCTTCAGGCATTGCCAGTCTATTCAGACGACCACACACGCTCAGACGTCCTTATTCCAACACTCGATAAAGCTTATCCAATTGACTGCCTCTTTGTACCATGCACTCCAGCTTCTCATGTCCATATTTCCTCTTTGTATTACTGTCTTCGATAGAAATAAATAATAACGTGTCCGCCTTGAGGAGATCATCATGGTGTGATGCTTTCAAACGTGCATCTTCTTTTCAACCTTTTCTTTCAGTTTTTCAGGATCTTCAATGATACCTTCTTTAAATAAGCTTCTATATGGGGCGACTGTGCTACCATTGTATCTCTGGCCTCTAACACTTGGTGACAACATCTGATGAATCAATAACCATTTATAGTTCTCCCCAGATTCTGTTAAACTATTCATCACTGAGAAGAGGTTTGTGTTATGGTCTCATTCCATCCAAGTTTTTTCCCACAGGGATCCTGCAAAAGTAACCTGGCTGGCTGTGTAAATTGTGCAAGAAATCCCAAAGGGTCGTAAGCAGAACAATCACAGAAAGGATGCCCTGGCTTTTACGTGGTCGTTTTGAAGCGAGATTCTGAACGTGAACACATCTGTTTCACCACACCAGTGCAGTCCCAGTGCCCTTTCTATTTGCAGATCGTCTTTGTCCAAATCCAATTCCCTAGTCTACTTGGCTCTGTTATCTAATGCTGACCACTTAGAAAGCATGAGTGGCAGCTTATTATTTGTATGTCACAAATGCACTAGACTTGTTTTTCTCCATTGTGTGTTTTCACATTCTGGTCCTGCCCCAAACTTGTTGACTATTGGGCAGTGGTTTTTAAGACCATCGGTGAAGTCCTTGGGGTGACACTGAATCCTTGCCAGCATGTAGCTGTATTCGGTGTAGCAGATTAAACTTTGGGTTTCAATAAAAACCAGTCTGACATAATTGCAATCACGTCGCTTGGACCGTCGGAGAATTTTGCTGGTGTGGAAATCAACCACTAATCCATATTCTGCCGCTTGCCTGGAGGACATAATGTTTTTTTCTAAAACTAGAAAAGGTGAAATTTACACTGAGTGGGTCTGTGAAAAAGTTTTATTCGAAATTGGAACCTTTTTTGTCATACTTTGAGAGTCTAAAAGAACTACGCACTGACCGAGGGAACTTGATTGTAGTTGGGGATCTGCCTTTATTTATGTTTTAATTTTATTTACTTATTTTTGTTTACACAAATGTTGATTACCTCACAGGACGGTTGACGCATAATTATTGAGTGTATTCTGAACCACCTTACATGTTGTGGGTATGTATCCGCCTGCACCTCGGACGAATGTAGAGGTATTGCTGTCAAAAGGTCCATTTGTATTTGTGATATGTTGTATTGTGAACACATCAGCCACCAAGGGGTGTTCAGGGAGGGTGGGTGAGGGTAACTTTGTTGTTATATATAGAAAACAAAATGGAGGGAAATGAAATGCATTAAGCAGCTGTATTGTATCTTTCCTTCAATAAAAATATTCAATATATAAAAGAAAGCGTGAATCCTCCCTTATTGCAGAGGGAAGTCAGATTTGACCATTTGAATCGCATCCTGCTCCGAGCTTGAGCTCCAAAAGTGAGCTTTATTGTCCTCTGTGGTCTTTCTTAACGCAAAGTGCGCACAACTTGGTGATGACACTGCTCCAAAGAGATGTACCTTCATCCGGTATTCAACGAGATCTTGTTTTGTATCTCTATCGGGCCACCATAGGAATAGTAAGGAATGTTTTTCTGATACTTTGCCGATGAAAAATCACTATAATATCAACCATCAAAGCAATTGGTGCTTGTCTACATTTAATAAGAACTACAATGAGTGAGTTGGTAAAGTCCGGGCCCTGCAGTAATTGACAGTTGAAAGATGTCCCTTTGAAGACAGCAGCACAGTCAAAGACCACCCTCAGGGTCACTTTCTTCAATTGATACACCCCATGGTGCGGAATATACCAAAGCTCTCGGTCAATTCGATTTAGTTGGTTTGTTGGTACCATTTCGGCATAATCATTGTCAATCATGTCCTTTAAGAATGACGTATATTCCTCATGAAATTTTGTATTCTTGCCAAACTTGCGTTTCAGATTCTGGGTGCGTTGCTCTGTCATACTACGATTATTTGGCAGACGCTTTCTTGCTTGAAAGGTAAGTCTAGACAATAGTATCCTTCTATGATCTTTATTGAGTGGTTCATAACATCCAAAAACTCAGGATATTTCTTCCGATTCTTTACCAGTATTACACTGAAATCATGATTGTATTGCTTGATGCACAGCCCTTCTAATTTAACAGTAGATATTTGATTAACAGCAGCAGCAGGGTGGTTCTTCTGGTTCCTGCTTTCGTTGTTCCTTCTCAAGCAGCCATAGATAACCCATCCTAGTAGGGTTTTCACAGTAAACGGTCCATCCCCTTGGCTCCTCACAGTCTGCATAGGTTCCAATGCCTTCAAAGAATTCGTTGCAATAAGTAGATCAATACCAGAATTTATTTTAGGTATCTTGATATCCTTCAAGTAAGGCCATTGTTTCAAGTCCTGATGTCTGGGAATATTTTGATGACAAACAGGCATGGTCTCATACGTAAACACATCAGATATCTTTATGAAATTGTCTTCATCCAGGCTAGATATTTCCATACTTGTAATGTGATGACTAACACACTCTTTCTCTTCATTCAGCTACGCAGTCGAATTTGAACCTTTTTTCCTGTACAATCCAGCCTTCTCTTCAAGCTTTCTGTGCAAAAGGTAGTTGAGCTCCCATGATCCAAAAATGCATATGTTTGCAACACTGTAGCATCTTGTTATTCCTTACCTGTACTGGTACGTTGGAGAAAATACAGGTTTCTACCCCTGCTCCAATGTGGGCATTTACCTGAGGTGAGGTAACAGCATCACTACTAGCTGGCATCTCCTTCTTTTCTATTTCCTCCAGCTTCTTCTGCTCAGTGTGAAATGTTTCAGGATGATCTTCCTTGCACTTATCACAAGCTACAGGACACTTACAGTATTTAACCATGTGTCATTTTTTGTCCATAACTTCCAAAACAGATTCCCTTCTCCTTTAAGAAATCTAATTTTCTTTATATTCCTTCTCCTTGATTTTCCGACGCCACCTTATGGTGTGATCAACTTCGTTACATGACAAGCAGAACCATCTTGCCTTAACAGTAGATGTACCTCCTTTCTTTTCGCCTTTTGTTTCTGCAGGTATTACAGCAGTAGCAAAACTACTTCCCTTGGGTCCTGGTCTTCATCTTGTTTTAGTAAAGGTAGAACTTTTGACGTTCGCTGGTTTTGAGTCGTGAATATTTCCATGGCACAGACTTGGCATATTTCGTACTTCCCTGGCTATGAAATTCACCAGATCAGGAAACATGGGTTCTAGGTTTTCATCTTCCTTGTATCTTCCCTGCCTTATCTCTCCACTTTTCTCTGTCTGAAGGGCAGTTTAAGAATAATAGCCTGGATATTACCAACAACATTCAATTCGTCCATGTGGTTGAGTTTGCTCATCGAGATACAACAATCTCTAAGAAACATCGCAAATTCGTACAATGCCTCCACATCTCCCGACTTGATAACTGACCAGGCAAAAGCCTTCCTCGTGTAAGAATTTGCAATCTTCTCTTCGTTACAAAAATATTCTTTGAGCAACTCTCTTGCCTTTAAATATCCCTCTTCAGCAGGCAAATGTCGACAACTAGTAACTAGATGTTTTGCACATCCGCCTGTGTATTGTTCAAGAAAGTTTAAGCGATCTCCTCGTTTTCATGTCCACACCTTCTTGGAACCGTTTCATGAAATATTCATAATGCAAAGGATCACCGTCATATTTAGGAATTTGGAGGTAAGGTGCAAAGGGTATTTTCTTGAGCCGTGAGCTCGCTAATTTTCATTTGATTTGTTGCCAATTCAAAGATTTCATTTTGAGATGTCTGGTTGGGCACAGGTGTATATTGAACAGGCATCTGTAAAAGTTACTGTCTTGGGTAAGCTTCATCACGAGTGCCATGCCAAGTTGTTTGTCCATGTCTGGATACAAATGATTGATGCGCAGCTCGAGCCTGATATATCAGGCCTCTGAAGAGAATACTGAATTGGTGGTTTGTTACGATCCTCATCAGGAGGCCTGGAAATGTATTGCTCCGGTCTAACTTCCCGGTGTTGAGATAAGGCATTGTCGGCCAACCACTTGTTTCTTGGAGTGCGGGACTCTTCTTCAGCGATACGTTCCAGCCGCATCCTGATTCGTGGCTGCTTGCAGCCCTTCCTCCTCCTCCTCCTCCTCCTCCTCCTCCTCCTCCCCCCCTCCCCCTCCCCCCCCCCCCCTCCCCCCCCCTCCCCCCCCTCCCCCCCCTCCCCCCCCTCTCCCCCCCCTCCCCCCCCTCCCCCCCCTCCCCCCCTCCTCCCCCTCCTCCTCCTCCTCCTCTTCCTCTTCCTCTTCCCCCCTCCCCCCCTCCCCCCTTTTCGTTCCTCAATCTGATGCTTTTTTGCCAAGGTGGCAGTTTCTAGCGAGAGAGCAGCAAATACAGCTTTGGCTTCAATCTGAGCCTAAACACTTGAAATTGAACTGACTGCAGAGCCTGCTTTGTGTCCTGGTCCTTGTGTTGGGACGTTTGAGGTACTATCTTGTGGTGTTACCTCGTCTTCCATTTGGGCACCTTGTGGCATCGCTTCTCCGACTTTGGAGCACGCGGTCTTCGGTTAATTTTCCTACGTTGCTCGGCCGCCCGCCACCCTCACCCAACCCCATCTCCGTCGAGGGCCAGGTCCTCGAATGCTTCGGCCGTCAACCGCCAGGGCCGGGTCGAGCACGACAACCAGGCCGAGTTCCAGGCCATGGCACTGCGACATGGAATTGGAGTGAGGGGAGAACAATGATGGAAATGGGGTGAAGGGAGAAGGGGTGGTTGAGGGAGTTGCGGTGGGGGTGGATGCGACGAGCCCCTCTGTCTACCCACTGGCGAGGAACACGGAATGGGAAACGCCTCGGCGGCTCCTGCACGGGGGCGCGGACATGAGGAGCGGCCCCAACGCACCACGCCATTACACAGAGGGGGAGAGCGCCACAGCCCGACCCACAGCACAGGGGGTGGGGAGAGAAGACGGGGAGGGAGGGGGGAGAGAGGGGTGAGAGAGGGAGGGGGTGGGTGGGAGAAGAGAGAGATGGATGGGGGGGGGGGGAGAGAGGGGTGATGGGGGGAGGGGGAGAGAGGAATGAGAGAGGGATGCGGGAGGTAGGGAGAGGGGAGAGAGGGATGGGGGAGAGAGGGAGTGAGGGGGGAAATGGAGGGAGGGTGTGGGGTAGAGGGGCAGTGGAGTGCAGTGGTTAGGGATCGGGGTAGTAAGGAGAGGGCGACAGTTAGGGTGGATTTGATGGGAGGGGATAGGCGTGAGTGGTGGAATATAGCGTTGGGGAACAGGTAGAATTTGGGGACCAGGCCTCCCGTGTGACAGGGAGCCAACGGGTCCCACCTAGTCTAGTAGAAACATAGAAACAGAGAAACATAGAAAATAGGTGCAGGAGTAGGCCATTCGGCCCTTCGATCCAGCACCACCATGCAATATGATCATGGCTGGTCATCTAAAATCAGTACCCTGTTCCTGCTATTTCCCCCCATATCCCTTGATACCACTAGCCCAAAGATATAAATCTAGCTCTCTCTTGAAAACATACAGTGAATTGGCCTCCACTGCCTTCTATGGCAGATAATTTTACAGATTTACAACTCTCTGGGTTGAAACATTTTTTCTCATCTCATTCTTAAATGACCTAACCCTTATTCTTAAACTGCAAACAGTGGTTCTGGACTCCCACAACATTGGGAACATTTTTCCTGCATCTAGTCTGTGTAATCCATTAAGAATGTTATGTATTTCTATAAAATAGTAAGATTCAATGAGAACTTACCAGTTTGAAGTTTGATCTTTATTTCATGAGGACTTACGATGAGCGATTACGTGAAGAACCTCGCCAGTCGGCATGCGCGTCAATCTTCAAAGCAGCGGTGTGAAATCACAGAACAACAATTGAAGTATAGATGATAAACCTAGAACTACCAGATGAGTTTTGTGATATGAAGGTTGGGAGCGGTGGGCACGTAATGGCTCATCGTAACTCCTCATAAAATAAAGATCAAAGTGCAAACTGGTAAGTTCTCGTTTAATCTTACTACTTTACTTCGGAGTCACGTGAGTGATTCTGTGAAGATTTCAAAGATCTGTGATTTCACACCGATTCAAATGCAGGCGACTCACACTGCAATCAATTGACTCAGGAGGAGTGAATATTAGCAATACATCGAAACATGATACTGATTAACATGTTAAAGCTTTAATTCACAAATATACAAATGTACCATAGCGACTCCTCTCGCCCAGGGAGAATCTTTAAAACAGAACTAAAAACAGAATGGACGAACACCCCAGCTTCAACAAGCGGCTCATTTTAAAATCTTCGAAAAGTCAATTAATTTGACCATCCTGCGGCCGCGAGGATATGGTCTAAAGGGACGTCCATTGCCTTCGCCGCTGACGCCGTCCTGGTGCAGTGAGATTTGAAGTTGTCAGTATTAACTCCTGCACACCACAACACTTGCTTCAGCCATCGTCAAATGGTCTGAGCTGACACTTTCACATGTGGTTTTGTATGGCTAACAAACAATGCTTGCTCAGAGCCTCTAAGGCTCTTCGTGACTTCAATATAACGCCGCAAGTGCGCCACCACACACAGCCGTAAATCCGTAGGATAAGCTGAAAGTACAAGCTTGAATCCGGACAACCCTGGTCTGCTTTGTTTAATTAGGTCATAGATGTAACATTTAACATCATTCTGTGATGGCACCATCCTGTCCAGGCGCAGTTTGTGCAAGGTCTGAACTCTTTGCGCTGATACGAGCGCCATGAGCATAACCAATTTAATGCTAATCTGTGTTAAGGACAAGGATGTGGCTGTACCCCATTGACGAAGCAGTGTCAGTACCATGCTTACATCTCAGATTTCAGAATACCTAGGCCTGGGAGGATTAGAATTAAAAACTAATCATAACAGACTGCGTAAAACGTGGGTTAGTCAGATTTTCCATTCCAGATTTAATAGTAGGTCCAGGGGTGTGGCAATATTAATCAACAAAAGAATACAGTTTACACCGTCTAACATAGTCAGTGACCCTAATGGTCGGTTTATTATAGTTTCCGGCTGTCATTTTCAAAAACCTGTCGTTTTAGTGAATGTTTATGCCCCTAATTGGGATGATGTTCACTTTGCAAATAAGGTTTTGTCATTAATACCCGATCTGAACACGCACCAGCTATTTTTTTCGGGAGACCTGAACTGTGCTGACAGTTAATCCACTGCTTGATAGGTCTAGTTCTACGGGGACACCTTCTGGTATGGCAAAGACCTTCTCACTGTTTATGCAACAAAATGGTTACGTGCACCCCTGGAGATTTCTGAACCCAACTGCTAGACAATTCTCTTTTTTTTCTCATGTTCACCATTCTTTTTCCAGAATAGACTATTTTTTTATAGACAGCCCCTTCATTCCTAGGGTTAAGAAAATTGAATATACTGCTATAGTAATATCAGATCACTCACCTGTGATACTGGACCTCGACTTTCCTTTAAACATTAAAGAACAACCTCTTTGGAAACTCAGCCCCCTTTTGCTTTCCAATGAAACATGTTGCAGTTTTGTGTCAGCTAACATAGACACATTCCTTGAAATTAATAAAACTGAGTCCGTATCCTGCTCTTTAATTTGGGAAACTTTAAAAGCCTACTTGAGAGGTCAAGTCATATCTTATACTTTATACGCCAATAAAGAACGTAAGAAGGAAATGGAAACCCTGTTGAAATCCATCTTGACCCTGGATAGGAAATATTCTGAAGCACCCACCACCCAATTATACAAAAGCCGGGCTGATTTTCAAATGAAATTCAATCTTTTATCTACTAATCAAACAGAACAACTAATTCTCCGGACTAGTGGTCTTTATTATGAATATGGTGATAAGGCGAGCCGGCTTATGGCTCACCAGCTGAAACGTCAATCCGCGTCACGGCTTATTCCTCAGATAAGAGACATACACCAAGACATAACAAGCAATCCAAAACAAATAAACAATACTTTCACAGCCTTTTATTCTTCTCTTTACACCTCAGAATTCCCCTTGGACACTATGAATATGGAAACTTTCTTAGACGATTTGGAAATACCCACTCTGGAATTAGAAGATGCAGAAAATCTAGACCAACCCCTTGGGCAGGAAGAGATTAATAATGCCATTATGGCGATGCAGAGTGGTAAAACCCCTGGCCCTGACGGCTACCCATTAGAATGTTATAAGAAATTTAAGGATAAGCTCACACCTGTTCTTTTAGAAATGTTTGAAGAATCTTTGGGAAAAGGTTCATTACCCCCCACTCTTTCACAGGCTTCTATTTCACTTCTTCTTAAAAAAGACAAGGATCCGACTCAATGTGGATCATATCGCCCCATCTCACTTTTGAATGTAGATGTAAAAATTTTGGCGAAGGCGCTGGCTTGCCGTTTAGAATGCCAACTTCACAAAATAATCTCAGAAGATCAAACAGGTTTCATTAAAAATCGTCATTCCTTTTCTAATATCTGCCGATTGGCCAGTGTGGTCTATTCACCCAGTGCTTCTCCGCGCCCAGAGGCTGTTATCTCTTTGGACGCGGAGAAGGCATTCGATCGAGTGGAGTGGCCATATTTGTTCAGAGTCTTGAAAAGATTTGGATTTGGCAAAATATTTGTAGCCTGGGTTAAGCTATTATATCATTTACCCTTAGCATGTGTACAGACCAATTATTTGCGATCTGATTATTTTCAATTAACACAGGGCACTCGTCAAGGCTGCCCATTGTCTCCACTTCTTTTCGCGATTGCAATTGAGCCCCTCTCTATTACACTTAGGTCAACTACATTATTCCAGGGCATTAGGAGAGGAAACAGGGAACATCGTGTGTCTCTATATGCTGATTACCT
Organism: Raja brachyura; assembly: GCA_963514005.1. Next base: position 3,156,943 of record OY740826.1, read on the forward strand.
CCTTCTTTATGTGAGCGATCCTATAGCCAGTAGCCCTGCAATTGTGTCCTTGTTGGATCAGTTTGGGACTTTTTCCGGCTATAAACTAAACCTCCAAAAAAGCAAATGCTTTCCCATCAACTTAGCCCTACAGATCCAACAGGAAACCCTGCCCTTTCCCATATCTCAAGAAGGGTTTGTATATTTAGGAATACACATCACCCGCTTTTTCACATCCCTGTTTGCAGCTAACTACATGCCTCAAGTTAGCCAAATGAAGGCTGACTTTGAGAGATGGCGTAGTCTGCCACTCACTATGGCTGGGAGAGTGCAGTCAGTGAAGATGACTGTACTTCCCAGATTTCTTTACTTGTTCCAATGTTTGCCGGTTTTCCTACCCAAGTCATTTTTTAATTCAGTTAACCAATCTATAACCTCCTTTATATGGGGTAACAAGGTTCCAAGGGTCAATAAGTGCACTCTCCAAAGAGGTCGTGAAGTAGGTGGACTGGGCCTTCCTAGCTTTATTAATTATTACTGGGCATCCAATATCCAAAAGATATTATTCTGGCTCCACCGACCAGATACAGACTGGTGTCTGCTTGAATCGCAATCCTGTTACTCCTCGTCTCTCCCAGCTTTAGTATATTCCTCCCTGCCATTGAAACCCTCTAGGTTTACATCCAACACTGTCGTACTATCAACCATCAAAATTTTTAACCAATTTCGTTGCCATTATAAGCTTACATCAGCTTCAGTTCTGGGTCCCATTCACAGTAACCATTTATTCCCCCCCTCTACACTTGACTCAACCTTTCGACAGTGGGGTTTGAATGGTCTTATGTCCATTAAGGATTTATACACTAACAACATATTTGATAGTTTCGACTACCTACACAAAAAACATGGCCTCCCACATAATCATTTCTTTAAATGTCTTCAGGTTCGCCACTTTGTCATGAAACAATTTCCTTCTTTTCCTGATCGCCCTCCTGTCACAGTGTTGGATAAACTCACTCTTACCTTTGCAAATAAAGGACTGATCTCAGCAGTATATTCTCGATTGATGTATTTAGGAGATCAAAACCTGAACAAAGTTAAAGCTAGGTGGGAGGATGACCTTGGTATGGATCTGTCTGAGGAATGCTGGACAGAAGCGCTGAAAAAAGTCCACTCCTCGTCATCATGTGCTAGATTGGGGCTCATACAATTTAAAGTTTTACACAGGGTTCATTTAAGCAAAGCCAGGCTTGCTAACATATATCCAGGGACGGACGCTGGCTGTGACAGGTGCTCGTTCTCTCCAGCCAATCTAGCTCATGCATTCTGGTCTTGCCCCAAACTTGTTAACTACTGGGCAGTGGTTTTTAAAACCATCAGTGAAGTCCTTGGGATGACAGCGAGACCTTGCCCGCTTGTAGCTGTATTTGGTGTAACAGATAAAACCTTGGGTTTAAATACAACCCAGTCTGATATCATTACATTTACATCACTTTTGGCCCGTAGGAGAATCTTGCTGGTCTGGAAATCTAACACTCCTCCATCTGCCGCTGCTTGGCTGGAAGACGTCATGGTTTTTTTAAGGTTAGAAAAGATTAAATTCACATTGAGGGGGTCTGTGAAAAAGTTTTATTTGAAATGGGAACCCTTTTTATCATACTTTGAGGGTCTAAAGGAACTATCTATTGACTGAGGGCACTTGACATTAAGTGGGGATCTGCCTTTATTCTGTTTTGTTACTTTATTATTGTTAAAAAGTGCATTTGATGTTGTGATATATTTGGATTGTGAAAAAATAAGCTGCCAAGGGGTGTTTAGGGAGGGTGGGTTAGGGTTATTTTGTTTATATTATTATTATTATTTATAAAAAACAAAATGGAGGAAAATGTAATGCCATACATCAGATGTACTGTGAATTTTTTTCCCCTCTAATAAAAAACTATTAATTAAAAAAAAAGAATTAAAAACACCTTTCATAAATCTGGAGATTAACGGATGAGATCGTATAGACTGAAGTTCTGACCCCCAGCATAGGTACAAGGACAAAGCCCTCCTAACACTGTTGATGGCACTATAGCTCAACCCTTTATAGAAATGTAACTTGGACAGAAATTCGAGCACATCTGGGAAGGAGGCTGTATGGTATGTAATGTTCCCCTGTAAAGAAAATTCCTCCCATTTCCTGACATGAGAGATATACTGCCTTTTCGTACTATCCCTCCAGGACGCTGTGATCACATCCACGGTCCGATTGGATAGTCTCAGACACAGATATGGCCTTCTTAAAATCTGCAAATCGACAAATTTAAACGATCATACAATGGGCGTTGACCTCCAGTCACAGGATGCACTAACAGATTATGACGTTTTGGAACCACCATAATAGGCTGTGTACGAATACCTGAAATCAGAGGGAACCATGGCTGTGTAGGCCAGTCGGGTACCACCAACATCCCTGAAGCGGAGTCCTGTTTGATCTTCATCAAGCACCGACTGACGAGGCAGAAGGAGGGAAATGCATATAAAAACATTCAGTCCCAGTGCACCGAGAATGCATTCACTGCAACTGCCCCTGGGTCTGGTTCCCATGAAACATATTTCGGTTCCTGGTGATTAAGTCTAGATGCAAACAAATCGATATCCGGCATCGCATACAAGAGAACAATTTCATTAAATACATCATGATTCAACATCCACTCAGTGGTGTCGTTGAATTTGCATGACCTGGTGCCTGTTACCATATTGAATCTGCCTGGCAAGTAGACAGCTGAAATCCAAATACTATTTTGAATGCACCAGTTCCAAATAAGGTTAGCCAATCCGTCACAAGATTTCGATTTGATTCTACCCATGTGATTAACATACGCCACTGTCGTGGTGTTGTCAATCTGAAGCTGAACATGTAATTGATGCTTAGTGTTACAGTAAGCTTTGTGCCCATAAAATGCCCCTAAAAGCTTTACATAATTAATTCCATGCTTTTGGAAAATCAACGGCTCATGCATATTCCATCTGCCTCCACAGCTAGACCTGGTGTCAGTAGCACCCCCTACCTAGGGCACTAACATCAGTCTGCAAAACAACTGAAGTTGTTTAGATCAAAGTTTTGCCAGAACAATTTGAAATGTTTCCACCACTGTACTTCAGTAATGGCTTCAGATGGTGAGTGCATGGGCCGATTGAAATTACCTGCATGTATTCAAAGTGCCTGTACCTTTGCCCTCTGTAAATGTTGGTAATGCAAAGGTCCATATTGCATAGCTGGAAAGGCAGCTACGAATTTACCGATTAAGCTGGCCACCTGTTTGATTGAAGGTGATTGCTTCCCCAAGAGCTTGATACAGCCGCCTTCAATTAAATCTAATCTCTTTCCCTTGGGCAGAGTCACACACATGTGAAGTGAATCTATTGTGAATCCCAAATAGTCAATTGTGTTAACCGGCGCCAATTCTGATTTAGCTGGGTGGATAATGAATCCCAACCTCGCAACCATGAGTTTAACAGCCGAAACTGATAATTCGGCTGCCACAACGGTGTTTCCAATTATTAAGATGTCATCCAAATAAGCCATTACAATATGGCCCTGTGACCGTAATAACCCTAGTACTGGTCTTTAGCAATTTTGTAAATAAGCTGGGGGCTGAGGTTAACCCATTAGGCAGTGCTCTAAACTGCTACAATTGCCCCATCTAGCTAAATTTCAAATATCTCCGATACTCTTTATAAACAGGCACTGAATAATATGCACCTTGAAGATTTATACATGACATATAACACCATCTGGAAAACAATTGATTGGCAGTAGCAAACGTTTCCATTTTGAAATGATTATACTGCACAAATGGATTAAGTCCTGTCAGGTCCAAAATAATCAGACACCCACCATCTTTCTTTGGTCTAGGAAACCCATTAGACACGAATTAATGGGTTTGATAAACTGTACTCTCAATTACACCTTTAAGACATAATTTTGCTATTTCAGCTTGAATGTCCAAATTCTCCCGTTGTGAGAAGATGAGTGCCCGCTCTGGCTTGTGCTGGGTGGGTGGACACAGGTTGGGAATAAATTCAATTTGAAACCCTTGCACACTCTGCAGTATGAACACGTTTGATGTTATTTTACACCATTCTTTGAGAAACCTGTGTAACCTCCCCCCGACTGGTCGGCAATTCTCACTCAATATGTTTCGACAAGAATCAGACCCACCTACCTCCATGTTTACCGGTGGAGTTCTGTGTCCCCTGCCTCTGGATGGAAAAGGCATGTTTGCCCATGCTCCTGCTGAAGTGCGCCAGCTGCGCACATTGAATGGCCGGCTTGGTCCTTGTCCGGACCCGGTTTCAGCAAACCGTTTGTAAGAGTACTGTCGCCGAAGGGTTCTGCTGGTCACTGGCGTCTTGATGAGCCCGACGGTTTTTGCCTCTTCATCTAGCTCCTTTACCCTCTTTGCGAAGTCTTTCCCGAACAATAAGTTTGGCCGCTGGATATAGGGAGGATGGCGCTCTTTCTAAGACAGTTAATTTAAAAGTGCACATTGCACATGAGAGCCAGGGCATCCTGCTGAACTGCAGTCGGGAGCCCACCATCCACCGATCTACCAAAAGCCGTAATTCCGGCTGTGAGCAGCTTCAGCACCCATTGAAGTTTTAACTCCTGCGCTCGGATGCCTAGTCCCGTATTGGCCCCAAATGGCATGGTTTGAGCAGAATACAATTTCTGGGGTTCATATTTTTTGGCCGTTGTATCCATGGCCAGTTCCCAGTGGCTCTCCAGTCTATTGGGACGGCAAACCTGGCCGCCAGGAATGGGACCTCTGGCTGTTGCCCTTGTCCCGTGGGGCAGCCTCCAATGCTAAACGCTCAGAGTCGGTGTCAGAATCATACTGACCCAGTAAACTCTTCTCCTCCAAGAGGGAGGTACTAGGCAGCCCAGTATGCACTGCTGGCACGGGCTCTTGGAGAGGCCAGCGCTCTTGATGGAGCATCCTCTCCAATAGAAGCTCCATCCTGGATACCCGTTCTGTGGTATCCATTCTTGAAGGAGAACCCTCCCGACCGGTCTCGTCTGAGTTTATTGGCCGGAGAGCCTTTCGAGTGGCCTTACACCCCTCTGGCATAGCCACGGTGCTCTCAGACACCAAGTTTGTAGTTGCTGGTCTCACTACTAGCGACTCTGTAGATGAACTAGGCGGCCGCCGCCACCCGCACTCCCGCGGGCATTAGACACTTTTGCTATGGCTCGCCTTGCTGCTAAGAACTTCTTCATGTTTGAAGTTGCCCTCCAGTAACAAGATTTAACAAGCGCAGAAAATCGACCTCCAACAAATTTGACACTTACCTGAGGCTTTTTAAACTTACCGCTGCAGAAGCGCTGCTCCTCCCAGCCGGTCGCTGCGCCATGCGTCAGACGTAATGATGCGCATGCCAACTGGCGGGGTTCTTCACGGAATCACTCACGCAACTCCGAAGTAAAATCCTCTCTCCTCCTTCTAAATTCCAGTGAATACAAGGCCAGTCGACCCATTCTTTTACAAAATAAAGCAATGCAGACAAAAAAATGCATTGACACTCCCATCGCTGCCCCTGCTTGAAACCTGGCCCATCAGCACCACAGATCGAACGTAAAATGAACGCCTGACGGCACTGGGCCTGAACTCGCTGGAGTTTAGGGTGAGGGGTGATCTCATCGACATTTACCAAATAGTAAAAGGCCTGGATAGAGTGGGTGTGGGGAGGATGTTTCCACTCGTGGTAGAGTCTACGACCAGAGGCCGTAACCTCAGACTAAAAGGACGTGCGTTTAGAAAGGAGATGAGGAGGAATTTATTTCACCAGAGTGTGGTGAATCTATGGAATTCATTGCCTGGGAAGTCTGTGGAGGCCAAGTGAATTTATATTTTCAGGCGGAATTTTGCAGATTCATGATTAGTACGGATGTCAGGGGTCATGCGGGGAAGGCATTAGAATTGGTTGAGTGGGGAAGATCAGCCGTGATTGAATGCGGGCGTAGACCTGATGGGCCGAGTGGCGTATTTATCTCTGCAATAATTTATGAACCTATGAACTATTAACAGGCCTTAAACGATTGGAAGCTTAGACAACGTCTCGTGACAACCGATTATTCTTCCCAGCAGCTGCTGCAATACTCCTCTGCTTTGAACGGTTGGCGGAACACCAAGAGTAACATGAATATGGAATGATAACTCGTTTGGGAACTTCTACAGTCTGAATGCATGTCTTTGACAAATTTCCACATGATAGTCATGTTTTATGTTTAGGCTTAATATTGCCATGTGTACCGAATTGCACCCAAACACTTTACATCGCATACTCGCCCCTGAGATCAGGGAACCCTCTACCTGAATATAATCAAGTCAAAATCAACTACAATAGGTCCAGGGAAGGAGAAAGTGTAGAGTGTAGAAGACATTTCTGAGCATGTTGCGCACTAGTTTCATAGAGAAAGTCCAATGGGCGCAATGTGGTGGAGATGAATCGGATGGTACCCTTGCTCATTGAAGGACCGTCCTGAAGCTGTTAAGAGAGGGAGGAAAGCTGTCCTAATTTTGGTGACGTGCGTTTTGCAGCTTCTGTATTTGCTGCCCGATAGGAGCAGGTAAAAGAATAAGGCTTGCATTACGTCGTCTACTGTTGCAGTGTGCAGTGTAGATGGTGTCGATGATGGGGACTCAGGTCTGTGTCATGAAATGCGCTACATCCACAACACTCTTTGCAAATTCTTGCGGTCTTGAGCAAGGTGATCCTAAACCAAGTTGTGATGCAACCCGGCAAAAAGCTTTCTATGTTGTACATGTGGAGGTTTACAAGGGTAAGTGAAGACATATCAAATTTGCACAGTTTTCTCGGGATGTAGAGGCGTTCGTATACCGTGTTGGTTGTCTCTTCAATATGCCTGGTTCACCTACGTTGTTAATATCTAATCTTTGGTTAATATTAACGTTAATGAACTTGAGGCACACAACCATTTTCAATTCGGATTAGAGGGTTGTGAGCAAGGCGCAAAGAAATAGAAGTCAGATTGACATCGTCGCCGGCATCGATGGCACGAAGATCCTGTTTCCGTCGTCTATAACTTTGGGACTCCCTGCAAGTCGACCACGACGGAATTGGCTACCAAACGAGCAGTTAGGCAATAATCATTTTGCTGAAATGCGCAATAATTATAATGGAACTGATATTGATGCATGTGTCAAATGCAGAGTTTAGTTGAGTTTAGAGCTAGAGCGCCGAAAAGGCGTTTCAGCGCATCGAGCCCGCGCAGACCAGCAAGCCCCGCACACAAACCCTATCCTACACACTCGAGGGACAATTTACAATTTTACCGAAGCCAATTCGCCCACAAACCTGTCTGTCTTCGGAGTACAGAGGAAATTGGTTCACCGGACGGCGCTACTGTGGCGCAGCGGTAGATTTGCTGCCTTCCAGCGGCAGAGACTCTGGTTCAATCCTGAGTACGTAGTTTGCACGGTCCACTTTTTCTCCGGTTTCCTCCCACGCTCTAAAAGACGAAGAGGTTTGTCGGTTCATTGGCTCCGGTAAAGATTGTAAATTGTCCCTAGTGTGTAGGATATTATTGTACAAGTTTCGCTGGTCGGCGCGGACTCGATGGGCCTAAAGGGCCTGTCACACTAGTGCGCGATTAGACGCGACAAGCGCGACCTACCGTGGTCGCTTTAGTCGTCCGGCCTCGCGTGACCCTGTCCCACTGCGATCGCCGGAGTCTCGTGGAGTTGCGCGGACTCGTGTGTAGCTGGTGTCGACATCGCGCGTAGTGTCCAAAAACTGACACTGCTTAAAAATTACGCGCGGCAAAATCCTGTCGCGCGGAACGTGATGACGTTTTGACGTTGTGCGTCTTCAGCGTGGCGTTGCGTGATGACGTCACTGCCCGACGTCGTGCAACGCGCATGCTCATGCGCATCGTCACGTGATGAAAAATAACGTCCTTCCTTCGGACGTCGCGCGTGTAATCGCGCGCTAGTGTGACAGGCCCTTCACTCGCACCGGGATCGCCTGACCCCCACGCGACCCCCGCGTCCGAATTTGTCGCGCTTATCGCGTCTAATCGCGCGCTAGTGTGACAGGCCCTTAAGGATCTGTTTCCGCGCTGTATACCTAACTAAACAAAAGGAAACCCGGAGAAAACGCACACAGGTCACGGGAGAAGGTACAAACTCGGCACAGGCAGCATCCGCAGTCAGGATCGAACCCGTGTCTTTGGAGCTCACAGAACACAGTATGTTCGAATTAGCAGAAACACTTCATCCTCAGTGATAATCAGTACGGGAGCACCTGAAGGATGCGTGCTCAGCCCCCTGCTCTACTCACTCTATATTCATGACTGTGTAACCGGACATAGTGCGAACTCCATCATCAAGTTCGCAGACGACAGCACTGTTGTCGATCGAATCACAGATGGGGATGTGTCAGAGTATAGAAGTGAGATCGACCGACTGACCAAATGGTTCCAGCACCACAATCTGGCTCTGAAGATCAGTAAGACCAAGGAACTGATTGTGGACTTTGGTAGGGGAAGGATGAGGACCCATAATCCTGTTCACATAAATGGGACGATGATGGAGAGGGTCAATAACTTCAAATTCCTGGGCGTGCATATCTCCGCAGATCTTTCCAGCACACCGATGCAATTATAAAGAAAGCACATCAGCGACTCTACGTCCAGAGAAGATTACGGAGATTCGGCATGTCGAAGGAGATTCTCCTAAACTTCTACAGGTGCACTGTGGAGAGCATTCTGATTGGTTGCATCGCGGCCTGGCACGGCAACTTGAACGTCCAGCAGCGAAAAGGACACACAAAGTTGTGACCACTGCCCAGTCCATCACCGGCTTTGACCTCACCACCATCGAAGGTATCTATAGTAGTCGCTGCCTCAAAAAGGCAGCCAAAATAATCAAAGGACCAGACCATCCTGGCCACACAGTCATTTCACCATTGCCATCAGGAAGAAGGTACAGGATCCTGAAATCTGTAATGTCCAGGTTCAGGAACAGTTGCTTCCCCACAGCCATCAGGCTATTAATCACAGCAACGAATAAGCTCTGAGCTCTGAACTGCAAAAGACTATATTATTATTGCACTATATTTGATATTTATTGAACTTTTGTTGTTTTATTTTCTCTTTCCATTTATGTACAATGTTTACATATTCACATATTCTGTTGTGCTGCAGCAAGTAAGGATTTAATTGTCCCACCCGGGACATATGACAAAAAAACCTCTTGACTCTTGTAAGACAGCAACTCTATCGATTATGAATTCACCCTTGCCCGTTCAACGGTGGGCAGTCCTGCTTCCAAACATTGGGAATTGCTATCTAAACTGGTTGAGCCATCCTGCGGAAAGCAGAGGATGGTGGTGGATGATTGTTTTACGGACTGGAGGCCTGTGACCAGTGACGTGCCCCAGGGTTCGACGCTAGGCCCTTTCTTGTTTACCATTTACATGAACGATATGGATCGGGAATGTACAAGGTATGGCTGGTAAATTTGCAAATTGCATTGACATAGATGGCATCATAGCTTGTCTGAAGAAGGGTCTCGACCCGAAACGTCGCCTATCTCATTCGCTCCTTAGATGCTGCTGCACCCGCTGAGTTTCTCCAGCTTTTTGTGTAACCCTCATAGCTTGTAAAGATGGTTACTAAGAATTGCAGCGGGATATCGATGAACTGGATTAGTGGGCCGAGGATTGGCAAATTGAGATTAATTTATGTAAGAATGCATTTTGCGAAGTTAACCAGCATAGAAACTTTACAGTGATCTTAAGGGCCATGGATCATGGGTCATGTTGTGGAGCAGAGGGTACGAGGAAAACAAGTACCTAGTTCGTTTAGAATAGCACCATGCATTCACCCTCACCCGTGCAACGGTGGTCAGTCCTTCTCCCAATCATTGGAGATTGGTATCTAAACTGGATGAGCCGTCCTGCGGAAAGTAGAGGGGGGGGGGGGGGGGGCGGTGGTGGATGACTGTTTTTCGGACTGGAAGCCTGTGACCAGTGATGTGCCCCAGGGTTCGACGTTGGGGCCTTTCTTGTCAAGAGTCAAGAGTGTTTTATTGTCATATATCCCAGATGGGACAATGACATTCTTGCTTGCTGTAGCAACACCGAATATGTAAACATAATACATAAAGGATTTCAGCGGGATATTGATGAACTGGACCAGTGGGCAGTTAACCATTTTGCGAAGTTAACCAGGAAGAAACGAAGAAACTTTACAGTGATCTAAAGGGCCAAGGGTCATGTTGCGGAGCAGAGGGTTTGAGAAACACATGCACCTAGTTCATTTAGAGTAGCACCAAGGATAGACAGGGTGGGGACGAAATATATTTGGACGCCAATAGTGGGTATTGAGTAGAGTGGTTAGGGCGTTATGTTGCAGTTGAACAAGACTTTGTTGAGATTGCACTTGGAATATTGTATTCAGTTTTGGGCATCCTGTTGTCGGAAAGATTCAGACAACTGCAAGTTGTGCATTTTAGAAATACGCAAATGTAGCCAGGACTGGAGGATCTGCGTTGCAAGGAGAGTTCGCGCAGGCTGGTGCTGCATTCGTTGGAGCGCATGGCGGCTCAGTGGTGATGTGAATGATAAATATAAAACCATGAGCTGCATAGATAGGGTGAATGAATAGCATCACTTTACCATGGTTGGGGTATCAAGAACTAGAGTGCACAAGTTCAAGATGCGGGGGGAAATAGTTAATTGGAATCCGAGAAGCAATTTCCAGGCAGAGAGTGGAGGGTATATGGAACGAGCTGCAGGAGGACGTGGTTGAAGCAGCTTCATTAACACCATTTAAAATTCGTTTAGTCCGGTACATGGATAGGAATGTTTGAAAAGGACATGGGTGAAACGCCGGCAAATGGGACGAGTGCAGACGGGCATGTTGCTGGGCGTGGACGAGATGGGCTTGTTTCCGTGTTGTGTGAATCCGGTGCTCTACGACGACTCCAATAAAAGAATCGGCTCTCCCACTATATTTCCCAATGTGCTTATTTCGCAATATCTTCGTGCAGTCTTAATTGACCGCCCTGGGGAATTGTCGCAGATTTAAATATCCGCCCTTCAATTTCCCGTTGGTTCAGGCTGTACTTCAATTCGGCATCTGCAGACCGAGCCGTGTTTGCGATGTTTAATACGTTCTTTGACGTGATCAACGCTTTGTACTATCCATTCCTAGCGATTGTCGGAGTTGCACGTGAGTAATGATCAGTGTAGATACAGTCATCAATGTTGCAAATGAAACAGTCGGCGTAAAAGTTATCGTGTTTAATTCTTATTGTCCATTTCTCGTTTTCCTGTCAGCGGGAACTAGAGCCGCGTGTCTTGATCAAATCTGATATCCGTATTTTAGTTTAGTTTAGTTTAGAGGTACAGCGTGTAACCAGACCCTTCGACACACCGAGTCCACGCCCAACAGCGATCCCCGCATACTAACACCATTCTGCACGCACAAGCGTCTATTTGCAAATTTACTTAGTTACTTATCGTACAAATCTTCGCGTTTCTGGAGTATGGGAGGAAACAGGGCACCCCGACCTCGGGAGCTCCAACCGCGGGAGCCTGCAGGACTTAACATCGTGGAGCTCCCGGTCCCTGGTTAGAGAACGATTTCGAGAGGACCAAGCCGCAGGAGCTTCCATCGCCCGACGCGGGAGTTTCGATCGCCCCGACGTGGGACTTTGATCGACCCGACTGCGGATGGTTCGACTGGCCCGACCGCTGGAGAATAAAGAGGAAGAAGATTAGGCTTTATTGCCTTCCGTCACAATGTGGGGAATCAGCTGTGGTGGATGTCTATGTTAACTTTTTTGTTGTTGTGTGTCTTGTTGCTTTTTTTTTAGTATGGCCGTGAGCTAATTCGAGTTTCACGGTACCTTAATTGGTACACGTGACTAAGCAGCGATTTGATCCTTCGAACCTTTGAAGTCACATCTGGCGCTGTCAGGTTGCAATTCCCCCGATGCGCCACCTCAGAAATCACCGACAGATAACTAGCTTTCGATCTGCCGCAGTACTTTGGAAGGAAACACGAGGATGTTGCCAGGACTAGAGAGTGTGGGCTATACGCAGAGTAGGATGTGACACTATTCCTTGGAACGCAGGAGGACGAGGGGTGAATTTATAGAGATGTACAGGATCATGAGAGAAATAGGTCGGGTAGATGCACAGAATCTCTAGCCCGGAGTCGGGGAATCGATGACCAGAGGACACAGGTTCAAGATGAAGGGAAACTGATCTAATATGTATCTGAGGCGTAACATTTGCACACAAGTAAGTAAGTATTAGTAAGTAAATTGTATTTATATAGCACGTTTAAATCAACTCGCGTTGAAACCAAAGTGCTTTACATGGAGGAAATAATTAGGTTTCCGAACACCCACAGACTTTTGTTTTAAATCATAAAAACACAAAGGGTTGTGGGTGTATGCAACCACCTGTCAGAGGAGGTCGTTGAGGCTGGAACTATGCCAACGTTTAAGAAACAGTTAGACAGGTACATGGAAAGGACACGGCTTCAGGGATATGGACCAAACGCAGGCAGGTGGGACCAGTGTAGCTGGGACATGTTGGCCGGTGTGGGCAAGTTGGGCCAAAGGGCTTGTTTCTACACTGGATCACTCTATGACTCTATGACTCTAAAATGTCAGTACTTAAGGAGTTGTTTGCCAGAATCTCCAGCGGGAGTGAGTTTGGTGACTGATTGTCTTGTCTCTCACAGTAAACGTGGTGACGGTATGGATTCTCCACCGGGGCAAGTGCGGTCTCTCCCGGTGCATCACTCTCTACCTGGTCGCCATGGCAATCACTGACCTGATGGTGGTGGTTATTCAGGTGATATTCAACCGCACTCTCTCCTACCACTTCCCCAACTCCTTCCTGCAGCTCACGCCGGCCTGCAGCGTCATCATTGTCCTGGTCTGCGTGTCGAGGGACGCTTCCGTCTGGCTCACCGTAGCTTTCACCTTTGATCGTTTCATTGCCATTTGTCGCCCGAAGCAGAAAGCGGCGTACTGTGTTCCCAGAACAGCGGCCGTGGTGATCGCCACGGTGTGTGTGCTGTTTGTTGCGAAGAACATCCCCTGGTATTTTACCTTTATACCTGTCTATGTCGCCGACAATCTCCCGTGGCTGTGCCAGTCCACGCCAACCTTTTACACGCTCCCTGCGTGGATTGGGTACGACTGGCTTCACCGAATCCTCACCCCGTTCCTTCCCTTTTTCTTCATTTTACTCTTCAACGCTCTGACCGTGTGGCACATCGTGCAAGCGAACAGAGTTCGCAGGCGGTTGTTCTCGAACGGGGGCGATTCCCCGGTCGACCCAGAAGCAGAGAGCAGGAGAAAATCGATCATGTTGCTGTTCGCCATCTCAGGCAGCTTCATCCTGTTGTGGATGCCATATGTGGCCAACTTTCTATATTATCGAATCTCGGCGAATCACTATTATTCCGGAGCGAGCGATCCCGGATATATCCTACAGCAGCTGGCTTATATGTTCCAGCTCACTAGCACCTGTACAAATTCCTGCATTTACCTGGTCACGCAGGGGAAGTTCAGAGAGGAGCTGAAGAAAATAGTTCGTACTCCCATTCTGTACATTGCTGCGTTGTTCAAATAAGCACAACGGACGTCTTGGACTGAAGGGGGGGGGGGGGGGGGTCCCGCCCGAAAATGTCGCCTATCCATGTCAAAGTCAAAATAGTTTCTCGAAAGATGCTGCTGACGCGCTGAGTTGTTCCAGCACTTTTTGTCTTTAGAAGTCTCACCAACTAGGATGTAGCAATAATCGCCCTAGAACTGAACAAAACGATGCCAGGTGTGAACTAGTCCACGCCGCCTTCCTAGATAGTGGTCCTGTCGGGCCCGGGTCGCGGTTATTCTTCTCCCTCAAGCACGAATGAATCGATCTTTGAATGCAGTGACCGATCGTAGTTTTTTTCCAGCGTTCCATCAAAAATTCACGAATTCAATGTGTAATTAAAAGTATCCATTTGTTTTCCATGTTCTACCATGTTCGCCAAAGGTGTTACCTAACCGCTGCAAGTTGCGTCAATACCGGCCTCCCATATAGAGTTCGGGACAGGCCCGTGTCGCATTTATTATCCCCCCCCCCCCCCCTCGTGCACGAATTAATCGTTTTTTGAATGTAGTTACAGATCGAGTTTTTTTAACAGCTGACCGACAAAATAAAAATCACGGATACAATGTGTTTTGTCAATTAAAAATATCTAATTGGATTTCTGTTGCATCTTTTACCCTATTGTTAATATTTGTACACGCACCCCTTGATCTTTCAATTCATCTTTTCTGGACGACGATTCCCTCTCCCCAAGACGATATCTACCCATTTCAAACGTTGGATTCCAATATCAAATTGCTGGCAACTTTCGGAGCTCCAAGAAGAAATACACCCGACGTTCAGTTTTAGACTTGTTCCAATTGCAAATCACTTTTGACTTTATAAATAAAGCGCGGAAACAGGCACTGAATACGCGCCGACCATCGAAGACTCCACGCACTAACACTATCCTACACGCACTATAGGCTTCAATTTTACCGACCCCAATTAGCCTTTCAACCAGAACGACTTTGTGATGTGGGTGGTAACCAGAGCACACGGATAAAATCCACTTTGTCCATGGAGAGGATACAAATTCTGCATAGACAGCTCCCATTGTCAGGATCGAACCCGGATCTCTGACGCTGTAAGGCAATAACTCTACGTCTGCGCCACTCTGCCGCCTACCCCTCAGAGTAGAACTACTTTATGTAGACCGTTTGCTATTTTCAATTTACCAAAACAAACGTGTTTATTCACAAGTACATTTTCAAGCCAAGGTTGAATTGCAATATATATGAAGCCTTCGACATAGAAACATAGAAACATAGAAAATAGGTTCAGGAGTAGGCCATTCGGCCCATCGAGCCAGCACCGCCATTCAATATGATCATGGCTGATCATCTAAAATCAGTACACCGTTCCTGCTTTACCCCCATACCCATTGATTTATTTAGCCCCAAGAGCTAAATCTAACGCTCTTGAAGACATCCAGTGAATTGGCCTCCACTGCCTCCTGTCGCAGAGAATTCCACAGATTCACAACTCTCTGGGTGAAAAACAACCCTCTGGGTGAAAATCTGTTTTGAAAATTGATACTACAAGTTTAGGCAGGTGGCACAACATTAAGAAGACACTTGGATAGATACATGGACAGGACAGGTTTAGATGGATAATGGCCAAAAGCAAGAAAATGGGACTTTCTCAGGTGGGGCATATTGAACGGTATATGTAAGTGGAGGCGAAGGGCCTAACTCAATGCTGTGGGATCCTATGACACAAAGTCAAATGTTTTTTCAAAGCAATTAACAGACAATGTTGGCAGTGCAGCAGACAGAATTGCCAACTATGGGACCTGAGCTGACCCACCAGAGGCGCTGATGGACCATTGGGCATGAATAGGTATCCACGTCCAAGCAACTGTGTTGCACAACATATGAAGACTCGTGGCTGTGGGATAATTTATATATTCATAAAAACTCTGTCTATTTGTTCTGTTACCATACGCAAACTTTCTCTCAAACTCTCAGAAGTTAAAACGTTCCCCCTTCTCTGACTCAACAGCAGACTTGCTAACGTTGTAACCTGTTTCTCAATGTAACCTTATCCCAGACATTCAATGTTACTTGTAGAAGTGCATGGAATCCCCTTTTCTCAGCACCCTTGCTAAGAGTTATTGTCCAGTTTAAGAAAGAACTGCAGGTGCTGGAAAAATTGAAGGGAGACAAAAATGCTGGAGAAACTCAGCATTGAGAAACCCATGCTGGAGAAACAATGGGTGACGTTTCAGGTTGAGACCCACCTGTCCAGTTAATATATATCCGTGTTCATTGACTTAGCAAGTGTGGAGCCATGCCCCTTTGATTTGTTTTCCCATTCTTTAGGAAGCAACCTCATACATTATAATTGGTCTTATTTAGGTGGAAGATAATGGCTTTCATCCCGGGTTGTTCACACTCACATTGCATCTGTAATTCTGCAATACAGCGGTCACACCTCCCATACCTCAATCACAAGCCCTCTTGTTCAACCCTCCTTGTTTCTAACGACCTAATCCGAAACTGTCTGTTCCAGGGTAAGTCCTATAATATATACACCATGAACTGCATATGCTGCTTTACAGAACAATCACACAACGTGCTGGAGTAACTCAGCGGGCCTGGCAGCATCCCTGGAGAACGTGGATAGGCGACGTTTCTGATCGGGGCGCTAAGCTAACCAAAAGTAACATTAACAAATTTGCAGGTGACACAAAGCTGGGTGACAGTGTGAGCTGTGAAGAGGATGCTATGAGGATGCAGAGTGACTTGGACAGGTTGGATGAGTGGGCAGATGGATGGCAGATGCAGTTAACTTTTAACTGGCGATTCAAGATTCAAGAGAGTTTATTGTCCTTTATTCCATGCTTCCATTGGCTGTATGGTATTCCATGCTTCCATTGGCTGCATGAAGGATTTCATGCTTCCATTAGCTGCATGGAAGGACACAGTGTGATGATGGGATGCGTTTTAATGCATTGAAGCCTTTGACTAGTGGGGTGCCACAAGCATCGGTGCTGGACCCATTGCTGTTGCTGAGCCCATTACACCTTTATTTTTGGTTTTGTTACCAATCCAATTCACAAACCAATTTCTATTTACTCCTAGGTCATGTATATATATCACAAACAGCACAGGTCCCAGCACAGATCCCTGCAGAGCTCCAGTGGTCACATACCTCAAGCCAGAATATCTAGCGTCCGCCACAACCTCTTTTTTTTCCTGTGAATAATGAGGGGGTTAGATTTAGATTTAGCTCTTAGGGTGAATGGAATCAAGGGATATGGTGAAAAAGCAGGAACGGGCTACTGATTTTAGATGATCAGCCATGATCATATTGAATGGCGGTGCTGGCTCGAAGGGCTGAATGGCCTGCTTCTGTGCCTATGTTTCTATAAACCAGTTGTTAATCCCCGTATAATCTTAACTCCGCAATCAGCCGACCATGTGTAAAATTGATTGGAAAGGTTTATATGTACATTGCTTAAGAGACAACATTCACAGTCCCAGGTGTCTGCACACCAGTACTTTCTTCTCTAAGAAAAAGGCTGCACATATATACCCCATAGTCGTAGTCAGCCCAATCTCTCCTTTTACATCAGTCCATCGAGTCCTGGCAACATTCTTGTTGGATCTTTCTGCTTTCTTTGCATGCCTATGACACCTGTCCTAAACCTTCCGATCGGTGACTTCTTTTCCTGGGTATTATGTACTTGTATTCCACAGTCCTTCCTCTGTAAAATACTGCCAAATGCCTTGTGGCGTCACCTGATGGTCACCACTTACTGTCAAACCCTCGTCAGTGGTTACGAGGATTGTCACGTGACGTCATGGTTAAGAGCAAAGATCCTATAGTGAGCTCCATTATGTGTGTGTGTGTGTGTCGTGTGTGTGTGTGTATTTGTGCGTGCGTGTGTGTGCGCACGTGCGTGTGTGTGTGTATGCATGTGTGTGTGTGTGCATGTGCATGCGTCTGTGAGTCAGTTTGTTTGACAGGACTGCAACGAGGATTTCACCAGCAGCCGAGAGATTCCTTCATGATGATCGCCGACTTCCCGGTTCCCCTCACACTTCTGAAGACCTGTGAATTCAACAACTGTGGTAGGGAACACAGTGGAACATAATGGATACAAATATGTCAGGAGGATTCATCATCCTTCCGAAATGCAGGGTCTGATCAGAGACAACCAAAGACAGAAACTGACTGATGAATTTCATGACACATTTCAGGAATCAACAAAGTGCATCAATGGGTGTCGGGGAATGGATATGATTTCATAACTTACTACACTCCAAACTTTCCAAATTGACTGTGCCTGAACCCCTCTGTCAGTGGATCACCAACTTCCTGGCAGACAGGAAGCAGCATGTGAGGCTGGGAAAGCACATCTAGGACCAGCAAACCCTCAGCATAGGCGCACGGCAAGGCTGCGCACTCGCCCCTCTCTTTACTCTCTCTCTACACCAATGACTGCACCTCCGCTGACTCCTCTGTCAAGCTTCTGAAGTTTGTGGTCAACACAACCCTGATTGGACTGATCCAGGATGGGGAAGAAAATGCCTACAGACAGGAAGTGACACAGCTGGCGGCCTAGTGTATGTGGGGGGGGGGGATTGACAATTTGGGAGTATAAAGATGGTGTTGAAGGAGAAGTGGCTACAGGAAAAAATTCAAAAGATTCTGGAATTAATGGGAAGGAAAGCTTGAGAATGGACAACAGAGTAAGGTCAGGGCCAATTGCGAGCGGTGCGAGGGGGGAAGTGAATACGGAGGTCAAAGTACTGTATATGAATGCGCGAAGTATAAGGAATAAAGTGGACGAGCTTGAAGCTCAGTTAGAAACTGGCAAGCATGATGTTGTGGGAATTACTGAGACATGGCTGCAAGAGGGCCACGTCTGGGAAATGAATATTCAAGGGTCTACCTCCTATCGCAAAGACAGACATGTGGGCAGGGTTGCTGAGGTTGTGGGCTGTTGGTGAGGAATGAAATTCAGTTCCTTGCAAGGGGTGACATTGAAACAGGAGATGTGGAGTCAGTATGGACAGAACTAAGGAATTGAAAAGGTAAAAATACACAAATGTGACTAATCTACTGGCCCCCAAACAGTAGCTGGGCATAGGGTGCAAGTTGAATCAGGAGGTAAAATTGGCATGTAGTAAAAGTAATGCTGTGGTTGTTATGGGAGATTTCAACATGCAGGTAGACTGGGAAAATCATGTTGGTACTGGACCCCAAGTAAGGGACACACAATAGACAATAGACAATATATGCAGGAGTAGGCCATTTGGCCCTTCGAGCCAGCACTGCCATTCAATGTGATCATGGCTGATCATCCCCAATCATCCCCAATCTGTACCCGTTCCTGCCTTCTCCCCATATCCCCTGACTCCGCTATTTTTAAGAATCCTATCTAGCACTCTCTTGAAAGCATCCAGAGAACCTGCCTCCACTGCCCTCTGAGGCAGAGAATTCCACAGACTCACTACTCTCTGTGAGAAAAAGTGTTTCCTCGTCTCCGTTCTAAATGGCTTAATCCTTATTCTTAAACTGTGGCCCCTGGTTCTGGACTCCGCCAACATCGGGGACATGTTTCCTGCCTCAAGTGTGTCCAACCCCTTAACAATCTTATATGTTTCAATGAGATCCCCTCTCATCCTTCTAAACTCCAGAGTGTATAAGCCCAGCTGCCCCATTCTCTCAGCATGTGACAGTCCCGCCATCCCGGGATTTAACCTTGTAAACCTACGCTGCACTGCCTCAATAACAAGAATGTTCTCCCTCAAATTAAGGGACCAAAACTGCACACAATACTCCAGCTGTGGTCTCACTAGGGCTCTGTACAACTGCAGAAGGACCGCTTTGCTCCCATATTCGATTCCTCTTGTTATAAAGGCCAGCATGCCATTCGCTTTCTTCACTGCCTGCTGTACCTGCATGCTTACCTTCATAGACTGATGTACAAGAACTCCCAGTTGCACTTCCCCTTTTCCCAACTTGGCGCCATTTAGATAATAAGCTGCTTTCCTGTTTTTGCTACCAAAGTGGATAACCTCACATTTATCCGCATTAAACTTCATCTGCCATGCATCTGCCCACTCCCCCAACCTGTCCAAGTTACCCTGCATTCTCATAGCATCCTCCTCACAGTTCACACTGCCACCCAGCTTTGTGTCACCTGCAAATTTGCTAATGTTACTTTGAATCCATTCATCCAAATCATTGATGTATATTGTACATAGCTGTGGTCCCAGCACCGAGCCTTGCGGCACCCCACTAGTCACTGCCTGCCATTTTGAAAGGGACCCGTTAATCCCTACGCTTTGTTTAATGTCTGCCAACCATTTCTCTATCCATGTCAATACTCTACCCCCAATACCATATGCCCTAATTTTACCCACTAATCTCCTATACGGGACCTTATCAAATGCTTTAAGAAAGTCCAGGTACACCACATCCACTGGCTCTAACTTGTCCATTTTTCTAGCTACACCTTCAAAAAATTCCAGAAGATTAGTCAAGCATGATTTCCCCTTCATAAATCCATGCTGACTCGGACCGATCCTGTTACTGCTATTCACATGTGCGGCTATCTCATCTTTTGTAATTGACTCCAGCATCTTCCCCACCACCGATGTCAGGCTAATTGGTCTATAATTCCCCGTTTTCTCTCTCCCGCCTTTCTTAATAAGTGGGATAACATTAGCTACCCTCCAATCCACAGGAACTGATCCTGAGTCTATAGAACATTGGAAAATTATCACCAATGCATCCACGATTTCTAGAGCCACTTCCTTAAGTACCCTGGGATGCAGAACATCAGGCCCTGTGGATATATCAGCCTGCGTCTATCCAACACAATTTCCTGCCTAATGTGGATTTCCTTCAGTTCCTCTGTCACCCCAGATCATCTGGCCACTACTATATCAGGAAGATTGTT
The DNA here is from genome assembly GCA_963514005.1 of Raja brachyura. The sequence continues at coordinate 3,177,509 of OY740826.1, forward strand.
TGTGTCCTCCTTAGTGAAGACGGATCCAAAGTACTGTTCAACTCATCTGCCAGTTCCTTGTTCCCCATAATAAATTCACTTTTTTTTCGGTTTTCAAGGGTCCAACGTTGGTCTTAACTAATGTTTTCCTCTTCACATACCTTAAGAAGCGTTTACTGTCCTGCTTAATATTCTTGGCTGGCTTACCTTCATACCTCATCTTTTCTGCACGTATTGTCTTTTTGGTTATCTTCTGTTGTTCTTTAAACATTACCCAATCCTCTTCCTTCCCTGTCATCTTTGCTATGTTGTACTTCTTCGCTTTAATTTTTATACTGTCCCTGATGTCCCTTGTCAGCCATGGTCGTCCCTTTCTCCCCTTGGAATCTTTCTTCCTCAAAGGAATGAATTGACCCTGCGCCTTCTGTATTATTCCAAGAAACACCTGTCATTTTTGTTCCACTGTCATCTCTGCTAGTGTATCTTTCCAGTCAACTTTGGCCAGCTCCTCCCGAGATGAATGTGTGCAGTTTTGGTCCCCTAATTTGAGGAACGACATTCTTGCTATTGAGGGAGTTATACATGTTTAGGTTTACATGTTCCCAATGTTGGGGGAGTCCAGAACCAGAGGCCACAGTTTAAGAATAAGGGGTAAGCCATTTAGAATGGAGACGAGGGAACACTTTTGCTCACAGAGTCTGTGGAATTCTCTGCCTCAGAGGGCGGTGGAGGCAGGTTCTCTGGATGCTTTCAAGAGGGAGTTAGATAGGGCTCTTAAAAATAGCGGAGTCAGGGGATATGGGGAGAAGGCAGGAACGGGGTACTGATTGGGGATGATCAGCCATGATCACATTGAATGGCGGTGCTGGCTCGAAGGGCCAAATGGCTTACTCCTGCACCTATTGTCTATTGTCTATCTGTGGAGTCTTTTAAGTTCCTGGGAGCCATCATATCCAAGGACTTTAAGTGGGGGGCTACCATCGGCTCCACAGTCAAAAAGGCACAACTGAGGATGTACTTCCTTCGGTAGCCGAGGAAGCACAATCTGCCACAGGCAATGATGGTCCAATTCTATACGGCCATCATAGAGTCTGTCCTCACCTTCTCCATCATGGTCTGGTTTGGCTCAGCCACCAAGCACGACATATGGAGGCTGCAGCGAATCGTCCAATCAGCTGAGAAGGTTATTGGCTGCAACCTTCCCTCCATTGAAGAACTGTACACTGCAAGGGCCAGGAAGCGAGCGGGCAAGATCATCTCTGACCCCTCTCACCCTGGCCACAAACTCTTTGAATCACTTCCCTCTGGAAGGCGACTCCGGACTGTCAAAGCTGCCACAGCCAGACATAAAAACAGCTTTTTTTCCACGAGTAGTAGCTCTACTCAATAACCAAAAATCTGTAGCCTCCTTTTGCTCTGATATTTTACTTAATTCACATGTTTAATCAATAATATTTTGGTGGTCTGAAGAACGACAACTGGGGTTTCCAACAAATCTTTATTCAGAAGTTCGGTTTCCAGTATACAGGTTCTTTAGCCACGTCTGCTCACAACGGTGGCCAGCGCTGAACTAACGCGTGAAAGGAAAAACCGCGCGAAACAAGCAGCCCATCCCGAGTCACGTGACCGCGGCTTCCGAACGACGGATTCGATCTCTGCTGTACGGAAACGCACGGGTAAATGGACGTTTCGACCGGAACGCATAGTCCGAAATCGCGGGGCGAGCGTAATAGTAGGGACCAGAAATAGCGAAAATGGCGGATCGCTAGGTAGAGTGCAAGGAGCTCCCGGTCGAAAGCTCTATACTTAACTTCGGGGGTGCGCAGCTGCCTGCTGAAAAATGCCAGTGGCACCCAGTGACTACGTACACGCTGTTCAAGGACGGCACCTACTGCGACGTCAGAAGCGTCTACGGTGAGGGCCGTATGGGCTGACGCCCTAGGGTGTTCCAGCATAGTGGCGTTGGCCAATGCAGTTTTAGCCCCCATCGAACGCCTTCTGTGCCTCCTTAGACCAGACCAGGTCCTTGGGTTTACCGGCCAGGCATTGGAACAACGGCCGCATGATGGCGGCTGCTGATGGGACGAATTGGTGGTGGACGTTTACCATCCCAATAAACTCCTGTACACCCTTGACAGGTAGGGGCTTCTGGAAGCGATGAATAGCGTAGACCTTCTCAGGCAGTGGCTGCGTGCCGTGTGAGGTGATGCTGCGACTTGGAGCTCACAACATCGTTCTCTAACGAGGTACCGCAAACTCCACGATGTTAAAGATGCGGTTGGAGCCCGAAGTCGATCGCCGGCAGAGGTTGCGAGCTCTGATGTTAAGTCCTGCAGGCTTTTTCGTTGGAGCTCTCGAAGTCGGTCTCCAGCAAAGGCCACCAATTCCTCGATGTTAGGCCCCAGTGCGGACGGAGATACAATACAGAAAAAAATCGCATGTCCGTCAATGTAAGATATTAGAAAATGGTTTCCACAACTGTCCCCCCGCCCCACCCCCCACACAAAATACGCTAAATAACACTAAATACATACATTTAACACATACAGCCAAGCAACAAAGAAAAAAGAGACAGACAGACTGTTTGCGAGTTAGCCATTGGTGGCGCCATCTGGTGGTTAGAATTGAGATTTAGCTCCTAGGGCTAGGGAATCAAGGGATATGGCGAAACTGCACGAATGGGGTACTGATTTTGGATGATCAACCATGATCATATTGCATGGTGGTGCTGGCTCGAAGGGCCAAATGGCCTACTCCTAATTCTATGTTTCTATGTTTCCATGTTTCTATATAACCAAATTACCCTGGAACGAGTCCATGCTCACACTCTGCCAAGCTATGATGTAACGTATTTCAGACATGTAACTGTGCTGAAAAACAAAAAGGTATTTATTTCATACCTAAAATAATAATGCCCCCTACATTGGGTAATCATGAAATAGAACTTAAATTTTTTCCTACAAATGTCTCGGGAGTGGCCACGGGTTTATTATAGAAGCCCTGTAAAGTCCGTTCATTGCTCCAGCCCGCTGTTGCCAGGATGTGGTCCATTGGAACTTCCATCATCCTTGCCGCCGATGCGGATGCAGCCCTGGTGGAGTGAGATTTAAAGACATTAGTATACACCTCCGCTGCACCCAGTACCATTCTTAACCATCTGGAAATGGTTTGTACTGTGACCTTATGGATGAGGGCATATGTGACTAATAAGTAAAGCCCTCTCCGTACCCCTGAGACTCTTGGTGACCTCTATATATCGCAATATATATGTCACAAAGCAGAGCCGACAATCTGCAGGATAGGCAGAAATTCTAATTTTTGGCCAGTGGATCCGGGTCTATCCTGTTTAAGTAAACCTTGAATAAGGAAAGTTATCTTGTCTTTTTTAATGTACATGGCGTCCATATTTAATTTATCTAGGGACTGGACCCATTGTGCTGTTGCAAGTGCCATTAACATGACCATTTTATAGGTTAATTTATCCAGTGACAGTCCCGATATAGGTGTCCATCCTCGAAGCATAGTCAGCACTATGCTTATGTCCCATATATGGGTGTATCTAGGCCTGGGGGGATTAGAATTAAATATACCCCTCATCAGTTTAGATACCAGTGGGTGTGATCCCACAGCCAGGTGATCATACCTTGCCCCAGATAATTGGATAGGGTGCTATGGGCAAAATTAATGGCACAGTAGCTATGCAGGGTAGCCAGGAACCCCAGCACTTCAGTGATGGTGGCTGTGTCGTATGAAGTGTTCGTTCTGGTGCAGAACACTTCCCATTTCTTCACATATGTGAGATATTGTCTTCTGGTGGACTCCCTGCACGACGCTGTGATGACATTTATCGTTCTGTCGGAGAGTCCGTAGTCCAGAAATGGCTTGTTCAGAATCTGCAAACCAACAGGTTAATTCGGTCATGACACGGATGACTTTCCCCTGTCACAGGGTGTACCAAAAGGCTTGGACGTTGTTGATCGAATGCAGGGTTCTGCGGCCATATTTTGTACTATTGGGAACCATGGTTGGGTAGGCCAGTTGGGAACAACCAGGACACCTGAAGTCGTGTCTTGTTTGTTTTTTTGTAAGACCCGACTGATGAGGCAAAAGGGGGGAAAAGCATAGAAAAATAAATCCCCCCAATATAGCGAGAAAGCTACTGCCCCAGGGTCTGGTTCCCAAGCAACATATGTTGGTAGTTGATGATTTAATCTGGATGCAAAAAGGTCGATATCTGGTGTCCCATACCGTTCTATAATATCGGCAAACACTTTCCGATCCAACATCCATTCGGTGTTGTCGTTGAATTTGCATGACCTGGTGTCCGCTACTGTATTTAGCTTACGTAAAGTAAGTGGCTGATATCCATATATTCCTTTCCAGACACAAGTGCCAGATATTATTAACCAAATTATCACATGATATCGACTTTATTCCACCGATATGATTAATGTATGCCACCACAGTGGTATTATCAATCTGTAATCGTACATGCAAATGGTGCATGACTGAGCAGTAGGCCCGGAGTCCATGAAATGCTCCCAGCACTTCTAGATAAATAATCCCTAGTGCTCCAAACAGGGTTAATTCGTGTGCACTCCATCTGCCACCACAACTAGAGGTGGTATTAGCTGCTCCCCAACCTTTTGCACTGGCATCAGTCTGTAAAGTAACCGTGGGATTCATAATAGTGATGGGGTTAGAACAATGCTGAATATTGTCTATCCACCAATTTAACTCTAATTTAGCTTCCCCTGGTAGTTCCATTGGCCTATCAAAATGGCCTGCATGAGTTTTAAGAGCTAATATTTTTGCTCTTTGTAGATTTTTGTAATGGAGTGGTTCAAATTGTGCTGCTGGAAATGCAGCCACTAGTTTCCCAATCACTCTTACTACTTGCCAAATGGATGGTTTTCTGAGGCTAGTGAGGCTTTTACATGCTTCCGTCAAGTCTGCCACTTTGTTTTGTGGCAAGGTGATAGACATTTGAACAGAATCGATAGTGAACCCCAAAGAATCCATGGTAGTGGAGGGTTTAAATTTGATTTATCTGGATGAATTATAAAACCCAGCTTTTGAAAAAGATGCTTTGCGGCTGATACTGCCAATGTAGGCAACTCTCAATGTTCCCCTACAATGAAAATATCATCAAGGTAGGCCATAACAATATGGTTTTGTTTCCTCAAATGTGCCAAAGCTGGTTTTAACAATTTGGTAAACAGCCTGGGTGCCGATGATAACCCGTTGGGTAAGGCCTTATACTGCCAAAGCTGTCCCATCCAGACAAATTTCAGATATTTCCGATGATCCTTATGTATTGGTACTGAATGGTATGCATCATTGAGGTCGATGCAAGCCATGTAGTACCTGTTGGAGATTAGCTGTTTGGCTATGACAAATGTGTCCATTTTGAAATGGGCATACTGAACGGAGGTATTCAGTTAGGTCAAATCTATAATTATGCGGCATCCACCGTTTTTTTTTGTTTTTGGTAAAAATGTGTGATACGAACTCTTGAGATTCTCTGTTTGTCTTCTCAATTACCCCTTTTGTGTTTAATCTTAAAAGTTCAGCATGGCCTTCTGTCCTTTCTTTTTGTGAAAGTATAAACTTCCGGCTAGGTGTATGCTGAACTGGGATGGGGAGTTCGTAAACAAATTCAATTTTATATCCCTGAATACTTTCCAGTATGCAAGGATCAGAGGTAAACATGCTCCACACATGACGAAACAAGTGCAACCATCCCCCAACCCGTGTTGAGTTTAGACATGCTATGTTTACGAGACAACCAGACCCACCTACCTCCATGGTTACAGGCGGTGCTGCGTTGGTTGTCTCTGTTGCTTCTTGTCCTGTTGTGTTGCTGCATTGGCGCATTTTCCAAGAAGGCCGGGCTGGGCCATGATCTAAAAACGACTGTTGTGCAGGTGGGCCGGTTTTCGAGCTTTCACCACCAGATGGTCTCTCGTTGTAGCGGTGCCTGGTCGTTGTGTAGGGGTGCTGCCACCGCTGATATGGGGTTTCGGGGGTGGTTGGCACTTTTATCATGCCGATTGCCTTGGCCTCCTCATCCAGGTCTTTACCCTGCTTAGGGAGGTTGTCCCCAAACAGCAATGTAGGCGGCTGTGCACTGCTAGGCCTGCATAATCCCGCAAACTTGGGATTGAGTGCAGGTTTTATGATGCTCTTCCTGTAGCTGTTGATTTCAAACAGCGTAGTGCACAGGAGTGCGAGAGTGTCTTGCAGCTCTTCAGGCATCTCAACCCCATCGACATTTCTGGCTACTGCTGTAATCCCAGCAGCTAGCAATTTGAGGATTCTTTGGAGTTTCACCTCCTGGCTCCTTATGGTCGGGCTCATGCCCCAAATCGGGTTGTTGACAGCAGGTACATTAAGAGAAATACAATTCTCTGGCGCAAGGTATTTTTCTGCCGTATTGTTTATTGCTAGTTCCTGCAGCTGGTTCGTTGCCATGTAATTAATCCTGATAGCCAGCTTGGGATGCAATGGCAGACCTTTTTGGGTAGGTATAGCAAATGTATTGACCATACCCAATAGTTCTTCTTGCGGCACCCCTAACACAGGTGAGTCTTCAGCCATGTCCCCTTCTTCAGGGTCAGCCCAGTTCTGACCCCCCAATGCTCCCCTGCAAAGAGGGTGAGACATTTGGCAGTCCTTGATAGGAAGCTGCCGTGGGTCTGCGAAGAGACCCACTGTGACTCTGCCCCTGCATAATCAGGTCACGCTGGAGCAATTTCTCCACCATCCGCTCCATGCGGGAAAGACGCCCGCCATCGCTATCCGCGAATGGGGTGTCCTCAGGTCCGGACTCAGCCGAGTCTACAGACCTGTCTGACTTCCGGGTGGTTATGCCGCTGGACCACGGCGCACCTGCGGTCTGTTGCGGCGAGAAGTCGGGAGCTGCTGGCAGCACCTGCAGCTCTGGAGACTCGGCACGCTGCTGGCTGGTTTCCACAGCAGCGACTTTTGCCGCTGTTCTCCTCGATTTCCTGGACTCCATGCTGTTCTAATTGGCTGTGAAAATACACACACAGAGTCTTTTCCAGAATGGTAAGTACTTACCTCTGGTTGTCTTTCTAACTTACGCTGGAGCACCGATGCTTTCTCCCGACTGTCGCTTCCGCAATGTGTTCGACGATATGTCGCGCATGCGTGCTGGCGGGGTCTTCATGTAGTCACTCACGTGACTCCGAAGTAAAATTGTACCTAGTGTGTGTAGGCTTGTATTTGTGTGCGGGGATCGCTCGTCGGTGCGGACTCGTTGGGCCGAATGGCCTGTTTCTGTGCTGTATCTGAACACTTAACTAAACTAATCACTCCCCAGGGCACTACTGTTCACTGTGAAATTCCTGCGCCAGTTTGCCTTCCCAAACAGCAACACCTCGCACTTATTTGAATTAAACTCCATTTCCCATTCCTCAGCCCACTTGGCCAGTTGGCCAAGGTGGAGTCTTAGAGTGATACAATGTGGAAACAGGTATTTTCCGGCCAGCATTCCCAGCTGCACTAGTTGCCCACTAGTTGCCCACACCGGGCAGCATTCCCAGCTGCACTAGTCGCACCTACCTGCGTTTGGTCCACATCCCTCCAAGCTTGTCCAATCCATGTAGCTGCCTAACTGCTTCTAAAACATAGGGATAGTCCCGGCCTCAACCACCTCCTTTGGCAGCTCATTCCATACACCCACCACAATTTGTGTGAAAAGGATACCCCTCAGGTTCCGATTAAATCTCTCCTCTTCACATTAAACTATTATTTCCTCCTTCCCACCCGACCCTCTCTCCCACCCCTTGTCTACTCCCTCCGCACCCTCAGCACATGGTTTAACACTGAGGCTTTTTAATCCTCTGGTCAGATCGCATTTGGAGCATTGTGTCGGAAGGAACTGCAGATGCTGGTTTAATCTGAAGACAGATCCAAAATGCTGGAGTAACTCAGAAGGTCAGGCCGCATCTCCTGAGAGAAGGAATGGGTGACGTTTCGGGTCAGGACCCTTTTTCAGCCTGAGAGCCAGGGGAGAGGGAAATAGGCGGTGGAGGCCAAGTCAATGGATATCTTTAAGGCGGATATTGACACGTTCTTGATTAGTTTGGGTATCAGGGCTCATGGGGAGAAGGCAGGACAATGGGGTTGAGAGGGAGAGATAGATCAGCCACGATTGAATGGCAGAGTGGACTTTATGGGCTGAATGGTCTAATTTTGCTCCTAGACATGTAAATTGGCTTCTCTAAATTTTTATAGTGGCCCTGGATGGGTTGAAGGGCCTATATCCACACGATCTCTAAACTAAACTGCAGATGTTGGAATCTTGGGCAAATAACAAAGCGCTGGATAGAAATGGACAGACAAGGTTTCAAGATGGGATCCTTCTCCAGACTGAAGAAGGAAATAGGACAAATTGGGACATAACGTTGTACAGCACGGAAACAAGTCTTTCAGCCCAACTTGTCCAGACAGACCAATATGCCCCATCTACACTTGTCCCATTTGCCTGCATTTGGCCCATGTCACTCTAAACCCTACCCATGCATGTACCTGTCCAAGAGGTGGGTTCAGAGGAGGTTTACGAGAATGAGAATGATCCCAGGCACACACACACTACACTCGATACACACAGAGACTGTACACACATGGAAACACAGTACACACACAATGTACACACATTCTGTTGAAACGGTACACATGTACGCACTCATACACAGACTGTACACACACACACACACACACAGAACCATACAGCCACACACGCACAGACACTCACAGTACACACACACACACACACGCACACAGACACATAGATACGCACACAGTCTCACACACACATTCACACAACCACACACACAAACAGGCAGACACAAACATGCACATGCACACATACACATACTGATACACACACGCTACACACACACTCTCTCGCAGACATACACACATTGCACACACACACTGTTTTTTCTACACACACAGTACACTCACACACATGCAGATACAAACACAAGCACACACACACTACATACACTGTGCGCACACACAGTACACACACACACTCAAACACTCACACACACATACATACATACACTCACACACACACATACACACACAGTACACACTCACACTATATACATTGTACACACACTATATACACTGCACCCACACAGTACGCACACACAGTATACATCCTAACACACACACACACTATATACACACTCACACTATACACACACTATATACACACACACCACACACCACACACACACACACACACACACACACACACACACACACACACACACACACACACACACACACACACACACACACACACACACACACACACACACACACACACACACACACACACAAAGATTAACCAGTGCCAGCAATGTCCTGCAACACGGTGTCTGGTGTTCTTGTTCAGTGGGTTCCAGAGACGGGAGTCCAAGGTCTAAACTCCACACTCAGTAACAAAGAATGTTTAATGATTCAGTATTAGCGACAAGGAGAAGCTGGACAGACTTGGATTGTTTTCTCTGGAACACCTGAGACTGAGGGTAGTTCTGGCAGAAGTATATATAATTAAGAGAAATATAGATAGGGGTAGACAGTCAGGACTTTATCCCCCAGTGGAGAAACATCACGGACTAGAGGGCAAGGTGAGAGGGCAAGATTTGAAGGAGATGCGTGGGGCAAGCCTTCTCTCCATACCCCCTGATCCCTTTATCCACAAGGGCCATATCTAGCTCCCTCTTAAATATAGCCAATGAACTGGCCTCAACTACCTTCTGTGGCAGAGAATTCCACACTCACCACTCTCTGTGTGAAAAAAGATCTTCTCATCTCGGTCCTAAAAGACTTCCCCCTTATCCTTAAACTGTGACCCCTTGTTCTGGAGTTCCCCAACATCGGGAACAATGTTCCTGCATCTAGCCTATCCAACCCCTTAAGAATTTTGGGCGCCTCTATAAGATCCCCCCTCAATCTCCTAAATTCCAGTGAGTACAAGCCGAGTCTATCCAGTCTTTCTTCATATGCAAGTCCTGCCATCCCAGGTATCAGTCTGGTGAACCTTTTCTGTACTCCCTCTATGAACGAAGAATGTCTTTCCTCAGATTAGGAGACCAAAACTGTACACAATACTCCAGGTGTGGCCTCACCAAGACTCTGTACAACTGCAGTAGAACCTCCCTGCTCTTGTACTCAAATCATTTTGCTATGAATGCCAACATACCATTCGCTTTCTTCACAGCCTGCTGCACCTGAATGCCCACTTTCAATGACTGGTGTACCTTGACACCCAGGTCTCGTTGCATCTCCTCTTTTCCTAATCGGCCACCATTCTGATAATAATCTACCCTCCTGTTTTTGCCGCCAAAGTGGATAACCTCACATTTATCCACATTATACTGCATCTAACATGCATGTGCCCACTCACCCAACCTATCCAGGTCATATCCCTTGATTCCTCTAGCCCTAAGAGCTATATCTAACTCTCTCTTGAATACATCCACTGCCTTCTGTGGCAGAGAATTCCACAGATTCACTACTCCCTGGATGAAAACGTTTTTCCTCATCTCAGTCCTAAATGGCCCACCGCTTATTCTTAAATTGTAACACCTGGTTCTGGTCTCCCCCAATATCGGGACATTTTTCCTGCATCTTGCCTGTCAAATCCCTTAGGAATTGTATATGTTTCTATGTGATCCCTTCTCATCCTAAATTCCAGTGACTGTACTGGAAGCCCAGTCAACGCATTCCTTCATCATATGTCAGTCCCGCCATCCCGGGAATTAACCTGGTAGACGTATGCTGCACTCCCTTAATAACAAGAATGTCCTTCCTCAAATTAAAAGACCAAAATTGAACTCAATACTCCAGGTGTTGTCTCACCAGGGCCCTGTACAACTGCAGCACGACTCCCTTGCTCCTGTACCCAAATCCTCTCACTATGTAGGACAACATGCAATTTGCTTTATTCACTGCCGGATGTACCTGCATGCTTACTTTCATAGGCATATGTGTACGCAGGGAATGGAGGGATGTGGATTACATGCAGGCAGTGGAGATGAGTTTAACTTGGTGTCATGTTGGTCAAGAAAGAGCCCCACGTTGAACAGTACTTGCGGTATCACAGCGCCAGACACTCGGGTTTGATCCTGACCAGGGATGCTGTCTGTACGGCGATTTTACATTCGCCCTGTGACTGGGTGGGTTTTCTCCAGGTGCTCAGGTCATCCCACTCCCCAATTGGGGTTTGTAGGTTAATTGGCCCTCTGTAAAAAAAACCCAGTGTGTAGGGAGTGGATGAGAAAGTGGGATAACATAGAACTAGTCTGAATGGGTGATCAATGTTTGGCGTGGACATGGTGGGCCGAAAGGCCTGTTACCAAACTGTATCTCTAAACTAAATTAAACTAAACTAAACTGAACTAAACTAAACTAAACTAAGAGCTAAACTTAACTCAACTAAACCAAACCAAACTAACACAAACTAAACTAAGCAGCTTACATCCCAGTGGTATGAACATAGACATCTCTAACTTCAAGTTACTGTCTCCGACTACATTTTATCTCTGTTTGCTTTGTTATTACCTTCTCCCAGCTAACAATAATCTGTTCTACATTTTCCTTGATCGCCATTCACTTTGTCCCTCGCCCTGACATCAGTCTGAAGGTCTTGACCTGAGATGTCACCATATATGTGAGTGTGTGTGTGCGTCTATATAGGTGTATATAGACACCCACACACACGTCAATATATATATATATATATATATATATATATAGATATATATACTAGACTGAGTGGGACTATCAGGCTATTAAATATAACGAAAAAGCTCTGAACTACGAAAGACTATATTATTTGTACTATTTATTGATCACACACACATCCTCTACCTCACACAGACACTCATACACACACACACATACATACAAACTCACACACACACATACACAGACTCACACACCCACACACACACCCACACATACACACACACACACACACACACACACACACACACACACACACATACACACACACGCACACTCTCATACACACACACATACACAGACAGACTCACTCACACAGACTCACAACCAATACAAAAATGGCAAACAAATGGGCAGCAGCCACCTGACAAGCAAAATTCATTTTCAGACAAACAAACATAAAAAAGACGAGGCAACCATTTGGGCAGCAGCCAACTGCCAACCAAATTCCATTTTTTGAACATAAACTTAAAAAAGAAGCGAGGCAAACAATTGGGCAGCAGCCACCTGACAACCACAATTCATTTCGTGACACAAACGTTTTAAAAGGCGAGGCAAGCATTTCGGCAGCAGCCACCGGATAGCCAAAATTAATTTTGTGAACACAAACATAAAAAAAAGACGAGGCAAACATTTGGGCAGCAGCCACCTGACAACCAAAATTCATTTTGTGAACACAAACATTGTTTAAAAATCATATGTCAGTCCCGCCATCCCGGGAATTAACCTGGTAGACGTATGCTGCACTCCCTCAATAACAAGAATGTCCTTCCTCAAATTAAAAGACCAAAATTGAACTCAATACTCCAGGTGTTGTCTCACCAGGGCCCTGTACAACTGCAGCACGACTCCCTTGCTCCTGTACCCAAATCCTCTCATTATGTAGGCCAACATGCAATTTGCTTTATTCACTGCCTGATGTACCTGCATGCCGAAATGCTTGCCTCGCCTTTTAAAACGTTTGTGTCACGAAATGAATTGTGGTTGTCAGGTGGCTGCTGCCCAATTGTTTGCCTCGCTTCTTTTTTAAGTTTGTGTTCAAAAAATGGAATTTGGTTGGCAGTTGGCTGCTGCCCAAATGGTTGCCTTGTCTTTTTTATGTTTGTTTGTCTGAAAAAGCAAAAAACAGTGAGGCAAACAATTGGGCAGCAGCCACCTGACAACCAAAATTCATTTTGTGAAAACAAACTTTAAAAAAAAGTCGAGGCAAACAATTCGACAGAAGCAACCTGCCACCAAAATTCATTTTGTGAACACAAACTTAAAAAAAGCGAGGCAAACAATTGGGCAGCAGCCACCTGATCACCAAAATTAATTTTGTGAAAACAGACTTGAATAATGAAAGGCGAGGCAAGCAATTGGGCAGCAGCCGCCTGACAACAAAAACTATTTTCGGGAACACAGACTTTTTAAAAGGCGAGACAAATAATTGGGCAGCAGCCACCTGACACCCAAAATTATTTCCGTGAACAAAAAAAACTTTTTAAATGGCGAGGCAAACAATTGCGTAGCTGCCACCTGACAAACAAAATTCATTTCGTGAACAGAAACTTTTCAAGAGGCGAGGCAAACAACTGGGCAACAGCCAACTGACAACATAAATTCATTTTGTGACCATAAAACTTAAGAAAAGGCGAGGCAAACAATTGGGCAGCAGCCGCCTGACAACCCAACCACAATTCATTTTGTCAACACAGTATTAAATAAAAGGCGAGGCAAACAATTGGGCAGCAGCCACCTGACAAGCAAAATTCATTTTCAGACAAACAAACATAAAAAAGACGAGGCAACCATTTGGGCAGCAGCCAACTGCCAACCAAATTCCATTTTTTGAACATAAACTTAAAAAAGAAGCGAGGCAAACAATTGGGCAGCAGCCACCTGACAACCACAATTCATTTCGTGACACAAACGTTTTAAAAGGCGAGGCAAGCATTTCGGCAGCAGCCACCGGATAGCCAAAATTAATTTTGTGAACACAAACATAAAAAAAAGACGAGGCAAACATTTGGGCAGCAGCCACCTGACAACCAAAATTCATTTTGTGAACACAAACATTGTTTAAAAATCATATGTCAGTCCCGCCATCCCGGGAATTAACCTGGTAGACGTATGCTGCACTCCCTCAATAACAAGAATGTCCTTCCTCAAATTAAAAGACCAAAATTGAACTCAATACTCCAGGTGTTGTCTCACCAGGGCCCTGTACAACTGCAGCACGACTCCCTTGCTCCTGTACCCAAATCCTCTCACTATGTAGGCCAACATGCAATTTGCTTTATTCACTGCCTGATGTACCTGCATGCCGAAATGCTTGCCTCGCCTTTTAAAACGTTTGTGTCACGAAATGAATTGTGGTTGTCAGGTGGCTGCTGCCCAATTGTTTGCCTCGCTTCTTTTTTAAGTTTGTGTTCAAAAAATGGAATTTGGTTGGCAGTTGGCTGCTGCCCAAATGGTTGCCTTGTCTTTTTTATGTTTGTTTGTCTGAAAAAGCAAAAAACAGTGAGGCAAACAATTGGGCAGCAGCCACCTGACAACCAAAATTCATTTTGTGAAAACAAACTTTAAAAAAAAGTCGAGGCAAACAATTCGACAGAAGCAACCTGCCACCAAAATTCATTTTGTGAACACAAACTTAAAAAAAGCGAGGCAAACAATTGGGCAGCAGCCACCTGATCACCAAAATTAATTTTGTGAAAACAGACTTGAATAATGAAAGGCGAGGCAAGCAATTGGGCAGCAGCCGCCTGACAACAAAAACTATTTTCGGGAACACAGACTTTTTAAAAGGCGAGACAAATAATTGGGCAGCAGCCACCTGACACCCAAAATTATTTCCGTGAACAAAAAAAACTTTTTAAATGGCGAGGCAAACAATTGCGTAGCTGCCACCTGACAAACAAAATTCATTTCGTGAACAGAAACTTTTCAAGAGGCGAGGCAAACAACTGGGCAACAGCCAACTGACAACATAAATTCATTTTGTGACCATAAAACTTAAGAAAAGGCGAGGCAAACAATTGGGCAGCAGCCGCCTGACAACCCAACCACAATTCATTTTGTCAACACAGTATTAAATAAAAGGCGAGGCAAACAATTGGGCAGCAGCCACCTGACAACCAAAATTCATTTTGTGAATAGAAACGTTTTAAATGGCGAGGCAAACAATTGGGCAGTAGCCACCTGACAACAAAAATCCTTTTCGTGAAAACAAACTTTTTAAAAGGTGAGGCAAATAATTGTGCAGAAGCCATCTGACAACCAAAATTATTTTCGTGAACACAAACTTTTTATATGGCGAGGCAAACAATTGGGCAGCAGCCGCCTGACTACCAAAATTATTTTCGTGAACACAAACGTTTTAAAAGGCTCTGCAATCAACTGGGTAGCATCCACCTGACAACCAAAATTAATTTTGTGGACACAAACTGAACACAAATGCGAGGCAAACAATTGGGCAGCAGCCTCCTGACAACCAAAATTCATTTTGTGAACACAAACTTTAAAAAACAGGCGAGGCAAACAATTGGGCAGCAGCCACCTGACAACCAAATTTCGTTTTGTGAACACAAACATTTTATAAGGCGAGACAAACAATTGAGCAGCAGGTACCTGACAACTAAAATTCATTTTGTGAACACAAACGTTTTATTTTATTTATTTATTTATTTATTTATTTATTGTTTATTTTTGTTAGAAGTAAGTACAATAGTGTGGTACATGATGGTTTTAAACTGAATAAGGGGGGTGGGGTGTCAAATGGGATAATCGAGAATGGAGTTAAAGGGAAAGAGAGTAAAGGGATGGTTAATGACCCCAGAATTAACGGGAAGGAAAGCTCACAAAGGGATAGGAGAGTATGGCCAAGTGTAATAGGGATCGATGTGAAAGGGGCCACTTGTCAACATAATTGTATAAGGAGTAAGAGTGTTGTAAAAACAAGCCTGAAGGCTTTGTGTCTCAATGCGAGGAGCATTCGTAATAAGGTGGATGAGTTGAAGGTGCAGATAGCGATTAATGACTATGCTATAGTTGGAATCATGGAGACATGGCTCCAGGATGACCAAGGCTGGGAGATGAACATCCAGGGATATTCAATATTCAGGAGGGATAGACGAAAAGGAAAAGGAGGTGGGGTAGCGTTGCTGGTGAGAGAGGAGATTAATGCAATAGAAAGGAAGGACATTAGCGTGGAGGATGTGGAATCGATATGGGTAGAGCTGCGAAACTCTAAGGGGCAGAAAACGCTAGTGGGAGCTAGTGTGCAATGGAAGGTATTTAAAGACTGCATGGATGAAGTACAAAAGTTGTTCATACCAGTTTGGCAAAAGAATAAATCGGGGAAGGTGGTGCATCCATGGATAACAAGGGAAATCGGGGATAGTATAAAAACAAAAGATGAGGCATACAAATTTGCCAGAAAAAGCA
The DNA here is from genome assembly GCA_963514005.1 of Raja brachyura. The sequence continues at coordinate 3,193,706 of OY740826.1, forward strand.
GCCTACCGGAGGACTGGGAGAAATTCAGAATCCAGCAGAGGAGGACCAAGGGCTTAATTAGGAAAGGGAAAATAGATTATGAAAGGAAACTGGCAGGGAACATAAAAACTGACTGCAAAAGTTTTTATAGATATGTGAAGAGAAAGAGACTAGTTAAAACAAATGTTGGTCCCTTGCAGTCAGAAACAGGTGAATTGATCATGGGGAACAAGGACATGGCAGACCAATTGAATAACTACTTTGGTTCTGTCTTCACTAAGGAAGACATAAATAATCTGCCGGAAATAGCAGTGGAACGGGGGTCAAATAAGATGGAGGAACTGAGTGAAATCCAGGTTAGCCGGGAGGCGGTGTTGGGTAAATTGAACGGATTGAAGGCCGATAAATCCCCAGGGCCAGATAGTCTGCATCCCAGAGTATTCAAGGAGGTAGCCACAGAAATAGTGGATGCATTAGTGATAATTTTTCAGAATTCCTTAGATTCTGGAGTAGTTCCTGAGGATTGGAGGGTAGCTAATGTAACCCCACTTTTTAAAAAAGGAGGGAGAGAGAAAGCGGGGAATTACAGACCAGTTAGTCTAACATCGGTAGTGGGGAAACTGCTAGAGTCAGTTATTAAAGATGGGACAGCAGCACATTTGGAAAGTTGTGAAATCATTGGACAAAGTCAGCATGGATTTACGAAAGGTAAATCATGTCTGACAAATCTGATAGAATTATTCGAGGATGTAACTAGTAGAGTGGATAAGGGAGAACCAGTGGATAAGGGAGAACCAGTGGATGTGTTATATCTAGACTTTCAGAAGGCTTTCGACAAGGTCCCGCATAAGAGATTATCATACAAACTTAAAGCACACGGTATTGGGGGTTCAGTATTGATGTGGATAGAGAACTGGCTAGCAGACAGGAGGCAAAGGGTAGGAGTAAACGGGTCCTTTTCAGAATGGCAGGCAGTGACTAGTGGGGTGCCGCAAGGCTCAGTGCTGGGACCCCAGCTATTTACAATATATATTAATGATTTGGACGAGGGAATTCAATGCAACATCTCCAAATTTGCAGATGATACCAAGCTGGGGGGTATAGTTAGGTGTGAGGAGGATGCTTGGAGGCTGCAGGGTGATTTGGATAGGCTGAGTGAATGGGCAGATGCATGGCAGATGCAGTATTATGTGGATAAATGTGAAGTTATCCACTTTGGTGGCAAAAACATGAGGGTAGACTATTATCTGAATGGTGGCAGCTTAGGAAAGGGAGAGATGCAACGAGACCTGGGTGTCATGGTACACCAGTCATTGAAAGTAGGCATGCAGGTGCAGCAGGCAGTGAAGAAAGCAAATGGTATGTTAGCATTCATAGCGAAAGGATTTGAGTATAGGAGCAGGGAGGTTCTACTGCAGTTGTACAGGGTTTTGGTGAGGCCACACCTGGAGTATTGCGTACAGTTTTGGTCTCCAAATCTGAGGAAAGACATCCTTGCCATAGAGGGGGTACAGAGAAGATTCACCAGACTGATTCCTGGGATGTCAGGACTTTCATATGAGGAAAGATTGGATAGACTCAGCTTGTACTCGCTGGAATTTAGAAGATTGAGGGGGGATCTTATAGAAACGTACAAAATTCTTAAGGGGTTAGAAACATAGAAACATAGAAAATAGGTGCAGGAGTAGGCCATTCGGCCCTTCGAGCCTGCACCGCCATTCAATGTGATCATGGCTGATCATCCAACTCAGTATCCCGTACCTGCCTTCTCTCCATACCCCCTGATCCCTTTAGCCACAAGTGCCACATCTGCCACAAGTGCAAGCACCAGCATGGACAATGCTTCCAGCATGGACAAGCTAGATGCTGGAAGATTGTTCCCGATGTTGGGGGGAGTCCAGAACAAGGGGTCACAGTCTAAGGATAAGGGGGGATTCCTTTAGGACCGAAATGAGGAAAACATTCTTTACACAGAGAGTGGTGAGTCTCTGGAATTTCATTTCGGAGTCACGTGAGTGACTTCGTGAAGAGCCCGCCGGCGCGCATGCTCGACATATCGTCGTAACGCGTTGCTGCGACGGCTGGCGGCGGAGCGCGCTCCTCGCCAGCCCTTCATAAGGGGCCACGGAGGTGAGTATTCCACCTTTAGTTGGTGGTCCTTGTTGTCTGATTATGTCTTGCAGCAAGGACATGGATGGGAGTTCGAAGGGCTGGAGGACGTCAGGACGAGTTCGCCGGTCAACAGTTCCGGGGCCTTTACCATCGGCAGTACCTGCAGCGCAGGCCGGGACTCAGGCAGAGATGTGAGTAAGCCCTGTGTTCACAGGTCCAGATCCGCCAGCACACCACAGCTCGGAGGAGTTCGATGAGGAGGAGTGTGGTGTGCCGCCAGAGCAGGGGGACACTGGCATGGCAGTCAGGTCGTCAGTGGGCTCGCTGGCGACCTCGAGCAGGGCACGTGCCGTCGCACGGCCTGTTCCACTCAGCCCTCCGAGAAGGGGGAGGGGAGGAGCCCAGAAGCCTAACCCTGTTAGGGCTAAGGCATTGCCTGTCGCGGAGGAGCGGTCAGGTTCCAGGGCGAGACCCGGGGCGGCTGTGAGGTCCAGCCGGCACACCCCGACTCTCGACGCCGGGACGGGTCGGTCGAGTCGGGTCTCGTCACGGTCGCCGAGCCCCCCATGGATGGGTGGGCGAGACCATGCGTCGGCAACGTCCACGATGTGGGCAGCCGGCAAGACTGCACGGGCCCCAGGCAGCCATGCTTCGGCTGGTGCCGACACCTCGCCGCGAGTGCCCTTAGTGGCAGCGGCTTCAGCTCTCGCTAAACGGAGGCGATTGAACACGCCCGCGCAGGAATCGCGCAGTTTCGCCTCGGCGGCTGTTAGCGACAACTACCGGCACCGGCAGGGCCTCGACGAGGTGCGGGCCGATGACAGGAGCCCGGTTTTCTTTTCAGAGCCGGAGGACTCCGACCACCTGAGTGTTCAGGGTGAAGGGCGTATTGACCGTATGGAGCGGCTGCTGGAGCTCCTGCTTCAACGTCAACAACAGCAGGGCAGCAACAGGCACAGGGCGTCTTCACCAACATCTACTATCAGCCTGGAGCAGCAGGAGGAGGAGGTTCTGGTGGATCCCGTACCACCTCCGGTGGAGGTACCAGCGGAGGAACTCTTGGATGTGGCGACCAAATTTGCGGCCCCACATTCGGCTGGTCTTCCTCTAAATACAAAGCTGGCAGCCACAGTGGACTTTCTTAATAATCAGGTGCTGCAGGAAGAAGTCCTCATCCAGGCTATGAGCCGTCACAAGACTCCATCAAACTGCAACTCCCTCAACGTGCCTGTGGTCAATACGCCAATATGGGGCAACATCAGTGCGGCTATCCGTCAACAAGAGCTAAAATTGCAGCGGATCCTGAAACTCCTCACGGCCGGTATTACCGCCTTTGCGCGGTCGGTGGACGGGGACGAACTGAATTTGGACCAGGAAGATGCTCTGGCCTTATTGTGCGCGACCCAGCACGAAATCAACGGGTTTCGCAAAAACAGCATCCGCCCAGCACTCAACCCGAAGTTTGCAGGATTGTGCAAACCACCGCCGCCGCCGCCGCCCCGTCAGCTCTTTGGTGAGGACCTCTCGAAGAGAGTCAAAGAGCTTGACGAACCAGCCAAAACGGTGGGGATCATGCGCTCTAAGAGTGCCCCCACACCGTCCGGCTCAAAAGCTCCATACATTCGCTCACGAGGGTCGGCCGGTGCCCCGACGAGGACTCACCCTCTAACTCCACAACAACAACAGCACCAGAACCAGCACCAAGGGTCTTTTTTAGGACAGGGTCGGCAGAGACCTTTGTGGAAATCGAAGACGCCTCAAGCCAACCCAGCACCTCCACGGCCACCCACACGTGTCAAGGACCGCCGGTAACCACGGAGGTGAGGGGGTCTGGTTCTCTTTTTTCTCTCTGTTTAACTTCCCATGTTGGTGGTCGTTTACGGTTGTTTTTGGATGCATGGGGTAATTTTACTGGTGATGAGTATGTGTTGCGGAATATTCAGGGGCATAAAATTGAGTTTATCAATGGCGACATTCCTCCATCCCAGCACATGCCTGGTCGTACGGTCAAATTGTCTGCTGCAGAACAGGCAGCAGGTTATAAGGAAATTTTAAGTCTGGAACAGAAGGGTGTGATTGAGAAAACGGTGCATGAGCCAATTGAATTTGTTTCGAACATATTTACTAGACCTAAGAAGGATGGAGGCTGTCGTGTCATTATTGATCTAACCCGTTTGAATACGTTTGTAACATATACTCATTTTAAAATGGATACGTTTGAAACAGCCAAATCATTGATTTCTCATGGCTGCTTTATGGCATGCATTGATTTAAGGGATGCATATTATTCAGTATCCATCCAGAAATATGATAGAAGGTTTTTGAAATTTATCTGGATGGGGCAACTTTGGCAGTATAAGGCTTTGCCTAATGGGCTCACTACAGCCCCTAGATTGTTCACTAAATTGGTGAAGCCAATCATGGCTTATTTGAGACAACGACATCATATAGTTATGGCCTATTTAGATGATGTCTTTATTGTGGGCCACACCCTGCATTTGGCTGAACAGGGTGTTGCAGCTGCTGTCAATATATTTCAACAATTAGGATTCATTGTCCATCCAGAGAAATCGAAGTTCTGCCCTGCCCAGGTAATTCATTACCTAGGGTTCACGGTGAACTCAATGAGTATGAGGATAACTATACCAATTAACAAAATTGAGGAAGTCACTCAGGTGTGCAGAGATTTAATTGACACCAATATACCATCGATTCGGCATACAGCCACAGTAATTGGCAAGCTCGTGGCTTTGTTTCCGGCAGCACGATATGGACCTTTGCATTATCAGAATTTGCAAAGAGCTAAAATTATTGCGTTAAAACGGAACGCTGGTCATTACGATCGATCAATGCAGCTGCCGTCCGAAGCGATAACTGAGTTGCAATGGTGGGTGTGTCACATTAGCAACTCATTTAAGCCTGTTAGGGAGGCTAATCCGGTGGTATATTTACAGACTGATGCAAGCTCCAATGGCTGGGGAGCTACTGATAATTGCTCTAGTTGTGGGGGCAGATGGGACACCCTTGAGGCATCGATGTTGTTGACTCAAGGGATTAACTATTTGGAGTTGCTGGCAGCATTCCACGGACTTCGTGCATATTGTTCCAAGCTTGTTGGAGCACACGTCCGTCTCCAAATAGACAACACCACAGCTGTGGCATATTTAAACCATATGGGTGGTACCAGGTCAGTTTCGTGTGACAAATTGGCTAACTCAATTTGGCTCTGGTGTGTTCAAAGAGACATTTGGATTTCAGCTACCTATTTGCCAGGTGAGCTTAATACTGTGGCGGACACCAGGTCACGCAAATTTAATGACAACATTGAATGGATGTTGCATCCTGAGATTTTTTCTAAAGTCACAGCCAAATTAGGTAAACGGGACATTGACCTTTTTGCGTCACGGTTAAACCATCAGGTACCAGCCTACGTTTCATGGGAACCAGATCCTGGGGCAATAGCGCTAGATGCATTCTCGCTGGACTGGGGGAATTGTTTTTTCTATGCCTTCCCTCCGTTTTGCCTCATCAGTCGGGTATTGCGAAAGATTCAGGCAGATGCTGCCAATGGCATCCTTATTATACCCGACTGGCCCACACAGCCTTGGTATCCGGTGGTCTTTGACATGCTCAACGAACCTTGGGTCCTTTTGAAGGGTTGCCCACAATTGGTTACTCACCCTGTCTCAGGGGAGCCACATCCCTGCCATGGCTATTTAAATTTGTTGGCTTGCAGGTTCTGAACAGGCCGTTAGTCCAATACGGCCTCTCGGCTCGGACCATGGATACCATCGGGGCGTCGTGTCGAGAGTCCACAAGGCGAAGATACCGCTCGCATATTAAGAAGTGGGAAGCCTACTGCAGCCGCTCTCGCATCACGTACGATGACATGTCAATAACCGACATCCTGGAATTCCTCGCGGGGTTGCACCATGATGAACACTTAAGTTACAGTGCCATCAACAGCGCCAGAAGTGCGCTATCATTCTACCTCAATATTGGGGTAGGATCCAACAGGCTAGTGTCCAGACTCATGCGGGGTATATTCAATATGAATCCGCCTACACCACGCTATAATATCACCTGGGATGTCAGGGACGTATTAACCCTGCTCAGGACGTGGTCTCCCATGGAAGGGCTCCAACTGGACCAACTCACCACGAAGCTGGTGATGTTACTAGCGCTGACTTCAGCTCAGAGGGTACAGACACTACACAAACTTCGTGTCGACAGAATGACTTCTACCCCTACAGAAGTAGTCTTTTTCATTGACGAGCTACTAAAGCAGCATAGACCTGGGTGCACAGGGCTGCAGCTGAAGTTCCCGGCATACCCCGCAGATGCTAGGCTATGTTTAGCCTCACATATCCGCCACTATGTCAAGGTGACGGCACGCATCAGAGGAATGGAGCGATACCTGCTTGTCACTCATAAGAGACCTCATCATCGAGTGACAGTCCAGACGATATCCAGGTGGCTTCGAGTCGTCTTGGGTAAGTCAGGTATCGACACTAATGTGTTCAAGTCTCATTCCACCAGGGCTGCATCGACGTCAGCGGCGAGGGTCATGGAGGTGCCCATGGACCAAATTCTCGCCACAGCAGGATGGGCGCATGAAGCTGTGTTCCAGCGTTTTTATAACAAGCCTGTTGCTGCTCCTCTACAGTTCGCAGAAGCCGTGCTGAATGCAGGTCAAGAACGTGGAGATGTCCCCGCATGAGGGGTTTTTGATTTGTTATTAATAAATATGCTCTTGTTTTGCAGTATGAACTATTGAGCAAGTTTGTTCCTCCCATCCATCCCTGGTAGTGGTGTGTCAGCATGGACGTGGTCCAGGGCGTGTAATCACAGAAGCTTTGAAGTCTTCACGAAGTCACTCACGTGACTCCGAAATGAAATAGTAAGATTGAACGAGAACTTACCAGTTCGAAGGTTGATCTTTATTTTATGAGGAGTCGAAGTGAGGGATTTCGTGCCCTCCTCGCCCAACCCTCAATCACCTTCATCTGGTAATCTTAGTCAATTCAATCATACTATGCGAAGTCATTTCTATTGTTGGTTCTGTGATTCCACGCCGCTACTTTGAAGTATGTCGAGCATGCGCGCCGGCGGGCTCTTCACGAAATCCCTCACTTCGACTCCTCATAAAATAAAGATCAACCTTCGAACTGGTAAGTTCTCGTTCAATCTTACTATTCTCTGCCACAGAAGGTAGTTGAGGCCAGTTCATTGGCTATATTTAAGAGGGCGTTAGATGTGGCACTTGTGGCTAAAGGGATCGGGGGTATGGAGAGAAGGCAGGTACGGGATACTGAGTTGGATGATCAGCCATGATCACATTGAATGGCGGTGCAGGCTCGAAGGGCCGAATGGCCTACTCCTGCACCTATTTTCTATGTTTCTATGTTTCTATGTTTCTATGAGTACCTAATACATACATACATATTTCCATTCTTGTACAACTTGATACTTTTGATTTAATAATAAAAGAACAGTGGAAGAAAAAGAAATAAAGAGTGTCAGAATAGATAGAAAAGCGAGTAGAAACAGATAGCAAGTGAAATAAAGAGCATAGAAGTGAAGCTGAAAAGATTGAAATAGAAGGAGAAAGTAAAGAAAAGAGAGATTAGGAGAGATCTACCTATTTCGTATTTTTGCCCATCCGTCACCCGGTTCTAAACCATTTAATTTCTGAGGTTATGTTATGTTGCACCACATGCTTGCAAAAAGTTGATAAAAGGAGACCAAGCCTTTGAGAATTGGTCTATTTTGCCTATTAGGAGAAATCTCAATTCTTCAAGATGTAGCGTTTCAGACATATTTGAAATCCACATTTTGAATGTTGGCGTGGTTGCGTTTTTCCAAAATTTGAGTATAAGTTTTTTTTTGCTGTTATTGGACCATAATTAAGAAAAGTTTCTTGGAATATAGTTAGTTTACTTCCCTCTTACATTGATCCAAAGATAATCAGTTCTGTATTGGGGTTCAATTTTGTGTTAAATCGTTTTGTAAAAATACAAAAAATTTCATTCCAAAATTTATACAGTTTTATACACGAGACAAAGGAATGTGCTATAGTGGCATTTTGAGTTAGACATTTGTCACAGATGGGGGAAACATTTGGGAATATTTTATTCTGTCTAGTTTTAGAATAATAAAATCTATGTAAAATTTTAAATTGAATTAGGTTATGTCTTACATTAATTGAACATTTATTTACATATAATAGATTTTTTTCACATCTATCGTTAGGAATTTTTATCAATAACTCTTGTTCCCAGTCCCTTCTAATTGTCTCTGTCGTTGGTGTTTCTATATGTAAAATTATATTATATAAGTAAGATATTAAGTTGCTTGATTCTGCCTTTCTATTCATTCCTTCCTCCAATAAATCTGGGGTTAAGGTTTGATATCCTTGTATATATTTCTTCAAATAATCTTTAATTTGAAGATATTTGAAATATTGATTATTTTTCAAATTATATTTTAGTTGTAATTGTTGGAATGATAAAAGTGTTCCCATATCGTACATATCTCCCATTGTTTTAATTCCTAATCTTTCCCAATGGATAAACGTTGTATCAATAATAGATGGTTTAAATGAGGGATTATTAGTTATTGGAGAAAGAAGCGATAATTTTCTTAATTTTAAAGATAATTTTATTTGATTCTAAATTCGTATTGTACTGTGAATAATTGGATTCTTCTTATATATTATATTGTTCAGTTTCATCGGGGAAAGAAGGATCGCTCCTATATTATAAGGGGAACAATCCTCTTTCTCCATTCTTATCCAATCTACCTGTTGGGCAGAACTGTCCAACCAGTAGATTATATTTTTAATATTCACTGCCCAATAGTAATACAATAAGTTAGGGAGTGTCAGTCCCCCTAATTCTTTAGATTTACACAAGTGTTTTTTCTTAATTCTATGTGTTTTAATTATCCCATATGAAGTTTATAATATCAGAGTCTATTTTTAAAAATAATTTTTTAGGTAAGTATATTGGTATTGATTGGAATAGGTACAGTATTTGTGGTAAGAAGATCACTTTTATCGCATTTATTCTGCCTATTAAGGACATCGGAAGTGTTTTCCAGAATTTAATCAACCCATTTAATTTAGTTATTAAAGGCATATAGTTTGCGTTGAGTAATGATTTATATTTCCTAGTAATTTGGATGCCCAAATACTTAAATTTTTCTGTTGCAATTCTAAAGGGGAATTTCAACAGATGTAGCGGCTCTTGAGGTCTTATCATCATAATTTCGCTTTTGTTCCAGTTTATTCTATATCCAGAAAAAGAACCAAATTCCTCTATTAAATTTAGTATATTTGGTATATAATTTGTGAATTTGTAATATATAATAATATGTCGTCTGCATATAATGAAATTTTATTATTTGAGTGTTTGGTATTGTATCCATGAATATTCGGATGACTTCTTATACTTTCTGCTAAAGGCTCTATCACTAGTGCAAATAGCAGGGGTGATAGTGCGCACCCCTGCCTATTGCCCCCTGCCAATTGGAATTTCGGGGATAATAAATTATTAGTCAGTATTCTAGCTGTTGGCTTATCATATAATAATTTTACCCATGAGATAAAATTATCTCCCATGTTAAATGTTTGCAACACTTTGAATAAATATTGCCATTCTACTTGATCGAAAGCTTTTTCTGCATCCAATGAGATAATTGCTAGATCTTCTTCAGTATTATGTGAGTACATTATATTAGACAGCCGTCTCAAATTGTTAAATGAGTATCTCTTTGGTATAAACCCAGTTTGATCCGGGTTTATTAGTTTGCTAATATATTTACTCAATTTTCTGGCTAGTGTCTTTGCTAATATTTTTTGATCTGTATTTAGGAGTGCAATAGCTCTATATGAGCCTGGGTCTTCTAGATCTTTATCCTTTTTTGGTATAAGTGTAATAGTTGACTCAGTTAGTGTTTCTGGTAATTTATTTTCTTTAAAAGCATATATATATATAATTCTTGCAAGCGTGGAGAAATTATCTCGTGGAATCTTTTATAGAATTCATTACTAAAGCCGTCTGGTCCTGGCGTTTTGCCATTCTTCAACAAACGTATTGTTTCTTCTATTTCCTGAAGTGTAATCTGAGCTCCTAATCCCTCTTGTTCCACCCTATTTAATTTTGGAAGATTACAATTGTCTAAGAAATTTGTAATTTGAGTATTATTTGCAGAGGTTTTCAATGTATATAGATTTTGATAATATTGAGCAAATCTTTTATTTATATCTTTAGGTAGTGTTAGTAATTCCCCTTTGGCTGATTTAATTTTAGTAATTGTGTGTTCTGTTTCCCGTTTTTTCAGTTGGCGTGCTAAGAGTTTATGTGGTTGATCACCAAATTCAAAATGTTCTTGTTTTGTAATTTGAAATAATCTTATTATTCTGGCCGATAAAATTGTATTTAATTTATATTTTAGTATTGTTATCTTATTGTGTTTATCTGTAGTTGGTTCTTTAGCATTTTCTAAATCTAATTGTCTAATTTCTTGTTCCAGCTGTAATTGTTCAGTATTATTATTTTTATTTTGGAAAGCTTGATATGAGATTATAGTTCCTCTTATCAATGAATTAAAAGTTTCCCATAATAAGGAGGGTGAAATATCTGGTGTTTCATTTGTCTCAAGGAAGAATTTCATCTGCTCTTTTAAATATGTACAACCTTGTGAGTTGTTTAATATTTGGGGGTTAAACCTCCAAAACGATTTTTTATCAGGCATTCCTTCGAACTTTAAAGAGAAAGTTAACGGGGAATGATCAGAAATAATACTATTGTGATATTTTGCATTATATGTATATGGAATTAATTTTATGTCCACTAAGAAATAATCAATACGTGAGTATGTTTTATGTACTGTTGAATAAAATGAATATTCTCTACCTACTGGGTTAGCGATCCTCCATACATCTGTCATATTGGTATTTTTAATGTATGTATTTAGGAGTTCACTTGTTTTAGATTTTATGTTAATCCTTTTTTGTTTTGTAGATTTATCCAAATATGGATCTAAAACACAATTCAAATCTCCCCCAATTACCACATTTTGATAGTTATGTTCTGAAATTGTATCCAGAATTTTACTAAAAAATTGAGGGTTGTCAAAATTAGGAGCATAAATATTTATCAAAGTAAGTGAAGTAGAATACATTGCTCCCGTGACTATGACATACCTCCCCTCTTTATCTGCTATGGTATTCTTTAATTTAAATGCTTTACCTTTACGAATGATAATGGCTGTGCCTCTAGATTTAGAAGTAAATGAAGAGTAGTATGTTTGCCCGATCCAATTTGCCTTCAATCTTATCTGTGTTTGATATTTCAGATGCGTCTCTTGTAAGAAAATTACGTCACTATTTAAAGCTTTTAATTGGGCAAAGATCTTACCCCTTTTAATTGGTTCATTAGCGCCCCTTATATTCCAACTGCAGAACGTGATTCCTCCAGTTTTCTTTTGTTTATCGTCTTGCATTATGGATCATGTTAATACCTTTACTTCATATGGTGCAACCAAGAACCTCATTACTCTAGCTAAGGGATGATCATCCCCAGCTATTAGATTTTGTTGGCATCTCCCCTTCAGAATAGACCTTGAAAAAAAACAGAAAGTGTAGAATCGTGAAAAGATAATTAACAAACAAAAAGTGAAATTATAATATCCAAAAATAAAGATATTATAACTAAAAAAAACCACCAACAGGTGGTAGAAAAATTCTTATCGACTTCCGTTTCTATATGTTTTGCTCTGCCCCCTTGACCAATTATTATTATTTGGAAGAGAGAGGAATACAAAGTTAAAAATATATATATATAAAATAAAACACACTTCAATAGATAGATTAGAAATGTATCTTCAAAGAGAAAAAACAAAATAACAGAGAGTTTCCAACGTTAATTATATACTTAGATATAACAGTGATTATGTTAATTATATATCCACATCTATCAATATACCAAGATCTATTACAATTAAGTCTCAAACATTTGTATCAGACAACAGCGGGCCCCAAGGGGTTAACCTTGGAGCCCGCTGTTGTCCGACACAAAAGCCTGGATAGCTTCCAAGTACCCTTGGATAACTTCCAAGTATCTGAGTCTCCTCCCCTCCACTTTGCTCGCAATTTAAACTAAATCTACTATATCCATAAAATTTATTGGTATGTTAATACTTATAATCATATTTAACTTGTTATTCTTATATTTAGCAAGTAATTAACATCATGAAATAAACAACAGCCATTATTACGCTATGTCTTAATATTACACAATTTTATTAATTATATTTTATGTTAGTATATAATTGTGTGTTTCTTAAGTCATAAGTTTCTATCTGCAAGTCCACTGATAATATTTTTCCATATTCTCAAGTTATTTTCCCCGCCACAGTTTTTTTTCTTTTCCAATCCTTTGCTGAAGTGAAACTTAAAATCCGACCTTGAATTAACATTCCAAAGATAAGATGTCTAGTCAGCGCTTCGATGAAAAATCGCCATGATGAACCAGAGCAGTCTTTTTTGTATATTAAAAAAAAGGGAAGCACAATTCTTCTATGTTATTGTGGGAGACCAACTCCAAATTATCAGTAGGCCTCCTGTGTGATACTTTGTGCATATTTAAATGCCTCTTCTGGATCCGTGAATGCACGTTCGACAGAGTTATAAGTAATTCTCAATTTCGCGGGATATACTATCCCATACTTTATTCCCTCGACCTCCTTCAGTAGCCTTCTCGTGCTTGTAAACGTGTCCCTCTTTTCCATGACTTCAGCTGGAAAATCACGGAAAAATCTTAGTTTGTCTTCTCCAAACATCAAATTCACTCCATATGGAATATTTTTCATAATTCCTTCCAGGGTTGAAATATCATGGAATTTCAGGATAATCTGTCTTGGGGGAGCATTTGAGCTTGCTTGAGCCTTACGTCGGACCCGGTGAACCATATCTATTCTCGGGGCTTCAGGCAGTTGAAGTACTTGCTTGAGTAAGTTGGCAGCAAACTCCTGAAAGTTCTGTCCACTCTCCTTTCCTTCTTTTACACCTAGTATCCTCAGGTTCTGCCTCCTCGATCTTGCTTCCAGGTCCATACATTTATACTTCATTTTAGCAAGCTCCCTCCCTGCACTTTCTTGTTCCTTTTTTAGTCTCTTTATCTCCTTAGCCATCTCAGTTAACAAATTATCCATTCCTTCTATAGCCACTTCAGTAGACTTTGACATCGCATCCAGCTTTTTATTACAGTTCTTATCAACCCGCTTAATTTTATTGTTTAAGTCCTCGTCAATCTCGACCACACGTTTGGTTAAGTCGTCCATTTTCCCCATCAGCTCATCATTACCTTCTTTAATTTTTTCGGAGAGGCTTTTGGAAAGGCTTATTTTCCAGCACGACATTCCCCTCTCGTATCACTTTAGAGATGTTTTCAGTGACTAAAGCTGTTACTGACTTTACCAGTTGATCCTCCATTGAAGTCATTTCTGCAGAAGGGTTTTGAAAGTCAGTTTCTTCTTCTGAACTTCCAGCTGATGCTTGCGGGGATTGAGGCGTCTTTCCAGGTTTTTTCAGATAAGTTTGTGCAGGTCTTGTAGCAGCTTTCAAAGGCTTCTGGCGAGTTTTAGTCTTTTTCATTTAAAACTGCCGTTATTCTCTGTTATCAGCAGGACTTCTGATAACACACAATTAAATAACAGCTCCGGTAGTTATTTTTCCAACTCCTCCGTCTTCCAACTGGTATTTTAGCTCATTAAAACAGTCTTCGGGAGCAGAGCGAAACAACAGCATCTCTCAGCCCACCATTGACGCCACCGGAAGTCCCCAAACGTTTTAAAAGGAGAGGCGAACAATTGTACAGCAGACAACAGCCAACCAAAATTCATTTTGTGAATACAAACTTTAAAAAAATGCGAGGCAAACAATTGGGTAACTGCCACCTGACAACAAAAATTCATTTTGTGAACACAAACGTTTTAAAAAAGGCGAGGCAAACAATTGGGCAGCAGTTGCCTGACTACCAAAATTATTTTCGTGAACACAAACTTTAATAATAAAAGGCAAGGCAAACAATTGGGCTAAAACCGCCTGACAACAAAAACTATTTTCGGGAACACAAACTTTTTAAAAGGCGAAGCAAATAATTGGGCAGCAGCCACCTGACACCCAAAATTATTTCCGTGAACACAACTTTTTAAATGGCGAGGCAAACTATTGGGTAACTGCCACCTGACAACCAAAATTCATTTTGTGAAGAGAAACTTTTTTAAAAAGGCGAGGCAAACAATTGGGCAGCAGTCGCCTGACTACCAAAATTATTTTCGTGAACACAAACTTTAATAATAAAAGGCGAGGCAAACAATTGGGCTGAAGCCGCCTGACAACGAAAACTATTTTTGGGAACACAAACTTTTTAAAAGGTGAGGCAAACAATTGGGTAGCAGCCAACTGACAACCTAAATTCATTTCGTGAACACAAACGTTTTAAAAAAAAGGCGATGCAAAAAATTAGGCAGCAGCCACCTGACAACCAAAATTCATTTTGTGATCGCAAACTTTTTTTTTAAAGGCGAGGCAAACAATTGGGTAGCAGCCACCTGACAAGCAAAGTTCATTTTGTCAATACAAACTTCAAGGACAAAAACAAGGCAAACAATTGGGCAGTAGCCGTCTGACAACCAAAAATATTTTCGTGAAAGAAAACCTTTCAAAAGGCGAGGCAAAGCATTGGGAAGCGGCCACCTGAAAACCAAAATTATTTTCGTGAACACAAACGTTTTAAAAGGCGAGGCAAACAATTGCACAGCAGCCGCCTGTCAACCAAAATTCATTTTGTGAACTCAAACTTTTTTTAAAAAAGGCGATGCAAACAAGTGGGCAGCAGCCAGCTGACCAGCAAAATTCATTTTGTCAACACAAACTTTTTAAAAAAGGCGAAGCAAACAATTGGGCAGCAGCCACCGGACAACCAACATTATTTTCGTGAACACAAACGTTTTAAAAGGCGAAGCAAACAATTGGGCAGAAGCCGCCTGACAACCAATATTATTTTCGTGAACAGAAACGTTTTAAATGGCGAGGCAAACAACTGGGCAGCAGCCAACTGACAACCAAAATTCATTTTGTTAACACAAACTTAAAAAAAATGCGAGGCAAACAAATGGGCAGCGGCCACCCGACAACCACAGTTCATTTTGTGAGGACAAACCTTTTTTAATAAGGCGAGGCAAACAATTGAGCAGCAGACATCTGACAACCAAAATTCATTTTGTGAGCACAAACTTTAAAAAAAAAGGCGAGGCAAGCATTTCGGCAGCAGCCACCTAATAAACAAAATTCATTTTATGAACACAAAATTTAAAAAAAGGCGAGGCAAACAATTGGGCAGCAGCCACCTGACAACCAAAATTCAATTTGTGAATACAAACTTTAAAAAGAAAAGCGAGGCAAACAATTTGTGCAGCAGCCACCTGACAACCAACATTCATTTTGTGCACACAAACATAAAAAGAAGCCGAGGCAAACAATTGGGCAACAGCCACCTGACAATCAAAATTAATTTTGTGAATACCAACTTTAAAAAGCAAGGCGAGGCAAACAATTCGGCAGCAGCCACCTGACAACCACAATTCATTTCGTGAATACAAACGTTTCAAAAGGCGAGGCAAAGCATTGGGCAGCAGCCAACTGACAACTAAAATTCTTTTGGTGAACACAAACTTTTGAAAAGGAGAGGCGAACAATTGGTCAGCAGCCAACTGACAACCAAAATTTATTTTGTAAATACAAACTTAAAAAAAGTTGAGGGAAACAAGTGGGCCGCAGCCAAATGACAAACAAAATTCATTTTGTCAACACAAACTTTTTTAAAAAGGCGAAGCAAACAATTGGGCAGCAGCCACCTGACAACTAAGTTTCATTTTGTGAACACAAACCTTTTAAAAGGAGAGGCCAACAATTGGGCAGCAGCCAACTGACAGCAAAATTCATTTTGTGAATACAAACGTTTCAAAAGGCGAGGCAAAGCATTGGGCAGCAGCCAACTGACAACTAAAATTCTTTTGGTGAACACAAATGTTTTAAATGGCGAGGGAAACAATTGGGCAGCAGCCGCCTGACAACCAATATTATTTTCGGGAACACAAACTTTTTAAAAGGTGAGGCAAATAATTGGGCAGCAGCCACCTGACAGCCAAAATTCATTTCGTGAACAGAAACTTTTTAAATGGCGAGGCAAACAACTGGGCAGCAACCAACTGACAACCAAAATTCATTTTGTGAACACAAACTTTAAAAAAAGGCGGGGCAAACAATTGGGCAGCGGCCACCTGACAACCACAGTTCATTTTGTGAAGACAAACGTTTTTTAAAAAGGCGAGGCAAACAATTGAGCAGCAGCCACTTGACAACTAAGATTCATTTTGTGAACACAAACGTTTTAAAAGGAGAGGCAAACAATTGGGCGGCAGCCACCTGACAACCAAAATTCATTTTATGAACACATACTTTAAGAAAAGGTGAGACAAGCAATTGGGCAGCAGCCACCTGACAACCAAAATTCATTTTGTGAATACAAACTTTAGAAAAATGCGAGGCAAACAATTGGGCAGCAGCCACCTGACAACCAAAATTCATTTTTTGAACACAAACTTTCTAAAAGGCGAGACAAACAATTGGGCAGCAGCCACCTGACAACTAAGTTTAATTTTGTGAATACAAACTTTTTAAAAGGAGAGGCCAACAATTGGGCAGCAGCCAACTGACAGCAAAATTCATTTTGTGAATACAAACTTTAAAAAAAGACGAGGCAAGCAATTGGGCAGCAGCCGTCTGACAACGAAAATTATTTTAGTGAACAAAAACTTTTCAAAAATCGAGGCAAAGCATTGGGCAGCAGCCACATGACAACTAAAATTCTTTTGGTGAACACAAATGTTTTAAATGGCGAGGAAAACAATTGGGCAGCAGCCACCTGACAACCCAAATTATTTTCGTGAACACAAACATTTTAAAAGGCGAAGCAAACAATTGGGCAGAAGCCGCCTGACGACCAATATTATTTCCGGGAGCACAAACTTTTTAAAATGGGAGGCAAATAGCAGCCACCTGACAGCCGAAATTCATTTCGTGAACAGAAACGTTTTAAATGGCAAGGCAAACAACTGAGCAGCAGCCAACTGACAACCAATACTATTTTTGTGAACACAAACTTTAAAAAAAAAGGCCAGGCAAACAATTGGGCAGCGGCCACCTGACAACCACGGTTCATTTCGTGAAGACAAACTTTTTTTAAAAAGGCGAGGCAAACAATTGAGCAGCAGCCACCTGACAACCAAAATCCATTTTTTAAGCACAAACTTTAAAAACAAAAGGCGAGGCAAGCATTTCGGCAGCAGCCACCTGACAATCAAAATTAATTTTGTGAATACAAACTTTAAAAAACAAGGCGAGGCAAACAATTCGGCAGCAGCCACCTGACAACCACAATTCATTTCGTGAACACAAATGTTTTAAAAGGCGAGGCAAACAAATGGGCAGCAGCCACCTGGCAATCAAAATTCATTTTCTGAATACAAACATTAAAAAAAGGCGAGGGAAAGATTTGTTCAGCAGCCACCTGACAATCAAAATTCATTTTGTGAACACAAACTTTTTTTTAAAAAAGGTGAGGCAAACAATTGGGCAGCAGCCACCAGACAACTAAAATTCATTTTGTGAAAACAAACTTTAAAAAAAAGTCGAGGCAAACAATTGGGCAGCAGCCACCTGACCACCAAAATTTCATTTTGTTATCACAACCTTTTAAGAAGGCGAGGCAAACAATTGGACAGCAGCCACCTGACAAGCACAATTCATTTTGTGAACACAAACATTATTTTTTTAAAAAGGCGAGGCAAACATTTGGGCAGCAGCCACCTGACAACCAAAATTCATTTTGTGCACACCAACTTAAAAAAACGACGAGGCAAAGAATTGGGCAGCAGCCACCTGACAAACGGAATTCATTTTGTGAACACAGACTTTTCAAAAGGCGAGGCAAACAATTGGGCAGCAGCCGCCTGACAACCAAAATCCTTTTCGTCAACACAAACTTTTAAAAAAAGGCGAGGCAATCAATTTGGCAGCAGCCACCTGACAACCAAAGTTAATTTTGTGAACACAAACTTTTTAACAGGCGAGGCAAATAATTGTGCAGAAGCCATCTGTCAGCCAAAATTATTTTCGTGAACACAAACTTTTCAAATGGCGAGGCAAACAATTGGGCAGCAGCCACCTGACAACCCAAATTATTTTCGTGAACACAAACGTTTTAAAAGGCGAAGCAAACAATTGGGCGGAAGCCGCCTGACAACCAATATTATTTTCGTGAACAGAAACGTTTTAAATGGCGAGGCAAACTACTGGGCAGCAGCCAACTGACAACCAAAATTCATTTTGTTAACACGAACTTAAAAAAAATGCGAGGCAAACAAATGGGCAGCGGCCACCCGACAACCACAGTTCATTTTGTGAGGACAAACTTTTTTTAATAAGGCGAGGCAAACAATTGAGCAGCAGACATCTGACAACCAAAATTCATTTTGTGAGCACAAACTTTAAAAAAAAAGGCGAGGCAAGCATTTCGGCAGCAGCCACCTAATAAACAAAATTCATTTTATGAATACAAAATTAAAAAAAAAGGCGAGGCAAACAATTGGGCAGCAGCCACCTGACAACCAAAATTCAATTTGTGAATACAAACTTTAAAAAAAAAAGCGAGGCAAACAATTTGTGCAGCAGCCACCTGACAACCAACATTCATTTTGTGCACACAAACATAAAAAGAAGCCGAGGCAAACAATTGGGCAACAGCCGCCTGACAACCAAAATCCTTTTCGTCAACACAAACTTTTAAAAAAAGGCGAGGCAATCAATTTGGCAGCAGCCACCTGACAACCAAAGTTAATTTTGTGAACACAAACTTTTTAACAGGCGAGGCAAATAATTGTGCAGAAGCCATCTGTCAGCCAAAATTATTTTCGTGAACACAAACTTTTCAAATGGCGAGGCAAACAATTGTGCAGCAGCCACCTGACAACTAAAATTAATTTCGTGAATACAAACTTTTTAAAAGGATAGGCTAACGATTCGGCAGCTGCCACCTGACAACCAAAATTTATTTTGTGAACACAAACTTCAAAAAAAAAAACGAGTAAAGCAATTGGGCAGTAGCCGTCTGAAAACCAAAATTATTTTCATGAACGAAAGCTTTTCAAAAGACGAGGCAAACCATTGGGCATCAGCCACCTGTCAACCAAAATTCTTTTCGTGAATACCAAGTTTTTTATATGGCGAGGCAAATAATTGGGTAGCTTCCACCTGACAACCAAAATTCATTTCGTGAACAGAAACTTTTTAAAAGGCGAGGCAAACAACTGGGCATCAGCCAACTGACAACCTAAATTCATTTTGTGAACACAAAGTTTATCAAAAAAAAACGCGAGGCAAACAATTGTGTAGCAGCTACCCGACAACCAAAATTCATTTTGTGAATACAAACTTTTTTTAAAAAGGCGAGGCAAACAAGTGGGCAGCAGCCACATGAGAAGCAAAATTCATTTTGTGAACACAAACTTTATTAAAAAAGGGCGAGGCAAACAATTGGGCAACAGCTACCTGACAACCAAAATTCATTTTGTGAACATAAACTTTTTAAAAGGCGAAACCTTTTAAAAGGAGAGGCCAACAATTGGGCTGCAGCCAACTGACAGCAAAATTCATTTTATGAATACAAGCATTTCAAAAGGCGGGGCAAAGCATTGTGAGCAGCCACCTGACAACTAAAATTATTTTGGTGAACACAAATGTTTTAAATGGCGAGGCAAACAGTTGGGCAGCAGCCACCTGACAACCCAAATTATTTTCGTGAACACAAACGTTATAAAAGGCGAAGCAAACAATTGGGCAGCAGCCGTCTGATAACCAAATTTCATTTCATGAACACAAACTTATTTTTAAAAAAGGTGAGGCAAACAATTTTGCAGCAGCCACCTGACAATCAACATTCTTTTGTGAACACAAACTTTAAAAAAGGGCGAGGCAAACGATTGGGCAGCAGTCACCTGACAACCAATATTCATTTTGTGACAACAATCTTAAAAAAAAAAGTCGAGGCAAACAATTGCGCAGCAGCCACCTGACAACCAGAATTCTTTTCGTAAACACAAACTTAAAAAAAGGCGAGGCAAAAAATAGGGCAGCAGCCACCTGACAACCAAAATTCATTTTGTGAACACAAGCATTTTTTTAAAAAGGTCAGGCAAACAATTGGGCAGCAGCCACCTGACAACCAAAATTCATTTTGTGAATACAAACTTTAAAAAAAAATGCGAGGCAGACAATTGGGCCGCAACCACCTGACAACCAACATTCATTTTGTGCACACAAACATAAAAAAATGCAGAGGAAAACAATTGGGCAGCAGCCACCTGACAACCAAAATTCATTTGTGAACACAAAATTAAAAAAAAAGGGCGAGGCAAACAATTGGGCAGCAGCCACCTGACAACCAAAATTCATTTAGTGTACACAAACGTTTAAAATAAAGCGAGGAATACAATTGGACAGCAGCCACCTGACAAGCACAATTCATTTTGTGAACACAAACATTATAAAAAAAAAGGCGAGGCAAACATTTGGGCAGGAGCCACCTGATAATCAAATTTCATTTTATGAACACAAACTTATTTTTAAAAATGATGAGGCAAACAATTTTGCAGCAGCCACCTGACAACCAACATTCTTTTGTGAACACAAACATTAAAAAAGGGCGAGGCAAACGATTGGGCAGCAGTCACCTGACAACCAAAATTCATTTTGTGAACACAATCTTAAAAAAAAGTCGAGGCAAACAATTGGGCAGCAGCCACCTGACAACCAGAATTCTTATCGTGAACACAAACTTAAAACAAGGCGAGGCAAAAAATAGGGCAGCAGCCACCTGACAACCAAAATTCACTTTGTGAACACAAGCATTTTTTAAAAAAAGGTCAGGCAAACAATTGGGCAGCAGCCACCTGACCATCAAAATTAATTTTGTGAATACAAACTTTAAAAAACAAGGCGATGTAAACAATTCGGCAGCAGCCACCTGACAACCAAAATTCATTTCGTGAAAACTAACGTTTTAAAAGGCAAGCCAAACCAAAATTTATTTTGTGAATACAATCATGTAAAAAAAAGGCGAGGCAAACGATTGGGCAGCAACCACCTGATAACCAAAATTCATTTTGTGAACATAAACTTTAAAACAAAAAGGCAAACAATTTGGCAGCAGCCACACCGAGGGGACTCACCATGAAGTGGACGTGCGTTCAGTGTTATTTGCAGCTCAGAGAGCCGTGACCCTCTCTCTTCCTGGCAGAGATTGAGTGAGGAACGACACTTCCGGGTTTTATAGACCCTCCCCCCTCCTCCCTGCATAGAGTGAATGATGACTTTTTAACAAACATGAATATCTCTCTCATTTTTCATCAATGCGAAAATACCCTGGTCCCGGAAGGCGGAGGGTGGCCCTGAGCGAGGTGGAAAAAATGACGGCTGTAGGTGGCGTCGTTTTCTCGGTAAATTGCAGTAAAATGGGCCAAAAGCAGTCAAGATCATACTTTTAGTAATATAGATATAGGCACACGCACACACAGGCATCGACATATACTGTGTGCACACGTATATATATATATATATATATATATATATATATACGTGTGTATACAGTATATGTCGATGCCTGTGTGTATATATACTTTACTAAATGGGACCCGATGGGTCCCAGCATCACACGGGAGAGCAGGTACCCTAACGCAATATTCCAGCTCTCCACCAATTCCAATATTGGTGGCCAGTGGGGTGGGGGGGCTTTCTGGAGCGCTAATAGGGGTGTTGTGCACTGAAGGGACTAGTTTCCAGAGGGCTAGTATGGAAATTGTGGGCCAAATGGATTCTTGGGCTGGCGGCTCAGTCACTCAAGACTGTTGTGCTGCAGCTCACTCACTCGCGGCTGGTGGGCTCGCAGTTGACTCATGGCTATTCCTTGAAATTCCATTTCAAACAGGGTGCAAGGCCACCAAATTCAAGTGCAGTTTGATACCACTTCAATCAGGGTGCAAGGCCACTAAATTCAAATGCAGTTTTATACCAATTCAAGCAGGGTGCAGGGCCACCAAATTCAAGTGCAGTTTCATACAATTTCATGCAGGGTACAAGGCCACTAAAGACAGCGAGTCGTGACCTCTCCCTCCCCATCTTGCAGAGACTGAGCCACGCCCACACTTCCGGGCTTATAGTCCCTCCCCCTCCCACCAGAAGGGGCGTAGCCTTCAAGGCGTGATTGACAGGAGAGAGTATCCCAACATTTTTAAAACACCAATAACTCCCTTATATTTTATCGATGGGAAAAATCCTCAGCACCTGATGAGCGCAGGCAGGCTCTGAGTAAGATGCCCACAAATCACAGCCGTACGTGGTAGCGTTCTATCTAAAATCAATATAAAGTGCAAACAAGAAGTGATCAAGATTAGTCTTTTATTTATACAAAGGCAAGGCAGCTTTCATTAGGCAAGGCAACTTTAATTAGGCAAGGCAGCTTTAATTAGGCATGACAGCTTTAATTAGGCACGGCAGCTTTAATTAGGCAAGGCAGCTTTAATTAGGCAAGGCAGCTTTACCACTCTCAAACCAAAGGCAAGGCAGTTTTAGCACTTTCAATCCAAAGGCAAGGCAGCTTCAGCACTTTCAAACCAAAGGCAAGGCAGTTTTAGCACTTTCAATCCAAAGGCAAGGCAGCTTTAGCACCTTCAAACCAAAAGCAAGGCAATGTTAGCACTTTCAAACCAAGGGCAAGGCAGCTTTAGCACCTTCAAACCAAAAGCAAGGCAATGTTAGCACTTTCAAACCAAAGGCAAGGCAGTTTTAGCACTTTCAATCCAAAGGCAAGGCAGCTTTAGCACCTTCAAACCAAAAGCAAGGCAATGTTAGCACTTTCAAACCAAGGGCAAGGCATCTTTAGCACTTTCAAACAAAAGGCAACGCTGCTTTTGCACTTTCAAACCAAAGGCAACGCATTTTTTGCACTTTCAAACCAAAGGCAATGCAGCTTTAGCACTTTCAAACCAATGGCAAGGCAGTTTTAGCACTTTCAAACCAAAGGCAACACAGCTTTAGCACTTTCAAACCAAAGGCAACACAGCTTTAGCACTTTCAAACCAAAGGCAACGCAGCTTTAGCACTTTCAAACCAACGGCAAGGCAGTTTTAGCACTTTCAAACCAAAGGCAACACAGCTTTAGCACTTTCAAACCAACGACAAGGCAGTTTTAGCACTTTCAAACCAAAGGCAACACAGCTTTAGCACTTTCAAACCAAAGGCAATGCAGCTTTAGCACTTTCAAACCAACGGCAAGGCAGTTTTAGCACTTTCAAACCAAAGGCAACACAGCTTTAGCACTTTCAAACCAAAGGCAACACAGCTTTAGCACTTTCAAACCAAAGGCAACACAGCTTTAGCACTTTCAAACCAAAGGCAACACAGCTTTAGCACTTTCAAACCAAAGGCAACGCAGCTTTAGCACTTTCAAACCAACGGCAAGGCAGTTTTAGCACTGAACTTTTGTTGTATTTATTTTGATTTTTACAGAGTAAAAAGGGACACAATAAGGGACTTTTGGGCTCATAGTTCTGGTGGGGGTGGTTAGCATTGACACAAATGGCAGTGCAGTTGGGGCCGCCTCTCCGTGTTTAGATAATCCGAGCATTTGCTTCTCGTCCCCTGCGGTAAACCATTCTCTTTAAAGTTTAACCAGTTGAGCCATTGACACTCCACGTTCTGGCAAGTCTCCTAATGACAGAGACAGGTCAGGTTTCATTTTAACACAGTCAGTGGATGGTCCAAGACTGAAACAACACCATTCCACTCTCATTAACTGTGGCGGCTTCTGTGAGAGAAGATAGGAGGAAAGAGGGAGGAGAGGAAGAGGGAGGGGGAGGAGAGAGAGAGAGGGTGAGAGAGACAATAGACAACAGACAATAGACAATAGGTGCAGGAGTAGGCCATTTGGCCCTTCGAGCCAGCACCACCATTCACATTCTTTGGCTGATTATTCAAATTCTGTACCCCGTTCCTGCCTTCTCACCATATCCCCTGAGTATGCTATATTTAAGAGCTCTACCTAACTCGTAGATAGTGGGGAGAGAGGACGGGGAGAGAGAGAGGGAGCGATGGTGGGGGAGAAAGAGGTAGTGGAGAGAGAGAGATCGGAGAGTGAGGGAGGGAGAGTGGGGAGAGAGGGGGGGAAGAGAGTGGGAGAGAGGGAGGGGGAGTGAGGATGGTAGGGAAGAGAGAGTGGGGGAGAGAGAGATAGACAGAGAGAGAGGGAAGAGATTGAGAAAGAGTGGGGAGGTGAGAAAGAGAGAGAGAGGAGATATAGAGATAGGAGAGAGAGAGAGGAGAGAGAGATGCAGCGAGAGCGAGTGAGGGAGGGGAGAGAGGGGGGGGAGTGGGGGAGAGAGATAGAGAGTGGGGAGGGAGAGGGAGTGGAGTGTGGAAGGTGGGGGGGGTAGAACAAGAAAGAAAGAGAGAAGGGGGGAAAGAGAGAGGGAGAGGGGGTGAGAGAGAGTGGGGAGAGAGAGAGGGATGGTGGGAGAGAGAGAGTGAGGAGCGAAGAAGGGAAGAGAGAGGGTGGGGAGAGAAATAAATAGAATGAGAGAGAGGGGGAAAGACATGGACGGATGATGGGGAGGGGAGAAAGAGAGGGAGAGAGAGAGGAAGAGAGAGAGAAAAGATGGAGAGGAGGGGGAGGGAGGGAGGGAGGGAGGGGGGAGTGAGTGGGGGGTGAGGGGAGAGTGGGAGGGAGAGAAGGGGAAGAGAGGGAGAGGGGAGAGAGAGGGAGATGAGAGAGTGGGAGAGAGGGGGGGGAAGAGGGTCAGAGATAGTGAGATAGGGAGAGAGAGATTGGAGAGCGTGGGGTAGAGAGAGATGCATAGAAAGAGAGAGAGAGGGGAGAGAGGATGAGAGAGAGGAATGGAGAGACAGAGAGAGTGGGAGAGAGGGAAGGGAGGAAGAGGGAGAGAGGGGAGAGAGGGGAGAGAGTGGGGAGAGAAAGGGACAGAGGAGAGGAGATGGTGAGGGGAGAGGTAGAGAGAGGAGAGGAAGAGAGCGAGGACAGCCCAGGTTTCATTTTAGCCCAGTTAGTGGATGTTCCAGGGTTGAAACAAGTCCATTCTACCCTCATTAACCGCAGCGGCTCCTGTGATCCGGGGAGAGATGGGAGGAAAGAGGGAGAGAGGGAGGGGAGGGAGAGGGAGAGGGAGGAGAAAAAGGTGATAGAGAGATTGGAGAGAGAGGGCAGGGAGGGGAGAATGACTGAGAGAGAGGGAGAGAGTGAGAGAGAGTGGGAGAGAGATAGACAGCGAGAGAGTGAGCAAGGAGAGAGAGGGCTGGAGAGGGAGCGAGAGGGAAGTGGACAGGGAGAGAGAGGCAGGGCTGCCAAGTCTCACGCATTGAGCATGAGATTCACGCCATTCATGAAATTCTCACGCTCAAATTTCTTTAAAAAATAGAACAATTCAATTTGCCAAGGCTTCCAGATCTCCTCCACAATCACCAATGAGAATAGCTTTCTGTTGGCATGTTTCCCGTAGAGAATGAGCAATTTAATTGTCTTAGACTCTTAAGGGCCTGTCCCACTTACGTGACCTCGGCTCGCAAATTACGCACCCTATGGCCGCGCCGGGCCATTCCCACTTAAAAGTGCGGAGTTGTGCGGGGCTGGTCCCGACATCGCGCGGGGCTCCGAAATTCTGGCAGTGGTCAAAACCTTCGCTCGCCAACGCCCTGTCGGCACGCAGGCGCATTGCAGTCGCACGCAGCATCTTGATGTCGTACGCAGCATCTTGACGGTGTCTTGACGGTGTCATTTTGCAATGACGTCACCGCCCGGCGTGGCGTTGTTTGATGATGTCACCACCCGACGTCGTGCAACGCTCAAATTCAGTTGGCCCCCTCCTGCCCAGCTGATTGGTAAGCATGACGCAAATTACGTCAAACGCGAACTTAGCGCGTATTCAGTATGAATTATAATATGATTTCCGTACATGAATATACTAAGATCATTCATGTGCTGTACCTGCTGATCAGAGCATGGCTCGACTGGAATGCAATTATGAATGTAATTTAGCCTAACCTAATTCATTACTAATCCAATTGAAAGCATAAATGTTGCATTCAAGTGTTACCTAAAAGACTCACTACAGTATGCACCAGATTGCACAATTTCAAGCTGAAAAATGCAAAAGCTCCATTGTAGATAAAGATTGAACCATTGTTCAATAATGACAGCTTGCTGTATTGTGATCATTGAATGTTTATATACTTTTGGTACACTGTAATATGCAGTTTAGTTGTTGAAATAAAGTCCTTGGAATGGAAAAAAAGGGGAGAGAGAGAGGGAGAGAAGGGGAGAAGGGGAGTGGGGAGAGAGACAGAGAGAGGAGATAGAGAGGAGAGAGGGAGGGAGAGAGAGGAGGGGAGACAGAGAGTGGGAAGAGAGAGGGAGACACACACACATGAGCAGATGCACAAACATACAGACACACACACAAACAGGCACACAGGCACACATGTACACACACACACAGAGGCACACATATGCACACCCAAACACACA
Organism: Raja brachyura; assembly: GCA_963514005.1. The sequence goes on from OY740826.1 coordinate 3,220,516, forward strand.
TACAGCCACACACACACACACACAGCCACACACACACACACACACAGCCACACACACACACGCACATGTGCACACACAAACACACACACAGCCACACACGCACAAACAGTATATATACTGAACTTTTGTTGTTTATTTTGATTTTTACAGAGTGTAAAAGGACACAATAAGGGACTCTTTTGTGCCTCTTATAGTTCTGGCAGTGGGAATAGCATTCATACAAAGGGCTGAGTGGTCTCAGCAGCCTGTCCACGCTTTGATGATCCGAGCATTTGCTGTAAACTATTTTCTTTAATGTTTAACCAGTTGAGCCATTAACATTCCACGTTCCGACAAGTCTCCTAACCACAGAGACAGGTCAGGTTTCATTTTAACCCAGTCAGTGGATGGTCCAAGGCTGAAATATGCACATTCCACCCTCTTTAACCGCAGCGGCCTCTGTGAGAGGAGATAGGAGGAGAGAGGGAGAGAGAGGGAAGGGAGAGGGAGAAGGGGGAGAGAATGGGCAGAGAGAGGGAGAGAGAGAGAGGGGAGAGAGAGGGTGGGAAGAGAGTGTGGGAGAGAGGGTGGGAAGAGAGGGAGGGAGAGAGGGAGGGGGTGAAAGAGGGAGATATTGAGTGGAGAGAGAGATGGGAGAGAGAGAGTAGGGAGAAAGGGAGGGGAGAGAGAGGGTAGTAGAGAGCGGAGAGAGAGTGGGGAGAGAGAGAGATAGACAGAGAAATTTGTAGTGGGGAGGGGAGAAAGAGGGAGAGAGAGAGAGAGAGGGGGAGAGAAGGAGATTGAGAGGGGAGGGAGGGGAGGGAGGGGAGGGAGGGGAAGAGAGGGGAGAGTGAGGGGTGTGGGGGTAGAGAGGAAGAGTGAGGGACAGAGAAGGAAAAAGGGAGAGGGAGGGGAGAAAGAGGGAGGGGAGAGAGAAGCAGAGAGAGGGATGACTGGGGAGAGAGAGATAGACAGAGAGAGAGAGAGAGAGCAAGGAGAGGGAGGGTGGAGTGATGGAGAGAGAGGAGTGGAGAGAGAGAGAGGGGGGAGAGATGGACAGAGAGAGAATGAGTGATGAGAGAGAGGGGAGAGTGAGAAGAGAGAGAGAGCGGGCGAGGGGAGAGGGAGAGAGGGGGAAGAGAGAGTGAGAGAGAGGGGGAGAAATGGGGAGTGAGGAGAGAGTGAGAAGGGAAAGAGACTGAGAGAGAGAGAGAGAGAGAGGAGAGAGGGAGGAGAAAGAGAGAGGAGGGTAGAGAGAGAGGGAGGGAGAGCTGGAGAGAGGAGAAAAAGGGATACACACACAACCACATGCACACACACATAGAGGGGAGAGAAAGGAGAGAAAGTGAGTGAGAGAGAGAGAGAGAGAGAGAGAGTGTTAAAGGGGAGAGGGAGGGAAGAGAGGGAGGGGAGAGGAGAGTGAGAAAAGAGAAAGAGAGAGCAGGAGAAGGGAGCAAGGGAGAAGGGAGGATAGAGAGAGTGAGGAGAGAAAGAGCATGAGAGAGTTAGAGAGGGGAGAGATGGAGGGCAGAGAGAGAGAGAGGGGAGATAGAGAGAGAGAGAGAGGAGAAATGAAAAACACAAAAAGACACATACACACAGAGAGGGGAGAATGAGGAGACAGTGTGTGTGAGAGAGAGAGAGAGAGAGAGAGAGAGACAGAGAGGGAGAGGAGAGAGAGAGGAGAGAGTGAGAAAAGAGAGAGAGAGAGAGAGAGAGGGGGGAGGGGAGAGAGAAAGGGAGATGGGAGAGATTGAGAGGGAGAGAGAGTGGAGACAGGGAGAGACAGAGTGGGGAGGGGAGAGAGAGAGAGAGAGAGAGAGAGAAAGGTCGTGTTTTCTTCTCAGCTCTGCAGTTGAGAAGGATTGGAGCAGCCTTTCCAGGATTTTGCCGTTGGAGAGGGCACAGACCCAGGGGGGCTTCATAGTTCAACTTATTGTTGGGCTGTTGAAGCTTTTCTCTGGTCTGGGGAGCCTCCATCTGTGTGAAGATTCCTGAGTTTCTCCACATTGTCGAGGGTGCGGTTGGCGTTGGCGGATTGCCAAGAGTGCCTGTGATCTCAGTGGGCTGAAGTTGTGCGGTGTCTTTGTCGTTTTTGGCTCCGCTTCTCTGCCCTAACGTCATTTTGCTCAGTGCGGCTGCCTGGCTTAATGTGAAGAAGGTACTTTTGCGTCCAGCGCGACTGGGATCGAGTTTCCCGTAAGCTGCTCTTGGCTGTGGACGAACCTGGGGACTTTCCTGCTTCAGCTGGAGGTTTCTGTTTTCTGCTGCCTGTCTTTGACTGTGACTGTCTCTGGGACTTAACTTGGAGCTGTGCTGCTGAGGGGCTTGGAGCTGGTTTGTGCCTCTGTGAGGATGGCGATGGAAGGGGCGCGGCCGAAGGTCCGGACCTACGCAGCGACGGCATCAGTGGCGGGTGCGAGGCCATCTGAGCTTGAGCCTCATGTTGACTTGGATGGGGACAGTTTTGGTATTTCTGTTCAAACTGGGCCTATGATGTCTAGGGGGGTAATTACGAAGGCCATGAATGAACTTCTTGGGAGGGGGGCTATTGTCTCTTCTGAGCTCGAAAGGGGAAAGGTGGAGATGATACTTAAGACCCGGGAGTGTGTGGCCCGAGCGTTGGAGGAGGGGATCTCAGTGGGGGGGGTCCACGTACAGGTGGATCCGTGGGTATCCAGGGTGAGACCGGTTCTCCTGCGGAGCTGCCCCACTTATTTTTCGGATGCAGTGCTTATTCCACACCTGTCCAAGTTCGGGGAGGTGCGGTCTAAATGTTTTCGTCTCTTGCATCCCGGGGGGGACCCGGAGGAAAAAGGGGTCTTCAGTTTCAAGAGGAGGGTGTTCATGAAGGTGGGTGAGGGGGATGGTGCCGAGGGGAGTTTTGAGGTGGTGCATAAGGGTGTACCCAGAACCGTGCGTTGGAGTTGGGGAAAGGCACGGTGTCATGCGTGCGGCGAATTTGGACATCTCCGTAGGGAGTGTCTTTTTCGCGGGGGCACTGCTAGAGGTTCTAGTGCAGTGGCCCAGGAAAGCGCTGCTGGCCCATCTGGGGTGGCTGGTCAAACCTCAGCGGCGCGGGGTGGTACTGCTGACCCGGCTGAGGTTGCCAGTTCTGCCTTGGTGACCCGGGGCGGCAGTGCTAAGCCTTCTGGGTCCAGAGGTTCCGCTTTGGGGACCCTGGGCAGTGAGAGCCCAAGCCCCCCACGTCCCCTACGTCTTGCGCCTGTGGCGGTGGATGGAGGTGGGGCGCAGGAGGAGGGGAGTGTTGAGGGGGGGTTTTGGGAGAAGCAGGGGAAGCATAATAAGAAGAAGGAGAGGGATAGGGCCGCCCGAGCGAAGAAAGTGCAATCGGGTGAGTTTAGCTCCAGTGTGGTGCAGACTGCACCTGCTGGGGCCCAGGGGGGAGTTGTGGTGGCTCGGAAGGGGGGAAAGAAACCTAAACGTGTGGGTGGCAAAGTGGTTGGGGGTAATGTGGAGGCGGATGACCCTTCCCTTATGGAGGTTACCGCACCTCCGCATGCGAGTGGGACTAAAAGGAGGCATTTGCCTGGTGAAGAGGAGGAAGGGCGTGGGTCCAGAGCGAAGGGGATGTCTTTCTCCGGGCTTTCCACCTCTGAGGTGGCTGAAAGTGGTCTTGACCCGGTGTCTTCTGGGTCGGTGGTTGGGCCTTCTCTTCATGGATCTACAGCGGGTGTCACCGGACTGGGTGCTGAAGTTGATTCCGGTGGAGTTGTGTCCACTGGGCGGGAGTCTGTCCCTTCATCTCAGGGGCCCTCTGAGGGAGTTATCTCGGCGGATGCTGTGGTTAGCTCCCTTGGGTGTGTACCCTCTGGGTCGGATGAGGTCCCCTCGTTTCAGAGGCCTACTGAGGGTGCTAGCACGGTAGGTGACGTGGTTGGCTCCTCTGGTAGTGTGCCCTCTGTGACGGGGGATGTGCAGAGTCAGGCTGAGGGGGGAGTTTCGGGGGTGGTGTCGTTCAAGTCTGTGCTCCATATCAGTGCCAGTGGAGGTGCTGGGGGGCGGGATGCCTCACCGGATGAGTTGTCTGGGGTGAGGTTAATGGCAGGTGGTGATTCTCTGGGTGATGCCTGTGGAGAGGGCACTCTGGATGATGTGGAGGTCAGGGCTGTTATGGGACGTGATCCTCTTTCAGACTCCGAGGGTGCCAGTGTTCCACAGGCCCTGGGGATGCCTCTTGTTGTTGCTTCCCCAGGCCCAGAGGAGGAGGGTGATGGTAGCGTGCAGGAGCCCAGCCATTCAGAGGGCTGCGAGTCTCAGGTAGGGGTGTTGGGACCCACCCCCAGCATTGATCCGGGTGGTCGTGTCATGGCTGTGGAGGAGGACAGCGATGCGGCCAGTGGGGGGGGCTCAGAGAGTGATGTGTCAGACAGTTCTGGTCTTTCTGAGGTTGTTGATTCAGGTGCGAGCGGGTTGGCTGAGAGCCCAGACTCCAAGGCCGTGTCTGAGGCGAAGCTTATTGTTGAGGTGCGAGAGTTCTTAAAAATAAGTCGTGCTCCCAAAACATTATGGTGGGCCGCTACAAGGAGATGGGAGGATTGGCTAGATGTGCGGGAGAGTCTCGAGGCTATCCTTAGTAACAAGGATAGTGGTCTTTCTGACTCGGATTTGGGGCAGTTTTGGGGTTTGTTGAAGGTCCTCAGAAAAGGACCTCCTGTGACTACAGGGAGTGTGAGGGTCACAATCTAATGTGTCTACACATTCACAGTAGCTACATTAAATTTAAATGGGAGTAGAGCGAGTTTTCGAAGATTTCAGCTCTTATCAGCCCTAAGGGAGGGGAGATTTGCAGTTTGTTATCTGCAAGAGACACATACCGTTGCTAGTGATGAACCTACCTGGCAACTGGAGTGGGAAGGGAGGGTTTATATGAGCCATCTCAGCTCAAATTCGAGTGGGGTGGCTTTTCTGTTGGCCCCAAATTTTCTGCCAAGCATTTTAAAAGTGCAGGAAGTGGTGCCAGGACGTTTGCTCCATCTGGCCGTGAGCCTGGATGGCATGCCGTTGCATTTCATTAACGTGTATGCCCCTAGCTCCGGCACGATGCAGGCCGGCCTGCTTCGGGAGGTGAATGCTCTGTTGGGCACTATTGATAGGGGAGAGTGTGTCTTCCTTGGTGGGGACTTTAATTGCACACTTGAGGTGCGGGACCGTTCTGGTACTCAGTGTGCGCCTGCTGTAGCGAAGAAGCTGAGAGGCTTGATTGACTCCTTTGAGTTGGTTGATGTTTGGAGGGACCTTCACCCTGATTCCACTGCTTTTTCGCGGAGGTCTGAGGGCGGTGGTTCCCGCATTGATCGGTTTTATATTTCCCGAGCGTTTGTTTCCCGTGTCTCAGCGGCCTCAATGCGGCTGGTGCCGTGCTCGGACCATTGTCTGGTGCGTGTGGATTTCAATCCAGCGTGCGCTCGGGCTGGGTCCGCGTACTGGCACTTTAACAACAGGCTGCTGGAGGACCGGTGTTTCCGGGAGTCATTCACTCGGTTTTGGGTGAAGTGGAGAGAGAGGCAGAGGTGCTTCTCTTCCCTTAGGCAGTGGTGGGATGTGGGTAAAGCTCACATCCGTCTCTTTTGTAAGGAATATACATGGGGGTCGACTGGGAGGCGGGACTCAGCGGTCGAGAAGCTGGAGAGGGAGATACAGGACGCTGAGTCTCGCCTGGGTCAGTTTGGTGAAGACTCCAGCGAATGGGGAGAGTTTCAGAGGAAGAAGGAGGTTTTGAGGAGTCTGCTGCTTGAGCGATCTCGAGGCGCTTATGTGAGGTCTCGGGTCCAGATGCTGCACGAGCTGGACCGAGCGTCGCCTTTCTTTTTCTCTTTGGAGAAGGGGCGGGGAGCTCGAAAACAGCTCGTGGAGTTGCTTGCAGATGACGGCTCCTCTGTCACTGATCCAGAGAGGATTAATGCCTTGGTTAGGTCCTTTTATGGGACCCTGTTCTCTGCGGAAGGATTCAGTGTGGAGGCTCAGCAAGATCTGTGGGAGGGTCTACCGACCGTAGATAGGGGGGAGGCTGATCTTCTTGATGGCCCCTTATCTTTGGAGGAGTTGACTCGCGCCTTGCATCAGCTCAGGAGGGGTAAGTCCCCCGGGCTGGATGGGTTGACGGTGGAGTTTGTTAGAGCATTCTGGGACGTCCTAGGGGGTGACTATATGTTGGTTTTGGGGGAGAGCCTGGCGACTGGAGTGATGCCTCTCTCGTGGCGTAGGACGGTTGTTGTCTTGCTGCCTAAGAAGGGCGAACTCCGTTTGTTGAAGAACTGGCGTCCAGTCTCTCTCCTTTGCACAGAATATAAAATTTTTGCACGGGCAATGGCAAATCGCCTGGGCTCCGTGCTGCATCAAGTGATTCATCCTGATCAATCTTATACAGTCCCTGGCCGGTCCATCCAGGATAACATCCACCTGGTTAGGGACCTGATTCATTTAGTCCAGGGTACTGGTGAGTCAGCTGCTTTTCTGTCTCTTGATCAGGAGAAGGCTTTTGATAGGGTAGAGCATGATTACCTATTTGGGACGTTGCAAGCGTTTGGGTTCGGACCACACTTCGTGGCCCGGGTCCGGCTTTTGTACGCTGCTGCGGAGTGTCTTGTAAAGGTTAATGGCGCGGTGCTATCTCCTTTTCATTTTGGGAGGGGGGTCCGCCAGGGGTGCCCTATGTCGGGCCAGTTGTATTCGGTCTGTGTGGAGCCGTTCCTGTGTCTTCTTCGGAGGAGGTTGACAGGCCTGGCCCTACCTGGCCCGCGGGTTGAGGTGATTCTATCGGCGTATGCCGATGACGTACTTCTTATGTTCACTGATCCTGGTGACCTGCGGAGGATGCGTGACTGCCAGGAGATATTCTCGGCTGCATCTTCTGCTAGGATTAACTGGAGTAAGTGCTCTGGACTTTTGGTGGGTCAGTGGCGGGTAGACTCCCTGCCGGAGGAGATGGCATTGTATGCGTGGAGTACCACGCACCTCCTCTATCTGGGGGTGTACCTGAGTCCCACTGAGGATGTTTGGCCGGCAAACTGGCAAGAGTTGGAGACGAAGGTGGTTGCTCGGCTGGGGCGCTGGTCAGGCCTGCTTGGAGTTCTCTCCTTTCGGGGGAGGGTGCTGGTCATAAACCAGCTGGTGGCCTCTATGTTATGGTACCGGCTGGCTACTCTTGTCCCGCCCTCTATATTTGTAACTGCTATACAGAAGAAGCTGGTGGATTTCTTTTGGGGAAATAGGAAGCATTGGATTTCCGCGGCGGTCCTGAGTCTTCCGTTAGAGGAGGGCGGCCAGTCCTTGGTGTGCGTGCGCACCCAGGTGGCGGCTCTCCGTCTCAGGACTCTGCGGAGATACATGTATGTAGAGAACCCTCCCAGATGGCACGCTCTGGCCACGTATTTTTTTCGTCAGGGTCGTTGCCTAAGGGGGGTCTCGCGGCTCCCGGTGGCGGGTGTCAGTCGACCCGCTCTAAGGGGCTTGCCTGTTTTCTATAGGGATGTGTTAAGAGTGGGGAATTTGGTGGTGTTCAGCCAGAGTGTTGTTCCACGAGGAGAGGGGGATGTTGTGGCTGCGGGTGTGGCTGGTCCTCATCCTGTCATGGTGGTTGTCGAGGAGAGGCGCGAGCCTAGAGTGGTTCAGATAGAGCTTACCCCTGCTCCGTCAGATCTGCTCATCGGGCCTAGGCTTCGGGATATTTCTCGGCCTCCGGCTCCGCATAATCTGAGCTGCCTTTCTGAGATGACCAGCATGCCATTTTGTGATGCAAGGAGACGCGCACTGTACAGGATGCTCCTGCACATTCTGAACCACCGTGCCTTCGTCTCCCGTCCTGACTCACCATGGAGGACGGTGTTACCATCCGAAGGCGGCGGGGGGCCCCAGTGGGGGTCCTTCTATAAGGGAGTTGTACCCCTTTATATTGGGGACCTGGGGTGGAGAGTGCTGCATGGAGCGGTGGTTTGTAATAAACTTTTGAGTCGGTTCACGGGCTCGTCTGCCGCATGTATTTTCTGCGGAGAGGAGGAGACCGTATTCCATGTGTATGTGGAGTGTGTGAGGTTACTGCCCCTGTACCAATATCTGAAGGGGTTGTTCCTCAAGTTCTGGCTGCATTTTAGCCCCACAATCCTGGTGTTTGGACACAAGGCGGGGAGTGGGGAGAGCCGAGTGTGGGGGGGGGACTTACCTGTCGGTTTGCTCCTTGGCCTGGCCAAGATGGCCATTCGTGGGTCCAGGCAGCGGGCGGTCGACGGTCTGGCGAGAGTCGGCTGCCTGCCCCTCTTTCGGGCCTACGTCCGTGCACGTGTGTCCCTGGAGAGGGAACACGCGGTGTTCACGGGGACTCTGGAGGCCTTCCGTCAGCGCTGGTCGCCGCGTGGGGTTGAGGCGATTATAAATGAATGTACTGCTGTACTACAATGATCTGTTCATTATAGTGTGATTTTTGATTGTGTTTTGATGTGTTGTATTTTATGATTTGTGTTGAATAAAGTTTTTGAAATGAAAAAAAAAAAAAAAAAAAAAAAAAAAGTGGGGAGAGAGAGAGAGAGGGAGAAAAGGACACACACACACACACACACATGGACACGCACATGCACACATACACTGGCACACACACACTGGCACACACAAGCACACAAGGACACGCACATGCACACATTCACACGCACACACACAGATGCACACAGATGCACACACAGATGAACACACAGAGACACACTGACACACACACATGGAGGCACACACACACAGGCACACACAAACACACAGGCACACACACACGCACATGCACATACACGCACACACACACACAGAGGCACATACACACACAATCACACACACACAGCCACACGCACAGCCACACACACACACACACACACAGGCACACACACACAATCACACGCGCACACACACGCACACACAGGCACACACAGGCACACAGTATAGGAGAGCTCCCCCTCCCATCACCCTACTCACCATCAACAACATCACAGTCACATCAGTGGTGTCTTTTAAGTTCCCGGGAACCATCATCTCCAAGGACCTTAAGTGGGGGGCTACCATCGACTCCACAGTCAAAAGTACATCCTCTACACAACAGAGGATGTACTTCCTATAGCGGCTGAGGAAGCACAATCTGCCACAGGCAATGCTCATCCAACTCTGCACGGCCATTGTAGAGTCTGTTCTCATCATGGTCTGGTTTGGCTCAGCCACCAGGCACGACACCTGGAGGCTGCAGCGAATCGTCCGATCAGCAGAGAAGGTTATTGGCCGCAACCTTCCCTCCATTGATGAACTGTACACTGCAAGGGCCAGGAAGCGAGCGGGCAAGATCATCTCTGACCCCTCTCACCCTGGCCACAAACCCTTTGAATCACTTCCATCTGAAAGGCGACTCCGGACTGTCAAAGCTGCCACAGCCAGATACAAAAACAGTTTTTATCCACGAGTAGTTGCTCTACTCAACAGCGAAAAATCTGTAGCCTCCCTTTGATCTGGTATTTTGTTGGTTCTCATGCTTGATCAGTGGTGTTTTATCATTAATGTTTTATTATTATTATTATTATTGTTTAGTGTTTTCTGAGTCATTCGTAACTGTCACTGTATGTCATGTGGTTACTTGTGGGCGGAGCACCAAGGCAAATTCCTTGTATGTGAATACTTGGCCAATAAACGTACTTACTTACTTACGGACTTACTGACTATACTGAACTTTTGTTTTTGTTTATTTTGGGTCTTAGAGTATAAAGAGACACAATAAGGGACTCTTGCCTCTTATAGTTCTGGTGGGGGATAGGATTGACACAAAGGGCTGAGCGGTCTGGGCCACCTGTCCGTGCTTAGATGATGCGAGTATTCGCTTCTCGTCGCCTGCTGTAAACTGTTCGCTTTAAAGTTTAACCAGTTGAGACATTGTATTCACTCCACGTTCTGACAAATCTCCTAACAACAGAGACAGGCCAGGTTTCATTTTAGCCCAGTCATTTTAGCCAAGCCAAGACTGAAGCAAACACATTCCACCCTCATTAGCCACAGCGGCTTCTGTGAGAGGTGGTAGGTATAAAGATCTCTCACTCCTGGCCGCACTAGCATTGACACCGGAAAAGGCAGCGAAGATGAAGGCAGAAGTGTGTTTGCTTCTCGGAGTTCTGGTCGTGGCACAGGCAATGATGCTAAGGCCTATCGGAATGACAATGCCCGGTAGGTAGCTTGCTTCACTTCAGAAACACAGCGCAGATGGTCCACACTGGCCATCGATCGCCCGTTCACACCGAGTTTAGTTTAGTTTAGCTACGTTTAGTTTAACTTAGTTTGGTTGAGTTATTTAGGTTATTTTTGTTTATCTTGGTTTAGCTCAGTTTAGTTGTTTAGTCTAGTTTAAATTATCAGAGAAACAGCGTGGAAACAGGCCCTTCTGCCCTCTGAGTCGGCGTCGACCAGCGATCCCCACATACTATTCGGAGTGTGGGTGGAAACCGGAGCACCCGGAGAAAACCCACACAGGTCACAGGGAGAACGCGCAAACTCTGTGCAGATAGCATTCAGTTGAATGGCGAAATAGAACTTGGAAACAGGCCCTTCGGCCCACCGAGCCCACGCCGACCATCGATCACTCGTCACTCTAGTTGTATCTTATTCAGCTTTTATCACATTAAGGGTCAATTTACAGAGGGCCAATTAAACTACAAACCTGTACGTCTTTGCAGTGTGGGATGAAACCGGAGCACCCGGAGAAAACCCATGCAGGTCATGGGGAGAATGTACAAACTCTGTACAGACAAGCACCCATAGTCTTGATTGAACCCGGGTCTGTGGCGCTGTGAGGCAGCAACTCCACCGTTGTGCCACTGTGCTACAGTCTCTATCCTGTCAGTCAATGCCCATTTCCGAGACAACGGAGTTTGCACGTTCTTCCCGTGACCTGTGTGGGTTTGCTCCGCGTGCTCCGGCTTCCTCCCGCACTCCAAAGACGTGCAGGTTTGTATGTTAACTGTCTTAGTATAATTTTAAATTGTCCCTAGAGTGTGTAGGATAGTGTTATTGTGTGGGGATCGCTGGTCGGTGGTTTCCGTGCTGTATCTATAAACTAAACTAAACTGAACAGAACTGAACTAAACAAAATAGTCTAAACTACAATAAATTAAACTGAACTAAACCAAACTAAGCTAAACTAAACTAAAAGACAACAAAGGGAATCAATCTGGTTTATGTTTCCAGTCGGCAGCAGAAGGGAGATAATTATCCTTCCCATTTGTAGATTGGCTGTCCTGTGGGAGTTTGTGCATCAGAGTCACAGTCACACAGCACGGAAACAGGCCCTTCGGCCCATCTCGCCCATGCCGACCAACATGCCCCATCTACAGTGGCTTGCAAAAGAATTCATATCCCTTGACCTTTCCACATTATGTCATGTTACAACCACAAACCATGATCATATTGAATGGCGGTGCAGGCTCGAAGGGCCGAATGGCCTACTCCTGCACCTAATTTCTATGTTTCTAAACGTAAATGTATTTTATTGGGATTTTATGTGATAGACCAACACAAAGTGGCGCATAATTGTGAAGTGGAAGGAAAATGATACATGGTTTCCAAATTTTATTACAAATAAAAAACTGAAAAGTGTGGCGTGCAAAAGTATTCAGCCCTCCTGAGTCAATACTTTGTAGAACCACCTTTCGCTGCAATTACAGCTGCAGGTCTTTTGGGGTATGTCTCTACCAGCTTTGCACATCTAGAGACTGAAATTTTTGCCCATTCTTCTTTGCAAAATAGCTCAAGCTCAGTCAGATTGGATGGAGAGCGTCTGTGAACAGCAATTTTCAAGTCTTGCCAGAGATTCTCAATTGGATTTAGGTCTGGACTTTGACTGGGCCATTCTAACACGTGAATATGCTTTGATCTAAACCATTCCATTGTAGCTCTGGCTGTATGTTTAGGGTCATTGGCCTGCTGGAAGGTGAACCTCCGCCCCAGTCTCATGTCTTTTGCAGACTCTATTAGGTTTTCTTCCAAGATGGCCCTGTATTTGGCTCCATCCATCTTCCCATCAACTCTGACCAGCTTCCCTGTCCCTGCTGAAGAAAAGCATCCGCACAGCATGATGCTGCCACCACCATGTTTCACAGTGGGGATGGTGTGTTCAGGGTGATGTGCAGTGTTAGTTTTCCGCCACACATAGCGTTTTGCATTTAGGCCAAAAACTTCAATTTTGGTCTCATCAGACCAGAGCACCTTCCTCCACATGTTTGCTGTGTCCCCCACATGGCTTGTGGCAAACTGCAAACGGGACTTCTTATGGCTTTGTTTCAACAATGGCTTTCTTCTTCCCACTCTTCCATAAAGGCCCCATTTGTGGAGTGCACGACTAATAGTTGTCCTGTGGACAGATTCTCCCACCTGAGCTATGGATCTCTGCAGCTCCTCCAGAGTTACCATGGGCCTCTTGGCTGCTTCTCTGATCAATGCTCTCCTTGCCTGGCCTGTCAGTTTAGGTGGAAGGCCATGTCTTGGTAGGTTTGCAGTTGTGCCATACTCTTTCCATTTTCAGATCATGGATTGAACAGTGCTCCGTAAGATGTTCAAAGCTTGGGATATTTTTTTATAACCTAACCCTGCTTTAAACTTCTCCACAACTTTATCCCTGACCTGTGTGGCATGTTCCTTGGATTCATGATGCTGTTTGTTCACTAATGTTCTCTAACAAACCTCTGAGGCCTTCACAGAACAGCTGGATTTATACTGAGATTAGATTACACACAAGTGGACTCTATTTACTAACTAGGTGACTTCTGAAGGCAATTGGTTGCACTGGATTTTATTTAGGGGTATCAGAGTAAAGGGGGCTGAATACTTTTGCACGCCACACTTTTCAGTTTTTTATCTGTAATAAAATTTGAAAACCATGTATCATTTTCCTTCGAGTTCACAATTATGCGCCACTTTGTGTTGGTCTATCACATAAAATCCCAATAAAATACATTTACGTTGGTGGTTGTAATGTGACAAAATGTGGAAAAGTTCAAGGGGTATGAAAAGTTTTGCAAGCCACTGCACACTAGTCCCACCAGCCCGTGTTTTGCCCACATACCTCTAAACCTTTCCGACCCATGTATCCGTCCAAATGACCTTTAAACACTGTTATAGTCCTTGCCTCAACTAGCAGGGATTTTAACAACTCGTTCCGTACACCCACTGCCTCTGTGTAAAAAAAAAGTTGCTCCTCAGGTTCCTATTGAATATTTCCCCCTCTCACCTTAAACCTATAACCTCGAGTTCTTGATTCCGCTACTGTGGGTAAAAGATTCTATGCTCCACCCAATCTATTCCCCGCATAATCTTGTACACCTCTTTGATTATGTTGACATGGTGGCGCAGCTGGTAGAGTTGCTGCCTCACTGCGCTGGAGACCTGGGTTCGATCCCGACCACGGGCGCTGTCTGTATGGAGTTTGTACGTTCTCCGCACGACCGCGTGGGTTTTCTCCGGGTGCTCCAGTTTCCCCCTGCACTTTAAAGACATGCACATTTGTAATTAATTGGCTTTGGCAAAAATTGTCCCCAATGTGTGGGATAGAACTAGTGTACCAGTGATCGTTGGTCATCGTGGGCTCGGTGGACCGAAGGGCCTGTTTCCAACTGTATCTCTAAACTAAATTGACTCTTTCCCCTCTCTCCTTAAAACCACACCTTTGGTTCTTGATTCCCCTACTCTGGGTCAAGGACTGTGTACATTCACTTGTTTTATTCCTTGAATTTTCAGAACTGGCAGCTTACAGAGCACAGGGACAAAGATGATTTGCTGAAATACCTGCATTTGTAGGACAAATTTGTTTGTTGATCTTGTTCTTGAACTCACCCTTTCTATTGCCCTCATGATTTTATACACCTCTATAAGATCACCCTTCATCCTCCTGTGCTCCAAGGAATACAGTTTAGTATAGTTTAGTTTAGTCATCCAGAGTGTACAGATAAAGGACAAAGCGTTTGACCACACTGGGCCTGTACTCACTGGAGATTAGAATAAGAGGGGTGACCACATTGACACTTACTAATAGCCAAAGGCCTGGATAGAGTGGATGCGGAGGGGACGTTTCCACTAGTGGGAGAGTCCAGGACCAGAGGGCACCGCCTCACAATAAAGAGACGTACCTTCAGCTAAGAGACAATAGACAACAAACAATAGATGCAGGAGTAGACCATTCGGCCCATTGCGCCACCACCGCCATTCAATGTGATCATGGCTGATCATCCCCAATCAGTACCCCGTTCCAGCCTTATCGCCATATCCCCTGACTCTGCTATTTTTAAGCTCTCTCTTGAAAGCATCCAGGGAACCTGCCTCCACCGCCCTCTGAGGCAGAGAATTACACAGCCTCACCACTCTCTGTGAGAAAATATGTTTCCTTGTCTCCACTCTAAATGGCTTACTCCTTATTCTTAAACTGTGGCCCCTGGTTCTGGACTCCCCCAACATCGGGAACATGTTTCCTGCCTCTAGCGTGTCCAAACCCTTAACAATCTTATATGGTTCAATGATGAGAAGGAATTTCTTTGGCCCGAGGGTTGTGATTCTGAGGAATTCATTGTCGCAGAAGGTTGTGGAGGTTGTCAATGGATATTTTTTTTGAAGGCAGAGATAGGTAGATTCTTGATTAGTACGGGTGTCAGGGGTCATGGCAGAAGAATGGGGTTCGGTGGGAGAGAGAGATCAGCCATGATTGAATAGTTGAGTAGACTTGATGGGCCGAATGCCTAAATCTGCTCCTATCACTTATGAACATGAATAACGTGAATAACGTTTAGCGCAAGATAAAGGCAGTAAAGTCCGATCAAAGATATCATAGTTAAAACAAGAAATGTGGCTGTTGGAGTATATATTTAAAAGTGTGGGGCGATTGTAATGCGTGATTGCAAATCCACTTGCTGATCATACATTAGTACAGATTGGATCCAAAATGGTGCCCAACCCAGGCGCCATTTTGGATCCAACCTGAAGTAAATCTGAACTAAACTAAACTAAAATAAACAAAACAATAAGATACAATACAAAATAACTTTATCTATCCCAGGTGGGAAATTGATCTGCCAACAGTCATAAAACACAAAATACATGAAACATGAAATTGAAATGACGAGAGGAAAGGATTGGGGATGTGCATAGATTGGTGGTTGGGTGAGTTGGTGTACCACATGACAGAAGGGGGAGGAGTTGTACAGTTTGATAGGCACAGTAAAGCAAATTATCCTTTATTGTCATTCAGACCTTTCGGTCTGAACAAAACTTCGTTGCCTTGCAGTCATAACATATAATAAAAAACAAAACACACAATAAACACATATTTAACATCCACCACAGTGAGTTCACCAGGCACCTCCTCACTGTGGTGGAAGGCAAAAGTCTTAAAGTCTTTGTCTTCTTCCCTCCTTGTTCTCCCTCTGCGCTGAGGCGATCCAGGCCTCCGATGTTATCATCCACTAGGCCCGTGGCCGAGCCTCCGAAGCCGGGCCACCGCCACCGCCGTCGCCAGAACGCTGGAACACCGCCCCAGCTCTGAAGCAAGGTCCGCCGCTGGAAATCTGGAGCACCGCAGCTCTGAAGCCGGGTTGTTGCTGGAATGCCACCGCTGGAACGCCGCTGGAAAACCACAGCTCTGAAGCCAGGTCGCTGCTGTAAAGCCGCTGGAGCACCACAGCTCTATAGCCGGGTCGCCACTGGAATGCCAATTGAGCACCACAGCTCTGAAGCCGGGTCGCTGCTGGAACGCCGCTGGAGCACCACAGCTCTGAATCCAGGGCCGCCGCCGCTGCTGGAAGCTGGAAGGCCGCCGTAGCTCCGAGGCCACCAGCTCCGCCATTAGGCCTCAGCACAGATGGAGACGGTGATGTTGGACACAACAAGAAAAGTCGCACCCCCCGAAGGGAGAGACTAAAACCCTGTTTCTCCCCCCCCCCCCCCCCACCACACATACACAGCCCAATAAACCAAAATTCTAACTAAAACAGACACAAGAAGATAAAACATTAAATAAAATACAGACGGACTGCAGGTGGGCCGCAGCTGCCAGGCAGCGCCGCCACTTCCGGCCAGGGAAGAAGGATCTCCTGTGGCGTCCTGTGCTGCATCTTGGTGGAACCAGTCTGTTGCTGAAGGTGCTCCTCAGGTTGACCAGTGTGTCACGGAGGGGGTGAGCTGTATTGTCCAGGATGCTCCGCAGGTTGAGGAGCATCCTCAAACAAAGTCCTCATCATCCCAACCTCTCCCGATAGCTCAGATCCACAAGTCTGGGCAACTCTATGTTTTTATAACACAAACGTCAACTCTGATCCCGGACATTTTTAAACCTGCAGGTTGGTGTACAGGTTGGTAGGTTGATTGGCTTTGTTAAAAATTTTAAATTGTCCCTATTGTGTGTTGGATAGTGCTAGTGTAAGGGGTGATCGAAGGCTGGCGAGGAATCGGTTGGCCTGTTTCCCTAAACTTCAATAAACTATCGTAACCTAAACAAACCTATACTAAACTAAAGTAAACTAAACTATGTAGCTCCCTCTAACAGTTTGGGTTTGTTTTTGTTTATTGTCACATACACAGGCACAGTCAAAAGCTTTTGTTGCATGCTAACCAGTCAGCGGAAAAACAATGCATGATTACAATCGAGCCGGCCACAGTGTACAGATACATGATAAAGGGAATAACAAGAATAATATTCAGTGCAAGATAAAGCCAGTGAACTTTGATCAAAGATAGCCCATGGGTTTCCTGGAGAGGAAAAGACTCCAAAAAGTAGTAAACACTGCCCAGTCCATCATCGCCGCTGACCTTCCTTCCATTGAGGGGATTTATCACAGTCGCTGCCTCAAAAAGGCTGGCAGCATCATCAAGGACCCACACCACCCTGGCCACACACTCATCTCCCCGCTACCTTCGGGTAGAAGGTACAGGAGCCTGAAGACTGCAACAACCCGGTTTAGGAATAGCTACTTCCCCACAGCCATCAGGCTATTAAACCTGGCTCGGAACTCTGAACATTAATATCCCTCCATCTGTTATTTGCACTTTATTAATTTATTAAGTCATGGGTGTATTTATGTATAGAATTGTAGTCAACGCCTTCTATGTTCTGTTGTGCTATGCAAAGAAAGATTTTCATTGTCCTGTCAGGGACACATGACAATAAACTCTTTTGGGTTTCCAATGAGGTCAATAGTTGCTCAAGCCCACTCTCTGGTTGTGGTAGGATGGTTCAGTTGCCTGATAACAGCTGGGAAGAAACTGTCCCTGAATCTGGAGGTGTGCGTGTTGCCCGATGGGAAAGGGGAGAAAGAGGGAGTGGCCGGGGTGCGACTCCTCCTTGATTATGCTGCTGGCCTTGACATGCAAATGGAGTCAAGTGGAAGTGAGGTTCATTTGTTCACAAGTTATCGGAGTAGAACCAGGCCATTTGGCCCATCAAGTCCAAGTTATAGGAGTAGAATCAGGCCATTTGGCCCATCGAGTCTACTCCACCTTTCAATCATGGCTGATCTCTGCCTCCCAATCCCGTTCTTCTGCCTTCTCCCGATAACCCTTAACACCCGTTCGAATCAAGAACTTGTCTTTGCCTTAAAAATATCTAGTGCGGCCTCCACAGCCCTCTGTGGCAATGAGTTCCACAGATTAACTACCGTCTGACTAAAGAAGTTCCTCCTCATCTCCTTTTTAAAAAAGCACCCTTTAATTCTGGAGCTGTGACCTCTGGTTCTCGACTCTCCCACCAGTGGAAACATTTTTCCATATCTACTCTATCTATGCCTTTCATTATTCGTGGTATTTGTTTGGTTTGTGTGATGGTCTGGGCTGCGTCCACAATTCTCTATTGTGGCTCCGGGGATGTCACTATGTCCGACAGTAACCACACCGACACTCACAGTGGGGCGAACTCATACCATATGTTTTATTTACAGTGGCAGGAAGGTCCAAGACCACATGGAGGCGCTGTCTCTCACCGTTGGGCCACATATGAGCAAGGTTGAGCAGGTTGGGACTCTATTCATTGGAGCGCAGGAGGGTGAGAGGTGATCTTATAGAGGTGTATAAATTCCTGGGAGGAATAGATCGGGTAGAAGCACCGAGTCTCTTGGTCAGATTAGGGGAATCGAGGACATAGGTTTAAAGTGAAGGGAAAAAGATTTAATAGGAATCTGAGGGGTCACTTTTTCTCACAAAGGGTGGTGGGTGTATGGAACGAGCTGCCGGAGGTGGTAGTTGAGCCAGGGACTATCACAATGTTTATGAAACGGTTAGACAGTTTCATGGATAGGACACAAAATGCTGGGATAACTCACCGGGACAGGCAGCATCTCTGGAGAGAA
Source organism: Raja brachyura (assembly GCA_963514005.1). The sequence continues at coordinate 3,238,845 of OY740826.1, forward strand.
GGAATAGGTGACATTTTGGGTCGAGGCCCTTCTTCAGACAGACGATCAGTCTGAAGAGGGTCTCGACCTATAACATCACCCAATTCCTCTCCAGAGATGCTGCCTGACCCGCTGAGTTACTCCAGCATTTTGTGTCTATCTTTTGTTTTAATAGGCATCTGCCGTTCCTTCCTACACGGGAACATGCATAGGACGGGTTTGGAGGGATATGGGCCAAACGCGGATGGGTGGGACTAGTGTAGCTGGGACATGTTGAGCGGTGTGGGCAAGTTGGGCCTGTTTCTGTACTGTATCACTCTTTGGCTCTACGAGACGCTGTTGTCTCCTGCGTTTCAGCGTGTAATGGGGGAAGAGGAACGTGCAGGATGTATGGCTGCCTCCCAGGCGAGGCTTATATCCCCGGTGAATGTGAAGTCTTCATCTCCTGCTGCGGGAGATTCAGCGGACACTTCAACGCCCCCCGGAAAAGAATTACCGAGGCCTCACCGATTGGACTGCCCGCCGCGCCCACGCCCGACCCTGCAACACCGCCATCCACATCATCAGAATAAATGTCATCGCAACCTCCTTGTCAATGTCGTTCAGTTGTCTTGAGTTTACTTTCAGCTTCGAGATACAACGCGGAAACAGGCCCTTTGCCCCACCGAGTCCGTGCCAACCAGTGATCCCCGCACAGTAACACTATCCTACACAATCTTTAGGGACAATTTACTAACCTGCACATCTGGAATATAGGAGGAAGCTGGAGACCGTAGACGGGGAGAACGTACAAACTCCATGCAGACAGCACCCGTGATCAGGATCGAACCGGGGTCTCTGGCGCTGTAAGGCATCAACTCTACCGCTGCGCCACTGTGCTGGCCCTAGTCATTAAGGGCCTGTGCCGACCGGCGATCACCCCATACATTAGCACTATCCTACACACTAGAGACAACTTTTACTGAAGCAAAACTGTGGCAGTGGGCAGATTTATGGAAATGAGACCCACTGGGTCCCTGTCACAGCAGAGGCCTGGTCCTCCAACGTAATATTACACCACTCACCCAGAGCCCCCACGGGAGTCAAGGAGAAATTTAGAGAGATATAGACCAAGTGGGACCCGTTCCCCAACGCGGAGGGGAGGCATGGCATCTGCGCCCACCCCGGAGACAGGCCCCCCCCCCGGAGTCAATCACCCCCCATCACCCCCACAAGGAAAATGCTGGAATTTGTGGAGGCAATCAGTTGGGGGGGTGGGGCAAGAGGGGGATGGGGGGGTGCGGAAGAGAGGGGCGGGAATCAAGTCAAGAGTGTTTTATTATCATGTCCCAGATGGGGCAATGAACTAATGGCTTGCTTGGCTGCAGGGAAGAACCTGTTCCTGAACCTGGACGTTACAGTTTTCAGGCTCCTGTACTTTCTTCCTGGTGGCAATGGTGAAATTAGTGTGTGGCCAGGATGGTGTGGGTCGTTGATGTTTTTGCTGACTTTTTGAGGCGAGGGGCTGGGGGCGGAGTATAACCTGAGGGGAGGGGTGGGGGTAGGGAGCGGGGGGTGTGAATAACCTGGGGGGGTGTTGACTGCCGTTTTGAGCTGGGGTTGCCACCGGACCGGCGCGAGGCCACATCATCTCGATGTCTCCTTCACCACCGCCGTCTCGATGCCTCAGAATCAGAATGCCTTTTGTTGTCGCTATACACATGTACAATGAGTTTAAAAACTGCTCCTACTCAGTGCAAAACAAAACAAAAAGGGGGGGGGGGGGGGATAAGGTGCACAGTTTCTGCAGCGCTATATACATATCTATAAAAAGACAATGGATAAATAGAATGGATAAATAGGATTCCTATTTCCAGTATGGGTTATTGCACATATTGGAAATTACAGTTACAGTACAAATTACAGTAGGTGGATAGATGAACGTCCGGGGGTTAGGCTGTGAAGTCAGTGCATGTGTGAGTTCAGGGAGATAATGGATTTTGGAAAGAAACTGTTCTTGAGTCTATTTGTCCTTGTGCTGATGCACCTATAAGGCCTCCCTGAGGGTAGCAGGTTGAACAGGCCAAATGCCGGATGGGAGCTGTCCTTGATAATGTTCTTCGCCCTGCTGAGGCAGCGGGAGGTATAAATGTCCATCAGAGAGGGGCGAGGGCAGCCGATGGTCTTCTGTGCTGCCCTAACTACCCTCTGAAGCCTCTCCCTGTCTGCCATGGTGCAGCTGCCGTACCATGCTGTAATGCAGTATGTCAACAGGCTCTCAATGGACGAGCGGTAGAAGGTCAGCAGCAGGTTGGAGTCCAGGTTGTGCTTCCTGAGGACCCTCAGGAAGTGGAGCCGCTGCTCAGCCTTCTTGATGACCGCTGTGATGTTGTCTGTCCAGGAGATGTTAGCGGAGATGAGGATGCCGAGAAACCGGAAGATGTGGACCCTCTCCACACACTCGCCGTTGATGTATAAGGGGGCTAAGTCGGTGCTGGCCTTGATGACCGCGTAAAACCCCAGCCGGGGCGTCAGCCAATTTAAATGTGGCCCTTCCACTGACTTCACTGGAAGCTCGTGGAATCATTCTGTGTGTGAAACGGGCGCCGACCCGAGCCATCATAACCGCCCACCTCAATGTGTAGTCATCAGGCAAAGCTTAAAAGGCAGTTTTGTCTTTGTCTTTGTTTTAAACTTTAATCACCAATAAGTTGTGAAATAATGCATCAAATCTTTGCATCAAATCTTAAGTGAAGCTGATGACTGCTTAGTGGGGAAGAATGTGAGTCAGAACATGTAAACATTTTATCATAACCTCGTAGCATTTTGGCGATACTATAAAGATACAAGATACAAGATACACACACATATATACAAACAAACACACACACATACAAGATGACAGTTTTAAAGTTATACTAGACCAAGTGGGACCCGTCCTCCAAGGCGGCGGGGTGGGGGGAGGGGGGCTGGTCCCCGAACGCAATATTCCACCACTCACTCATAGATGCCAATACTCAATACTCGCTAGAGAAGAAGGGGGGGTAGAGGGGGAGGGATGGTAGAGAGGGAGGATGGTAGAGAGGGGGGGGGTGGGTAGACAGGGAGGGGGCAGGGAGGGAGGGGGGGCAGAGAAGGAGGGGGGGCAGAGAGGGAGGGGGGCAAGGAGGGAGGGGGGGCAAGGAGGGAGGGGGGGAAGGAGGGAGGGGGGGCAAGGAGGGAGGGGGGGCAAGGAGGGAGGGGGGGAAGGAGGGAGGGGGGGCAAGAAGGGAGGGGGGGCAAGGAGGGAGGGGGGAAGGAGGGAGGGGGGCAAGGAGGGAGGGGGGCAAGGGGGGAGGGGGGGCAAGGAGGGAGGGGGGGCAAGGAGGGAGGGGGGGCAAGGAGGGAGGGGGGGCAAGGAGGGAGGGGGGCAGTGAGGGAGGGGGGCAAGGAGGGAGGGGGCAAGGAGGGAGGGGGCAAGGAGGGAGGGGACAGAGAGGGAATGGGGGCAGACAGGGATGGGGGGCAGAGAGGGATGGGGGCAGAGAGGGATGGGGGGCAGAGAGGGATGGGGGGCAGAGAGGGAAGGGGGCAGAGAGGGATGGGGGCAGAGAGGGATGGGGGCAGAGAGGGATGGGGGCAGAGAGGGATGGGGGCAGAGAGGGATGGGGGGCAGAGAGGGAAGGGCAGAAAGGGAGGGGGGCAGAGAGGGATGGGGGCAGAGAGGGATGGGGTGCAGAGAGGGATGGGGGCAGAGAGGGATGGGGGCAGAGAGGGATGGGGGCAGAGAGGGATGGGGGCAGAGAGGGATGGGGGCAGAGAGGGATGGGGGGCAGAGAGGGAAGGGCAGAAAGGGAGGGGGGCAGAGAGGGAGGGGGGCAGAGAGGGAGGGGGCAAGGAGGGAGGGGGGGCAAGGAGGGAGGGGGGGCAAGGAGGGAGGGGGGCAAGGAGGGGGGGGGCAGGGAGGGGGGGGGCAAGGAGGGGGGGGGCAGGGAGGGGGGCAAGGGGGTTAGATTGGGAGTTAGAGGGGGAGGGGGTAGAGAGGGAGAGGGAGATGATAGAGAGGGAGGGAGAGGGAGTAGAGAGGGAGGTGGAAGGGGGTAGAGAGGGAGAGGGAGGGGAGCAGTGAGGGAGGGTAGGGGGGGAGGGGAGGGGGGTAGAGAGGGGGAGGGACAGGGAGGGAGAGGGGCAGAGACCCCACCCCATCTTCCTGCTCATTTCCCTCACCCTCATCCCGTCACTCCCATTCCCTGCCGCAGCACCTACCCAGGTCGTAGAGCAGCGCCAGGGCCTGGAACTCGGCCTGGTTCTCATACTCAGCCCGGGCCTGGCTGTAGACTCCAGTCGTCAGCCCGGCCACCGCACTGGCTCCAGTCCAGGCCCCGGGCTCGTCCCTGACCACGGGTCGTCATTGGTTCCATCGGCTGCTTCGTTCTCAGCACTGGTCTCGGCCCCATCCCCATCCCAAGCAGCGGGCCCGTCCACCTAAATGTGCTGTCAGAATGAAGCATGAAGCAGTGCATCAAGGAGTGAGAATGAAGCAGGTCGACCATTGGGTTGGTGGTGAAGCGTTTGAGGAATGTTCTAGAAACGCAGCCCTCCCCCTGACGTCACTCGAAGCCCGTGGAATATTCTGTGTGTGAAGTGAGCTCCGAGCCGAGCTAACCTCATTGTGATGCCATCAGTGTAAGCTGGTCATTTTGAAAACATTTTTTTAAAGTTTAATCAGCAATGTCGTGAAATAAAGCATAAAATCTTTAAGTGAAGCTGGTCACTGTTTAGAACGGAGAAAATGTGAGTCAGAATATGTAAAAATCTGATTGTTACCACGTAATGTTGTTTTCAAAAATATAAAGGTAGCAAAGTTACAAAATTTTGAGATTTTAAAAATAAAGTCTGCAATTTATCCCATCAGATAAAGCATAAAAAGAAGTTTAATTTGACACCTAATTCACTTTCATATCTTCAGTATTAAGAAAGTTATGGCCATTTTCCTACTCGGAAATCTGAAATAAATATGAAACAATCTTACTTGGATTACCTGAAATTAAAGCATATAATTAGTTAGTTATCTAATTGTAGCTAATTACAAAATTCAATGAGTAGATCTAAACATCTATCCATTTCTTAAGAAAAGATATACTTTTTTTAATTTGCCTAAGTGTCCAAATAACGTTCACACAATAATCCACAATATAACATAATTTTTAAATCTCATTTTCATGAATTTCTGGGCCAAATGGAAGGAATTTAGTGTTTTATGCCTGTAAATTAATGGCCATTTAAATCAACTAGCGAGTGGGTTTTAGTGGAATGCGGTGGATTGGAACGTTGCGGTTTGCGGTGAAGTCGGGAGGAAAAATACTGTTTGTTCATACATTTTTTGGACCCCATTTCGCAACATGAAAATGTTATTAAAGCATCCCGAAAAACCAACTTTTAATATAAAAATAAACTATTTACCTTTTTTTCTTCCCTATGCAAAATCCTTCCGGTTGTCGGTGCTCACGGCTTTTGAAGGTGATTTTTAAATTACTCTAGTTAATAAATAATTTAGAGTAATTTAAAAATACCTTCATTCATGAAATGTCGGAGCGATTTTTCTTCCGCAACGAAATCGCTCGACATTCATCGATTTTCCCTGCCTGTGGAAAAACGGCACTTTAAGCCCGCCCCCCTCTGAAAGGCGCCAACGTCGCGCACACGGGGAGCGGCAGAACTGCAGGGCTGCTCAAGGTAAGTTTTGTAACATACCTAATAAAGGCACACACATATACACGTACACACATACACACACACATCCAAGATGAGAGTTTTATAGTTATAGAGATAGATATTGATATGGAATAAAGATGACGGATACTTTAGACTTTACTTCAGACTTTAGAGATACAGCGTGAAAACATGCCTTTTGGCCCACTGCGTCCGCACGGACTAGCGATCACCCCATACATTGACATTATCCAACACACTGGGGACAATTTACAATTTTTACCAAAGCCAATTATCCTTCAAACCCGCATGTCTTTGGAGTGTGGTATTAAACTGGAGCACAAGGAGAAAACCCATGCAGGTCACGGGGAGATCGTACAAACGCTGTACAGACAGCACCCACGGTCAGGATCGAACACGGGTCCCTTGCGCTGTGAGGCAGCAACTCTACCACTGCGCCTGCACCCTGCCCTAGTTAACAGGAACCTGCGGCAACCAGCGATCACCCCGCACACCAGTAATATCCTGCATGCTGAAGCACCATTTTACAACGTAACCTAAAACCTGTACATCTGTGGGGTGTGGGAGGAAACCGGGGAACCTACAAAAAACCCACGCGGGTCACAGGGAGAACCTGCAAAAAAAAAAAAACACACACACACACACACACACACACACACACACACACACACACACACACACACACACACACACACACACACACACACACACACACACACACACACACACACACACACACACACACACACACACACAACCCAAGATCAGGATCAAACCCAGGTCTCTGGCGCTGTGAGGCAGCTGTTACCCGTGCGCCACTGTGATGCCTGTATCTATGTTTAATTTTAGTTTAGTTTAGTTCAGAGATGCAACACTGATAACCTGTTCATACTATATCTATGTTATCCCACTGTCTCATCCACTCCCTACACAGAAGGTGGCAATTTTACAGAGGGCCAATTAATCTACAAACCAGCACGTCTTTGGGGTGTGGGAGGAAACCGGAGCACCCGGAGAAAACCCACGCAGGTCACAGGAGGAACGTACAAACTCTGCGCGCTCACACAGAAAACACCCACAGCCAGGATCGAACCGGGGTCTCTGCTGCTGTGAGGCAGCGGCTCTACCCGCTGCGCCGCCGTGTGCTGCCCAAAGGTTGTGTTTGCCTGACCGGGAATCGAACCTGGGCCGTGATGGTCAAACAATCGATTCCTGACCACTAGACTACCAGGCAAGGTGCTAAATAACTTCAGAAGATACAAGTATTGTGATCAACCTAAATCCTAACTAATTTAGTTCAGTTTAGTTTAGAGACACAGCGCGGAAACATGCCCTTCGGCCCACCGGGTCCACGCTGACCAGCGATCCCCGCACACTAACACTATCCCACACACACTAAGGACAACATTTACTTTTACCAAGCAAATTTACCTGTAAGCGCTGTAAGGCAGCAGCTCTACCGCTGCGCCACCATGCTACCCCTCCAACCTCAAATTCAATATCATTGAGATTTGCAGAGATTCAGACAGATTGCAGGAATAGTTTAGATTATTGTCACATGTATCGAGGTACAGTAAAAGCTTTTTGTTGCGTGCCAACCAGACAGTGGAAAGACAATACATGATTACAATCGAGCAATCCACAGTGTACAGATACAGGATAAGGGAATAATGTTGAGTGTGAGGTAAAGTCCAGTAAACTCTGATTAAAGACAGTCTGAGGGTAGGGGATAGACTCTATTCCTTACTATGAGGTAGATAGTAGTTCAGGACTGCTTTCTGGTTGTGGTAGGATGGTTCAGTTACCTGATAACAGCTGGGAAGAAACTCTCCCTGAATCTTGAGGTGTGCATTTTCACACTTCTGTTCCTCTTGCCCGGCGGGAGAGGGGAGAAGAGGGTGGCCTCTTTTAGGTTGATTATTGTCACGTGTACTGAGTTACAGCCAAAAGCTTTGTTCTAAATAGATCATACAGTACAATGCGTGTAGGAAGGAACTGCAGTTGCTGGTTGACACTGAAGATGGACACAAATGCTGGAGTAACTCACCGAGTCAGGCACCATGTCTGTAGAAATGGAAGAGGTGACGTTTCAGATCAAGAAACATCTTCAGTCTGAGAGGAGAGGGAAACTAGAGGTTTGAAAAGGTACAGTTCAGATAATACTGTACATAAACACAATCAAGCCAAATTCAAGTACAATAGGTAGAGCAAAGGGGAAGATACAGAGTGCAGAATATAGTTCTCAGCATTGTAGCGCACCAGTTCCAGAGACAAAGTCCAATGAGGTAGGCTAGGCCTAGGCCTAATTTACTTTAAAAAACTATTTACCCATTTCTTTCATATATGATATTTGTTATGGAAATGACTACTTAAAAATTATAAGGTGAAGTTGAATATGAATTAAATTAAATTTCCTAAGCATAACCATACTTAATTTAACTAAAGAATCAAATCTGAGATGGACCTTCTGTCAAGGCCTAGCCTACCTCGTTACCAAATAGCCTAATTAGAATGGAAGAATGTAAAATTACACCACTTCTCTGTGAGATGCACTAGGCCAGCATAGGAATTCTCAAAATCGAAATACGAGTGCTGTCACGTCCATAGACCTAAGTTATTAGGCCCCAAATTCATCCTGACACACATAGCCGTGGTTTGGGTCAAGTGCGCTGGTGTCATATCTACCTCAGCCTATAAATCTTCCTCTCATTAATAGCAGCCCTTTCCCTTTGGGAATATTATAATCCTTTTTTTAAAACTGACCGCTCATGTACTTAAGTCTCTTTACAGTAAGTGAAAAATAAATTACCCACTCCATTTCTTATAATTTTTTGTGTGCTTGTCTGAGTGAACACGAGAGAGAGAGAGAGATTATAATTAATGTTTTAATACATTGTGTCCTTTTTATCTGGAGGAAAAAAAGACAGTTGAAAACTGTACTTTTTTCACTTCCTTTTATCTTAATATTTTCTGTCCCTTTTTAACTGCAAATATTCAAATAATAATAATAATAATAATAATAATGATAATAATAATAAATTACTGAATGACTGAAAATTCTAAAGTTAATCAATACCCTGTGTCTTAGTGAGCTTAGTGTCACAACTCGCAAACCCTTTGTGTTTACCGATGATGACCTATCAGTTCAATTTATTTGACCTCATGATTCACAATCAGATTTTCTTAATTTTCTTTGATCTCAAAGCATAAATGTACTGCCTGATAATTAAGTGAAGATGCCGCCTCTTTAAAGCTAAGGCTCGAGCGGTCAATTCGTTTTCAAGAATCGAGGATTTTAGAAAAGTAACACATACGTGCTAACTAACCCGTTATCTTTTAAATTCACACAGAGATCTGGCAGCGTTCTTCAAAACAGTTGCCACGTGTTTCTAACATGAAAATGTTTTGTTTTTCAAACATTACTGACGGTAATGACGGTACCTGGCGGGGACGTGACTATTTCTCCGAGTCGCGTCCTCGCCCCCCCACCTCGCGGCCTACCTCCTGGATCGGAGCAGCCTTTCCTGCCGGGGACCGGGAACCGGACCAGAGCTGCAACAGCGACGGCGGCGCTGGAGTCACCACGGAGCGGGCGATGCCTACCTGGGTCGCCGTTGGAGCTCCGGAGCGTTGGGCCGCCGCTCCAACATCGTGGAGCTCTGGTTTAGAGAGCTCCCAACGCGGGCGGCGCTCACCGTCATCGTGGAGTCCTGGGGCCCTTTGCCGAGGGCCTCCAGCGTTGTGTCTCCACCCGGCGCGGCTAGTGGACTTTGGGAGCCCCGGACTCCGGTAGGAGGGGGCCGACTCGGGGTCCAGGCAGCTGAGGACGTCCCCCAGCCCCGACATCGGACTTACATCGCCTCGGGGAGCGGGCCTGAACACCGGCCCGCCCGTTGCGGCGACTGCAGGGGGCTCGGGGAGGCCCCCGACCACGGTGGAACAGTGGGGAACATCAGGGGAAGAGACTGACTTTGGTGCCTTCCCACACAGTAGGACATTTTGACCCTGCTGTGGGGGGATGTTTTATGTTGAATTCTATCTACTCCATGTTGTGTTCTTTATTTATTTATTTATTTATTTATTTATTTATTTTTAATTATTTTTTTTAAATGTATGGCTGTATGGCGATTTAATTTCGCTGTGCCAATTGGCACAGTGACAAATAAATGCATCTCATCTCATCTCATCTCTCATCTAATATGTATATACTTTGAATTTCAGCAAGGACCTCCAGCTGTCCACTATTGCTTTTTTTTATTGATCTTTGAATAAAAATTATTTACGACGTGATAAGGATAAATGTGGCAACAAGGCACTCGGTCTTGTCACGCCTATATGTTTCAGGATAAACTTGACAGACTATAATGAGGTTAGCCTCACCATTGTAAGATAAGTCCTGTGAGATTGAATGAATGTAAAATTTAGTGACTGATTTTTACTCAAAGGTAGTTCGTCCGTTGATAGCATGGATATTTTTTTTAATTAAACTTTCAGTGTAATTCTAGCTGCCACATACATCCACACAATTTAAAAACGCTATTTTAGCATCAGCAAAATAATAAACAATTCTGAATTTTTTTTTCTATATCAGATCAATCAGCCATAAGTTATTTTTCAAGTTTTTCCAATACATTTCAGTGCCCATGCAATCTCATAATCGTTTTACTTGACTAAAGCAGAATAAAAGGTAATAAAGTTATTAAAGATGTTCTTTTATTGATTCTTAATCCCTTATGAATGATACATAAAAATTGCAGAGAAAATATTATAATGTTAATTAACCTACATAATATATGAAACAGAAGTGAATCTTTACCAATTTTTAGCAGAAAATATCAAAAAGGAAATAGAGAAAGAAAAATTGTGGACGTTTTATACATTTAGCATCAATGAGTCTTCTGCTGCTGCATCGCTGATGACACATATTGTATATCCGGTTTATATTTGTTAACCATGAGAGATATGCAAGCACTATTAGTTTCATCCGTAAGGCTAATAGTATTACGATACTTAAAGTTCATCACTGAGAACAATGATTCACCAGAATATGTATATGAAAAAATCCTGAATATTGATAATACCTCTCACGTAGCTTTAACAATAACTTATATTTAAGCACATATGCTGAAGAACAGGCTTCATTATCTTTTCATATAATATTTTCAATGCAGTCGCTGATAACTGGATAATTACTACGAATAACTGGAGCCTACCCTGGTTTAACAATTATGTTTTTCTAATATCTAAGTTTGGACTCTCATGTAGTTAAACTTGGATATTGTTTACAGATAATTTATTTAACGAAACTCAAAAAAAAAAAGAATGGTAAAGGAGCCACACCACATCTGGCCGCCTGGTGAATGATGCAACAAGAAGTTATATACAACAATGATCTTTTATACATATACAAAAACTCTGAGAACAAAATTTCTTCAATAACAGGAAGGGGGGGCAAGCTGAGGCTTTTCAAGTGTGTGTGACAAAAATCGGACAAATCTTTGATACAAAATGTTCTCACGTGCCAACCGAAATTTTTTGGGAGTATTTTATTATCTGGTGTCTTTTAATCATTCGGAGAACCTTTTCAAATAATTATAAATCACACTGGAGCGGTAAAATCAGAGAATATTGTAAGTAATTATTATAAGATAAGTCCTGTGAGATTGAACAAATGTAAATTTTTGTGACTAATTTTAACTCGATGATAGTCAGTCAGTCCCTGTTGATACAGTGGATATTTATTTAAATTTAACTTTCAGTGTAATTCTGCCTGCCTGCCGGCCATATACATCCACACAACTTAAAGACACTATTTTTAGCATTGGCAAAATAAAAAATAATAATTCTGATTTTTTTTTAATCAGATTAATTAGCCGTAAGTTTTTCCAAGTTTTTCCCAATACATTTCAGTGCCCATGCAATCTCTTAATCGTTTTACTTAACTAAAGCACAATAAAAGGAAATCAAATTATTAAAGATATCCTTTTATTGATTCTTAATCCCTTATGAATGATACATACAAATTGCAGAGAAAATATTATAATGTTATTTTACCTAAATATGAAACAGAAGTGAATCTTTACCATTTTTTAGCAGAAAACATCAAATCAAAAATAGAAAGAAAATTTGTGAACTTTTATACATTTAGCATCAATGAGACTCCTGCTGCTGCATCGCTGATGACAGATAATTTATACCACGTTTATATTTTGTAACCTTCAGAGATATGGAAGCGCTACTAGTTTCATCGTAGGTTCACCACTGAGAATAATGATTCACAAGAATATGTAATTGAAAAAATCCTAAATGTTGATAATCCATCTCACATAGCATTAACCATAACATGTTTATGATACATATGCTGAAGAACATTCATTAACTTTTGATATGATATTTTCAGTACAGTAGTTGATAACCAGATAAATGAGATAATTACTATGCATAGCTAGTAATTTATGTTTGAATTCTCATTTAGTTGAACTTGGATATTGTTTACCGATAATTTTTTTACGAAACTTGAAAAAAAAATAAAAGGATGGTAAAGGTCACGTCTAGCCGCCTGGTGAATGATGCAACAAGAAATTATATGCAACAATGATCTTTTATTGAAAACGTAATGTTTCCCTTCACTAGGCTAGCCTACACTATAATACATATACAAAAACTCAAAATGTCAAAATAATGCTCTTCAATAACCATATGGGCCTCAGCATCGGTGGCATTGCTTTTTACATTCTTCAAAAGCCTGATCATTTCTGGATAAGTATGTAACTCTAATTGATCAGCAATTTTCACAATGACTACAAACCCTTCTTTTGAATGTAATAACTCGTGTCTCTTTTGAGGCTATTTCTATGCTCGGTTTTGATTAACTTCAGAAGGCTTTAAAGACTTTCAATCGGAGCATTTGCAAATGGTAGGAAAACATACACCCAGCAACTTTACGAAGTTTTCCAATGTAGATACGTTTTATATGCCAAAGAGTCGGCAGTTTTGGCGCCATTTCCAAGGTCCAGTCCGGTCCATGCGCTTGGTCTTCTGAAGCGGAACCTGATCCAGGTGAGCCCCAGGCTGCTGCAGAGCCTCCAGCCATCGCCTCGGTTCGGATCGTCCAGCGAACTGTCATCCCTCTCCTCCCCCAGCCTTTGTGCCCCGTGACACCTCCCACAGCCAACCTTGATGGCGCTGAAGGTAAGCCAGTCACTGTCACTGGTTCACTGTCTCACCGGCTCTTGCGTGTTCCGTCGTCGGCTCCTTCCGTCCTCCTCTCCGGTTCTCCGCTCCTCAGGGGACAAACAGAGGTCGGGCTTGGTAGCTTCCTTCCCTCTCTTCTTCCAGTGACTTCCTTTCAAGCCCGCCGGTCTTGCCTGCCTAGTGCAGTGCATGAAACATGGAAAACTGTTTGCACCTTGCAATTTCCCACAAGCAGAAATGCGATTTTGATCAAATAATCTGATCTTTATTTAAGTAATGTTCATTAGTTTGAGGAGCAGAGCTAGGCACAACAGCCCATCAAGTCTACTCCACCACTTCCTTTTTATTACTAAAACAGTTGCCTGTGTTTGTTTCTTTATTGCATTTTTATTTGATATAGGGGGCCCACTTCATCAGGGGCCCACTTGCCATCGGGCAAGCTGACACCCTGGCCAGTCTGCCACCGCTTATACCAGCCAATTAACCTGCAAACCTGTACGTCTTTAAAGTGTGGGAAGAAACCGAAGATCTCAGAGAAAACCCACGCAGGTCACGGGGAGAACGTACAAACTCCGTACAGACAGCACGCATAGTCGGGATCTAACCCGGGTCTTGTAAGCACTGTAAGGCAGTAACTCAACCGCCGTGCCACTGTGCCACCCTGAATGGCCTAATTCTGCTCCCAGGACTTATGTACTTATGAACATATTCTGCCGGGCGGGAGTGGGGGGAAGAGGAAATGACCAGTATGGGATAGGGACACGTCTTTGACGATATCGGCTGCTTTCCTGAGGCAGTGTGAGGTATAGATGGAGTTGATTGTGGGGAGTCTGGTCTGTGTGATGGACTGGGCTACATCCACATGCGTTGGGCAGAGCTGTTCTCAAACCAAGCTGTGCTGCAACCCGACAGTAGGCTTTCTACGGCACATCTGTAGAAGTTAGTGAGAGTCGTTGGAGTCATGCTAAATTTCCTCAGTCTCCAGAGGAAGAATAACAGGACGTACCTTCAGAAAGGAGATGAGGAGGAATTTCTTTAGTCGGAGGGTGGTGAATCTGTGGAATTCAGTGCCACAAACGGTGGTGGAGGCCCGGTCAATGGGTATTTTGAAGGCGGAGATTGACATTGTTGATTAATACGGATGTCAAGGGTTGTGGGGAGAAGGCGGGCGAATGTGTTTGAGAAGGAACGATAGATCAGCCATGATTGAATGGCGGAGTAGACTGGATGTGCAAATGGCCTGATTCAGCCCATTAATTATGAACTGTGAAACCTATGAGTAGAGGTGTTGGTGTGCCTTCTTGGCTGGCACTTTAAGTTTAGTTTAGTTTACTTTAGAGATCCAGCGCGGAAACATGCCCTTCAGTCCACATCTACCAGCGATCCCCGCACATTAACACTATCCTACACACATTAGGGACAATTCATATTTATACCAGTGCTGGGAACCCAGTTACTTACAATGTACATTCATGATTTAGATGAAGAAATTATATGTAACATCTCAAAGTTTGCGGATGACACAAAGCTAGGTGGCAGTGTGAACTGCGAGGAGGATGCTACGATGTTAGTTGAGTAGGCAGATGCAAGGCACAGTGCAGTGGATAATGTGGATAAATGTGAGGTTACCCACTTTGGTGGCAAGAACAAGAAGAACAAGAACAGATTATTATCTGAATTATGTCACATTAGCAAAAGGGGAAGTGCAACCAGACCTGAGTGTCCTTGTACATCAGTCACTGAAAGTAAGCTTGCAGGTACAGCAGGCAGTGAAGAAAGCAAATGGCATGTTGGCCTTCATTGCAAGAGGATTTGAGTATAGGAGCAAGGAGGTCCTACTGCAGTTGAACAGGGCCTTGGAGAGATTGAGTGAGATAACCTAATTTGAGGAAGGCCATTGTTGCTATTGAGGGAATGCAGCGATGGTTCACCAGGTTAATTCCTGCAATGGCGGGACTGACATATGATGAAAGAATGGGCCGACTGGGATTGTATTCAGAGGAATTTTCAAAGGATGGGACGAGATCTTGTAGAAGCATATCAAATTCTTAAGGGATTGGACAGGCTAGATGCAGAAAAAATGTTCCCCATGTTAGGGGAGTCCAGAACCAATACACAATAGGTGCCGGAGTAGGCCATTTGGCCTTTCGAGCCAGCACCGCCATTCAATGTGATCATGGCTTAATATACACAATCAGTACCCCGTTCCTGCCTTCACCCCATATCCCTTGACTCCGGTATCTTTAAGAGCTCTGTCTAGCTCTCTCTTGAAACCATCCAGAGCATCAGTCAAACTTGACTTGACTTGACTTGAACCAACCTCCACCACCCTCTGATGCAGAGAATTCCAGACTCACAATTACCTGTGTAAAAAAGGTTTTCTGTGTTAAAAGGAAACAAGAGCATGTTTCCTGCCTCGAGCATGTCCAAACCCTTAATAATCTTATATGTTTCAATATGATTCCCCCTCATCCTTCTAAATTCTAAATCCTTCTAGTATTCAAGCCCAGCCGCTCCCTTCTAATACTACAATACTCCAGGTGGGGTCTCACTGGGGCTCTGTACAACTGCAGAAGGACCTCTTTGCTCCCATACACAACTCCTCTTGTTATGAAGGCCACCATGCCATTGCTTTCTTCACTGCCTGCTGTACCTTCATGCTTACTTTCATTGACCCACAGATCCCATTGTACTTCCCCTATTCCCAACTTGACTCCATTTAGATAGTAATCTGCCTTTCTGTTTTTGCCACCAAAGTTGATAACCTCACATTTATAATAGAATGCCTTTTATTGTCATTCAAACAGCTTGGTTCGAATGAAATTGCATTTTCTACAGTCTTACTTTACAAAGAAAAACCAAGACCCACACTTGACACAGTTTACATGTACATCCATCATAGTGGATCTCCAATATCTCCTCACTGTGATGGAAGGTAAAGTCTTATCTCTTCCCTTTGTTTACCTCCCGCTGTCCAGCGTAGAGGCGAACTGGGGCTCCCGATGTTAAAGCACCCGGTGGGCGATGGTTAAGCCACGCAGGCAGATGTTAGGCCCGGCTCCGTGTCCTCTAAACCCTGCGATTCCAGCAGGAGCAGTTGCCGTAGCAGGAGCTCCGAAAAGCGGTGTCCCAGCAGGGACCTGCGAGCTCCCGATTTTCCTGTCCACTATGGAACATAGTGACCAGGAAGCTCCCGCTATGTCAGGTCCGCAGGCTCCGCGACTAGAGTCCTCAGGGTCATCCCGGCCGGAGGCTGCCACCGGCTCCACGATTTTAGGTCCAATGACACCGGAGACCCGACAGGGAAAGGTCGGACCCCCATACAGGGACGAGACTAACAGTTCCCCCCCCCCCTCCCCCCGCATATACACAGCTAAAGAAAAAGAACAAAAACTAGACTCAAGACATACATTTAACAAGTAAAAAAAAAGACAGACGGACTTAATCCTTACGTTTTGTTTTCTGTCTGCCAACCAGTTCTCTATCCATGTTAGCACCCTACCCCCAATACCATGTGCTCTAATTTTGCCCACTAATCTACTATGTGGAACTTATCAAATGCTTTCTGAAAGTCCATGTACACAATATCTACTGGCTCTCTCTTTTCCACTTTCCAAGTTACATCCTCACAAAATTCCACAAGATTAGTCAAGCATGATTTCCCCTTCGACAATCCACGCTGACTCGGCCCGATCCTGCTACTGCTATCCAAAAGTGTCGCTATTTAGAATTGACTCCAGCATCTTCCCCACCACCGATGTCAGGCCAACCGGTCTATAATTCCCTGTTTTTGCTCTCCCGCCTCTCTGAAAAATAGTGTGATACAATTAGCTACCCTCCAATCCACAGGAACGGATCCTGAATCGATAGAACATTGGAAAATGATCACCAATGCGTCTTCAATATCTAGAGACACTTCCTTAATTACCCTGGGATGCAGACCATCAGGCCCTGGGGATTTATCAGCCTTCAGTCCCATCAGTTTATCCAACACCATTTCCTGTCGACTGTGAATTTCCTTCAGTTCCTCCGTCACCCTAGATCCTCTGGCCACTAGTGCTTCAGGGAGATTGTTTGTGTCCTCGTTAGTGAAGATGGATCCAAAGTACCTGTTCAACTCATCTGCCATTTTCTTGCTCCCCTACAATAAATTCACCTTTTTCAGTCTTCAAGGGTCCAACTTTGGTCTTAACTATTTTTTCCCTCTTCACATACCTAAGAAACTTTTACGGTCCTCCTTCATATATTCTTGGCTAGCTTACCTTTATACCTCCACTTTCCTGGGGTCACAGTTTAAGAATAAGGTGTAGGAATTTTAAGACTGAGATAGACTAAGTGGGACTCGTTGTGTCCCTGTCACACGGGAGACCTGGTCCCCCAATGCAACCGGTCCCCCCAACACAATATTGCACGCTCGCGCCTAGCCCCCAACTGTGCAGGCACGGCTCACTCCCCTCATCCCCAGCACAGCTTCTCCCTAATCTTCATCCTCCCTGTTCTTTCCCCTCTCCTCCTCCCCTCCCCAATCCCTCCCTCACCTCTCCCTCCCTCTCATGGCCCCTACCCTCAGTCACTCCCTCCCTCCATAACTCCTCTCCCCTCCCTACCCCCTTCTCCTTCTATTCCCTACTCCTCACCTCCTCCTCTCCCCCCACTATCCCTCCTGACCTCCCCCACTGCCCTCCTCTCTCTCTATTCCCCACTCCCTACCTCCCCCACTCCCTCCCTGATCCCCCTCTACTCCCCCTTCTCCCCCACACTCCTCACCTCCTCCACTTTCCCCCTTCGTCTCCCTCAATCCCCCCACACTCCCTCCTTACCTCCCAAGGGTCTTTCCCCTCTCCTCCTCCCCTCCCCCAACCCCTCCCTCATCTCTCCTCCCTCTCCTTCCCCCTACCCTTAGTCACTCCCTCCCTCCCTCCCTACCCCCTCCATCCATAAAAAGCAGCATCTGCAGTTCCTTCCTCCACAGGTCATTCATTGTTAGCTGCGGTTTGGATCACATTTACGTGACGATTGGACCAGTTTACTGTGTGTGTGAGTTACTCAAAGTTACTCCCGCTGCTCACTCCGGTTCAGCCGCCGCTCAGCCCATCCACGTCCTGTCCGATCGTTGCTGCCGCTCGGCCCGTCCACGCCTTGCCCGCCCATCCGATGCTGCCGCTAGACCCGCCTACACGCCTGCCTGCTCGCTGCCACCGCCGGGTATGGAGTCGGTGTTCATCAAGTTTCGATGAGCTGGTGGAGAAGATCTCATCCGAGAAAGCTGTGAGGGTGAGTTACTGTAACATCAGCAGTGGTGGTGGGGACGGACCCAGGGGTATGGGTAGACGGGATCGCCATTTCCGCAGAGGGTGGGCAGGGGAGAGGGGTGAGTGATGAGGGGAAGAGAGAGACGGGACCAGGGTCTCCACTGGGCCTCCACTGAATACCCCCCCCCCCTCCCCCCGAGAGATGATAGACAAGTTACTGTGAGGAGGGGAGAGAAGAGTTTGTGAGTGAGGCCGTGGCATTAACTGACAGGAGAAGAGACCAATCTGCATGGCGCTGACTGAAGAAATCTGTACACGCGCGGTTTTTAAGATTTTTAAACCTCGATAACTTTTACAATATACCACCGATCGGAACGAAACTTGTTGCACACGCAGTATAGGAGAACGGCGAGTAGCCTGGTGAAAATCGTAGTGCTATCCCGTACCGTTTTTACACAAACTGGAAGAGCACAAGATCAGAGTTTTAGTTAAAAGATGTATATAGAAACATAGAAACATAGAAACTAGTTGCAGGTGGAGGCTATTCGGCCCTTCGAGCCAGCAACGCCATTCATTGTGATCATGGCTGATCGTTCCCTATCAATAACCCGTGCCTGTCTTCTCCCCGTAACCCTTGACTCCACCATCCCCTAGAGCTCTATCTAACTCTCTCTTAAATCCATCCAGTGACTAGGCCTCCACTGCCCTCTGTGGCAGGGAATTCCACAAATTCACAACTCACCTCAATCTTAAATGACCTCCCCTTTATTCTAAGACTGTGGCCCCTGGTTGTGGACCTGCCCAACATTGGGAACATCTTTCCTGCATCTTTCCTGTATCTAGATGCTTTTCCTGCATTTCCCTTACATTTATCCTGCATATGTAATAGATAGATAGATAGATAGATAGATAGATAGATAGATAGATAGATAGATAGATAGATAGATAGATAGATAGATAGATAGATAGATAGATAGATAGATAGATAGATAGATAGATAGATAGATAGATAATGTGTAGGAGGCAGGAGAATGGGGTGAGGAGCCATTCTAGCTCATTGGAGGCCCATGGAGATCTTTAATACCGGTCTTTATCTTGTTCAAAACATGATTCCCTTTATTCTGCACCTGTACACTGTAGACAGCTTGATTGTAATCATGTGCAGCCTTCCCGTTGACTGGATAGCACGCAACCAAAAAGCTTTTCACTGTACCTCAGTACACGTGACATTAAACTAAACCAAAGTAGGTATCTGAACCAAGCAGCTTACAACCCAGCGGTATGAATAATAATTTCTCTAACTTCAAATAACCCTTGCTTTCCCTCTCTCTCCATCCCTCTCCATCCTTGTTCTCCCACTACTTTCACTGTCCTCCTGATTAATTTTTCTGATTGCACGCCTCGTTGTCACCTTCCCCTTAGCCAACAATGAACCATTCCACATTTTCCTTCAGCATTATCCCCTTTGATCTGTCCTTTTCTCACTTCCCCCTTCCATATCTCAGTGTCTCCCTCTCCCCTGACATTCAGTCTGAAGAAGAGTCTCGACCCGAAACATCACCCATTCCTTCCCTCTAAGAGATGCTGCCTGTTCCACTCTGCTACTGCAGCTTTTTGTGTCAATCTCCGGTGGATAACCTGTCTGGTCGTTGTCCGCTCTGCTAATGTGCAAGACATTCCCTCGACGAGACACACACGGTTTGATTTTAGCTCAGTGACTGTTCATAAGATCATAAGATCATATTTTTAGTTTTCAGTAACAAAAATACATTTTTAGCTGTTAAAAAGAACTTTGTATTTGAAATCATTCGTTGCTTCATGGAGTGACTACTCGACCACCGAGTGAATCCCCCACTCGGTTATAGCGGACAATCGGCAATAACAGACACCACTCCCCCACCCTTGGCCATTCACGGGTCCAGGCAGCGGGCAGCCAAGGGTCCAGCCCGAGGTAGACTGCCTGCCCCTCTCCCATGCCTACGTCCGTGCCCGTATGTCCCTGAAGAGGGAATACACACACCGTGTCCACGGGGTCTCTGGAGGCCTTCCGTGAACGCTAGTCGCCGTGGGGGGGTTGGGGTCGAGTGTATTGTAGATCAGGATGATAACATTGTAATCTGATGACTGAGTGACTGAGGTTTGCAAACTGCAGGGAAGTTTTGATCTTTCCAGTACTCTGTACCGGCTCGAAGGGTCGAATGGCCTACTCCTGCACCTATTGTCTATTGTCTGTTGACTGCAGCTGTGATTCTGAATAAAATCTTCTTTTTTAGGTTAGTTTAACTTAGTTTATAGTTTAGTTAAATCTAGCTTAGTTTAGTTTAGTTTTATTTAGTTTAGTTTAGAGATACAACGCAGAAACAAGCCCTTCGGCCCACCGAATCCAAATCCACCAGCAATCTCCACACACTAACACTATCCTACACAAACTGGGGACAATATTTTTGCATTTACACCAAGCCGATTAACCTACAGACCTGTACGTATTTAGAGTGCGGGAGGAAACCAAAGATCTCGGACTAAACCTACATTGTAATGGGGTGGAACGTACAGAAGCCGTGCAGGCAGAACCCATAGTCAGGATTGAACATGGGGCTCTGGTGCTGTGAGGCAGCAACTCTACAGCTGCGCCACCGTGCCGCCCCTTTGTTAAGGAAAATAAAAACAAACCAATCCCTTCCCCCTATAACGAGGGTTTACTGTATATAAAATAGCGTGGAGAGGCAGACTCTTTTTCCCAGAGTTGGCAGGTAAAGTGTTAAAGGGCAAGTCTGGGAAAAAGTTGAAAGTATTTTTAGGACAAGTTTTTTTACACAGCGTGGGTGCCTGGAAGTTATTTTTAACAGCTGAAAATGCACCTGTGTTACTGCAACCCAAAAATACTAAAGACATCGTTGTTACACCGTTTAATAGGGTTGAGTCAATGGAAACAATTGCTTGTCAATTTTGATGCCTTTTCAGTTGCAATGCTTGTCAATTGCAATGCCTTGACAATGTCAAAGCTCTGTTAATTTCAATGCCAGGGGAGGTGGTTGGGGCATACACAATAGCACCATTTAAAATCTGCACATGGAAAGGCAGGGAATTTAATTTAGTTTGGGAACAGTTTGGTTAAGTTTGTAAACAGGCCCTTTGGCTCACCAAGTCCACAATGACCATCGATCACCCGTTCACACCAGTTCTACATTATCCCACTTTCCCATCCACTCCCTGCACACCAGGAGGCAATTTGCAGAAGGCCAATTAACCTACAAACCTGCACGTCTTTGGGACGTGGTGGGAAACCAGAGAACCTGGAGGAAACACACCCAGTCAAAGGGAGAACGTGCAAATGTCACGCGTACACTCATATACACACACACACACACACACACACAGTTGCTGAGGTTAGGATTGAACCAGCTGTGCCCACTGTGCCACTGTGGAGGGATATACCACGTGCAGGCAGATGCCAATATAAACTCATCTCCTCTGCCTGCACATGATCCATATCCCTCCGCTCTATGTCACTAGTATTTCTGTGGGTAGAGTTGCTGCCTCACAGCGCCAGAGACCCGGGTTCGATCCTGACTACGTGTGCTGTCTGTACGGAGTTTATACGTTCTCCGCGTGACCTGAATCTCCATTTTCTTTCTACACGACAAGCTTGTAGGTTAATTGTTTTGGTATTTTTGTAAATAGTCCCTGGTACGTTTAGCATCGTGTTAGTGTGCAGGGATCGCTTGTTGGCGCGTACTCTTTGGACCCAAGGGCCTGTTTCCCTAGTGTATCTCTAAACTAAACTGAACTAAATTAAACTATACTAAACTAAACTAAAGTAAAGTGAACTAAACTAAGCAAAACTAAATTAAAATAAAATAAAATAAAATAAACTCACCAATTGAGGTTCCACCGAGATTCGAACTCGGATCGCTGGATTCAGAGTCCAGAGTGCTCACCATTACACCATGGAACCTGCACTCTCCCCTTGGTCCTGTCTCTTCTCTCCATCTCCCCACCATCAGAACCTCTCATTCCAGCTGGAGGGGCTTGTCACCGGGAGAAATGTCGTCTCGAGCCAAGATCCAACAAACGAGCTCGCCAAGAAGGGAATAGACAATAGACAATAGGTGCAGGAGTAGGCTATTCGAGCCAGCACCGCCATTCAATGTGACCACGGCTGATCATCCCCAATCAGTACCCCGTTCCTGCCTTCTCCCTATATCCCCTGACTCCGCTATCTTTAAGAGCCCTATCTAGCTCTCTCTTGAAAGTATCCAGAGAACCGACCTCCACCGCACTCTGAGGCAGAGAATTCTACAGATTCTCTGTGTGAAAAAGTGTTTCCTCATCTCCGTTCTAAATGGCTTACCCCTCATTCTTAAATTGTGGCCCCTGTTTCTGGACTCCCCAACATTGGGAACATGTTTCCTGCCTCCAGCGTGTCCAAACCCTTAATAATCTTATATGGTTCAATAAGATCCCCTCTCATCCTTCTCAATTCCAGAGTATACAAGCACAGCCGCTCCATTCTCTCAGCATATGACAGTCCCGCCATCCCGGGAATTAACCTTGTAAACCTACGCTGCACTCCCTCAATAGCAAGAATGTCCTTCCTCAATACTCCAGGTGTGGTCTCATTAGGGCCCTATACAACTGCAGGACCTCTTTGCTCCTATACTCAACTCCTCTTGTTATGAAGGCCAACATGCCATTTGCTTTCTTCACTGCCTGCTGTACCTGCCTGCTTACTTTCATTGATTGATGAACAAGGATCCCCAGATCCAATTGTACTTCCCCTTTTCTCGACTTGACACCATTTCGATAATAACCTGCCTTCCTGCTATTGCTACCAAAGTGGATAACCTCACATTTATCCGCATCAAACTGCACCTGCCATGCATCTGCCCACTCACCCAACCTAATTCACCCTGCATTCTCATAGCATCCTCATCGCAGTTCACACTTCCACCCAGGTTTGTGCCATCAGCAAATTAGCTAATGTTACTTTGAATCCCTTCATCAGTCATTGATGTACATTGTAAATAGCTGCGGTCCCAGCAACGAGCTTTGCGGTACCCCATGAGTCACTTCCTGACATTCTAAAAGGGACCCGTTAATAACTACTCTTTGTTTCCTGTCTGCCAACCAATTTCCTATCCATGTCAGCAGCCTACCCCCAATACCATGTGCCCTAATTTTGCCCACAAATCTCCTAAGTGGGACCTTATCAAAGGCTTTCTGAAAGTCCAGGTACACTACACCCAATGGCTCTCCCTTGTCCATTTTCCTAGTTACATGCTCAAAAAATTTCAGAAAATTAGTCAAGCATGATTTCCCCTTCGTAAATCCATGCTGACTCGGACTGATCCTATTGCTGCTATCCAAATGTGTTGCTATTTCATCTTTTAGAATTGACTCCAGCATCTTCCCCACCACCGATGTCAGGCTAATTGGTCTACAATTCCCTGTTTTCTCTCTCCTGCCTTTCTTAAAAAGTGGGATAAAATTAGCTACTCTCCAATCCACAGGAACTGATCCTGAATCGATCCTGAATGATCCCGAGACCCGTGGAGTTGGAGCGGGAACGTTGAACGATGGGCGGGAAAACCTCGGATGGCTGCTTGCGTCGTCAAAAGGGAGGAGGCACAATCTCTGCATGGGGCCACAAGGGCAGCACAGCATCTGACAGCAAACAGGTGGGCGGAGTGAATCCCTCACTCGGTTATCGAGGCCAATTGGTAGTAACAGACACCACTGGTCCACCCCTGGACATCCACGGGTCCAGGCAGCGGGCAGTCAAGATAAACTGTGGATCAGGATGATAACGGTGTAATCTGATGACTGAGTGATAGAGGTTTGAGTTTAGTTTAGTTTAGATCAGAGACGCGGAAAAAGTTGAAAGTATTTTTACAAGACAAGTTTTTTTACATGTGGTTTTACAGGTGGGTGCCTGGAACAGTTATTTTTAACAGCTGAAAAATGTATCTGTGTTACTGCAAGATACAAATACTAAATACTTAGTTGTTGCACCGTTTAATAGGGTTGAGTCAATGGAAACAATTGCTTGTCAGTTTTGATGCCTATCTGTGTTTCCTGTTTGACTGGAAACAGGCTGTTACCGAGTCTGCACCAACCATCGATCACCTGTTCACACCAGTTCTACATTATCCCATTTTCTCATCCACTCCCTACACACAAGGAGGCAATTTGCAGAAGGCCAATTAGCCTACAAACCCGCACATTTTTGGAACGTGGGACGAAACCCACAAACCGGAGGAATCCCACGCAGTCACAGGGAGAACGTGCAAACACCACATGCGCGCGTACACACCTCCACAGTCTCTCACACACACAGGCAGCAGCTGAGATTAGGATTGAGCCCGGATCTCTGGTTCTGTTAGTCAGCTGCTCTACCCACTGCACCACTGTGGAGGGATGTCACACGTGCAGGCAGATGGATTTGTTCCGACCAGCATCATGCTAGCACAGTCACTATGGGCCGAAGGACCTGTTCCTGATCTCTTCCACGTCCTGGCCAAAAGGGAGGAGGCACAATCTCTGCATGTGTCCATAAGGACAGCACAGCACCTGACCGCAAACAGGTTCCGCCGAGATTCGAACTCGGATCGCTGGATTCAGAGTCCAGAGTGCTCACCATTACACCACGGAACCCACAGCAGATGCTGACCGCTTTTCCTGCTAATGGATCAAAACCCAGACTGAACAGTGTAAGCACATCAACATAAGCACACAGAACATAGAGCAGTACAGCACAGGAACAGGCCCTTCGGCGCACAATGTCCATGCCGAACATGATGCTAAGATCAACTCAACTCCTCTGCTTGCACGTGTGGGTTGAAACTAAACAGTGTTGGGTGGAGACAACAACATGGAAGCATATGCATGCAGTTAATGAGAAAGAGAGTGCAGGAAAGGTCACGTTTAAACTAACTGAGCAGGGGAAGGGGAACCAATGCAAGGAGACAGAGGGCTATAAAAGGCGGACAGAAGCAAAACATAGAAGGAAGATAAGAAAAACAAGCCTGAAAGCTTTGTGCCTTAATGCAAGAAGCATTCGTAATAAGGTGGATGAATTAAATGTGCAGTTAGTAGTTAATGGATATTATATAGTTGGAATTGTGGAGACATGGCTCCAGGGTGACCAAGCCTGGGAGCTAAACATGCAGGGGTATTCGATATTCAGTAAGGATAGACAGAAAGGTAGAAGAGGTCGGGTGGCATTGCTGGCTAATGAGGAGATTAATTCAATAGCAAGGAGAGACATTAGCTTGGATGCTGTGGAATCAGCATGGGTAGAACTGCAAAATAGCCAAGAGCAGAAAATGCTTGTTGGATTTGTATACAGACCACCAAACAGCAGTAGGGAGGTTAGGGATAGCATCAAGCAGGAAATTAGGGAAGCGTGTAACATAGGTACTGCAGTTATCATGTGTGACTTTAATCTACATATAGATGGAGCAGTGCTGCGGAGGATTTTCTGGAATGTATACAGGCTGGTTTTTTAAACCAATATGTAGAAGAACCAACTAGACGGCAGGCCATCCTGGACTGGGTATTGTGCAATGAGAATCAGAATCAGAATCAGAATCACACTTTATTCACCAAGTGTGTTTTGCAACATACGAGGAATCTCATTGGCCAGGTCAGTCATACAATTAAAAGCAACAGATCAATCAAAAACACATTTTAACATCAACATCCACCACAGTGACTCCTACACATTCCTCACTGTGATGGAAGGCAAAAGAAAGTTCTATTCCTTACCTTTGTTCTTCCTCGGTCGGGGGCCTCAAGCCCTCCATTGACGGGACGATCTTGACTCCCGTAGCCGGCGGCGTTGGGGACCTCTGTGTCGAGGCGATCAGCTCCTTCATCGGGGGGGATGTCAGTTCCCCCGCGCTGGGCGACCAAACCTCGCGTCGGGGCTGGTCGAGCTTTGCGGCCTAGGCGCTCCCGACTAGCCTCTCCCGAGACTGCGAGCCCTTGACGGTAAGTCCACTGTGGTCACGGTGGCAGTGATCCCAGCCAAGGGATCCGCTCCAATGTTAAGTCCACGCCCCACGGTGGGGCTCACGACAGTCCGAGGAGGCCTCTGGCTCCAGCGATGGTCGGCCGCACAGCCCGGAGAATGTGATCTGAAAATCAACCACATCTCTGGGAAGGGAAGAAGCTGAAAAAAAGTTTCCCCCGATCCCCTATAACAAATAACAAAAAGAAAGAAAAAAACAACTGACTGCCGGCAGGGCTGCCATCTCCCCGGCGCCCCTGGTGGCCTGAGGAAGGAGTAGTTAGCTATCCTGTTGTGCTAAGCCCCTTGGACAACATTGACAATAATATGCTTTAGGATGGAGACACGGTTAATTCAGAGACTAGGGTCCTGAACTTGAATAAAGGAGATTTTGATGGTATGAGACGGGAATTGGCTAGGATAGACTGGCCAATTATACTTAAAGGGATGACGGTGGAGATGCAATGGCAAAGATTTAAAGACCGCATGGATGAACTCCAACATTTGTTCATCCCAGTCTGGCAAAAAAAAAAAATGGGAAGGCGGCTCAACCGTGGCTGACGAGGGAAATCAAGGATAGTATTAAATCCAAGGAAAAAGGCATATAAATTGGCCAGAGGAAGCAGCAAACCGGAGGGCGGAGAAATTTAGGACTCAGCAGAGGAGGACAAAGGGGTTAATTAAGAAGGGGGAAAAGAGTATGAAAGAAAGCTTGTGGGGAATATAAAAACGGACTATTAAAGCTTCTTTAGATATGTTAAAAGGAAAAGATTAGTGCAGACAAATGTAGGTCCCTTGCAATCAGAGGCATGTGAATTTAAAATGGAAAACAAGGAAATGGCAGAACAGTTAAACGAGTACTTTGGTTCTGTCTCCACTAAGGCAGACACAAACATTCTCCCAGAAATACAAGGGGACCGAAGATCTAGTGGCAGGGAGGTACTGAAGGGAATCCACATTAGTCAGGAAATGGTGTTGGGTAAACTGTTGTCACTGAAGGCAAGTAAATCCACAGGGACTGATGGTCTGCATCCCACAGTACTCAAGGAGGTGGCCCTGGAACTCATGGATGTATTGGTGATCATTTTCCAATGTTCTCTCGGCTCTGGATCAGTTCCTGTGGACTGGAGGGTGCCAATGTAACCCCACTTTTTAAGAAAGGCGGGAGAGTGAAAACGATGAATTATAGACCAGTTAGCCTCACTTTGTTAGTGGGGAAGATGCTTGAGTCGATTGTTAAAGATGTTATAGCAGTGCATATGGAAAGCATTGGGAGGATTGGTCACTGAGGAGACATTTGTTCAGCTAGTGTGTGTTGTAGGTGTGGAAAGTGGTGAGAATGAGTGTGAGTAATTGCAAGAGGAAGTAGTACAATGTCTGCCTCAGTAGCAGCTTCCCTGGTGGTCTAGTGGTTAGGATTCGGCGCTCTCACCGCCGCGGCCCGGGTTCGATTCCCGGTCAGGGAAAGGCAGCTTTTGGTCCCACTGCTTTGCTGCCCTTCACACAAGGAATCTCTCTGGGGCAGGAGCAAGGAACAGACTGAAGAAGTGTCCCGGGTCAAATAATCGCCTATTCCACGTTCTCCAGCGATGCTGCCTGCACCGTTGAGTTTTTTCAGAAAGGAGGGAGAGAGAAAATGGGGAATTATAGACCAATTAGCCTTACATTGTTAGTGGGGAAGATGCTGGAGTCAATTATTAAGGATGTAATAGCAGTGCATTTGGAAAGCAGTGACAGGATTGGTCAAAGTCAACATGTATTTATGAGGGAATTCATGCTTGACTAATCTTCTGGAATTTTTTGAGAATGTAACAAGTAAAATGGATAAAGGGGAGCCAGTGGATGTGGTGTATCTGCACTATCAAAAAGCCTTTGACAAGGTCTCATAAAAGAGATTAGTGTGCAAAATTAGAGCACATGGGATTGGGGAAAGGTGCTTGACATGGAGAGAGAACTGTTTGACAGACAGGAAGGAAAGAGTAGGAAGTAACGGGTCCTTTTCAGAATGTCAGGCAGTGACTAGTGGGGTGCCGCAAGGCTCGGT
This sequence comes from Raja brachyura, assembly GCA_963514005.1. Next base: position 3,267,016 of record OY740826.1, read on the forward strand.
GCTGCGTCCCCAGTTATTTACAATATATACATTAACGATTTAGACGAGGGAATGAAATGAAACATCTCCAAGTTTGCGGATGACACAGAGCTTGGTGTCAGTGTGAGCTGCGAGGAGGATGCGATGACTTGGGTTGGGTGAATGGGCAGATGCATGACAGATGCAGAAAATGTGGATGAATGTGAGGTTATCCAATTAGGTGGCAAGAACACCAAGGCAGATTATTATCTGAATGGTGTCAGATTAGGAAACGGGAAGGTGCAACGGGACCTGGGTGTGCTTGTACATCAGTCACTGAAAGTAAACATGCAGGTACAGCAGGTAGTGAAGAAAGCTAATGGCATGTTGACCTTCATTGCGAGAGGATTTCAGTTTAGGAGTAAGGAGGTCCTACTGCAGTTGTACAGGGCCCTGGAGAGACTGCACCTGGAATATTGTGTGCCATTTTGGTCTCCTAATTTGAGGAGGGACATTATTGCTATTGAGGGAGTGCAGCGTAGATTCGCCAGGTTCATTCTCGGAATTGCGGGACTGACATATTATGAAGGAATGGGTAGACTGGGCTTGTAATCACTGGAATTTAGAAGGATGAGGGGGGATCTTATAGAAATATATAAAATTCTTCAAGGATTGGACAAGCTAGATGCAGGAAAAATGTTCCCGATGTTGGGGGAGTCCAAAACCAGGGATAGGCCATTTAGGACTGAGATGAGGAGAGAAGGAATGGGTGACGTTTCGGGTTGACAGCCTTCTAAGAATAGGTCCACCGACCCACGACACTCCACTGCCCTCCAGCAGCCCGCAGCCGTCGCCTCACCTGCAGATCGGACCCTGCAGCGGGCCTGAAGCCTCCACGTTGCTAACTCCCACCACTCGAGTTTTGACGGCACTGGGTCCTACTACCCGTCTCCCCACCCTGGTAACCTCAGTAGCTATTCTACTGGGTCTTCCCCATCCCCCTCCTACTATGTAACCCCTCCTCTTCCCCACCCATACCACAGCCCCCCTACCCCCCCCCCCCCCCCCCCCACCACACAATGCTCAGTCCACTCACCTGCCTTCCTCCGGCCACAACCCCCATCCCTGCCGCGTGTTCACCATCCCCCCGGACCTCCCCCTCTACGACACCGAAAGGTCGGTCCTCAGCAGAGGTCTTACCTTTGTCCCCCTCCGTCCCCACCTCAATGAGTTCCGCGCCCACCACGACTTGGAGCTCTTCTACCGTCGCTTCCGCCTCACAGCGTTCTTCCACGGGAACAAGTCCTCGCCCCCCACTGATGATCCCTTTTCCTGTCTTCCACGTACCCCCTCCTCGTGGACCCCCCCTCGTGGCCCTCCAGCTTTAGAACTCTTTATACAGAACTGCCGTCGGGACATCAACCGCCTCGACTTCTCCACTCCCCTGTCTCACTCCAATCTCTCCCCCCCCGAACGTACTGCCATCGACTCACTCCGCAACAACCCAGACTGGGTTATCAAACCCGCCGACAAGGGAGGTGCCGTGGTAGTCTGGCTCGTTGATCTCTACAAAGCTGAGGCCACGCGCCAACTCTCGGACACCTCCTCCTACTTACCCCTGGGCCATGACCCCACTGACGAGCACCAGGCCACCATCTCGAGCACCATAACCGACTTCATCAACTCCGGCTCCCTACCCCCCCGAGCCTCCAACATCATCGTTTCCCAGCCCCGCACAGCCCGATTTTACCTTCTCCCCAAAATCCACAAACCCGACTGCCCCGGCAGACCCATTGTCTCTGCGTGTTCGTGCCCCACTGAACACATTTCCACATACCTTGACTCCATCCTATCCCCCTTGGTTAAATCCCACCCCACTTATGTTCAAGACACCTCAGACAGTCTCCGTCGGCTCCGCACATTCCGTTGTCCAGGCCCCCATCCTCTCATCTTCACCATGGACATCCAGTCACTATACACCTGCATCCCCCACCAGGATGGTCTCAAAGCCCTCCGGTACTTCCTCGACCAGAGGAGCAACCCATACCCGTCTACTGACACCCTCCAACACCTAGCGGAGTTGGTCCTTACCCTCAGTAACTTCTCTTTTGACTCCTCCCATTTCCTCCAAACACAAGGCGTAGCTATGGGCACACGCATGGGCCCTAGCTACGCCTGCCTCTTTCTCGGGCACGTCAGACAATCCTTGTATTCGGCGTACCAGGGCCCCACCCCCGACCTTTACCTCCGTTACATTGACGACTGCTTTGGTGTCACCTCCTGCACCCACGCAGAACTGACTGACTTTATCCATTTCACCACCAACTTCCATCCGGCACTCAAATATACTTGGACCATTTCCGACATTTCCCTACCATTCCTTGACCTCACCATCTCTATTGCAGGTGATACACTCCTGACATCCACTACAAACCAACTGACTCCCACAGCTACCTGGACTAATCTTCCTCCCACCCTGCTTCCTGTAAGGATTCCATCCCCTATTCCCAATTCCTCCGTCTACGCCACATCTGCTCCCAGGATGAGATGTTCCACACCAGGTCATCACAAATATCCCCATTCTTCAGAGAACGTGGATTCCCCTCCCCCGCTATAGATGAGGCTCGCACCAGGGTCTCCTCCATACCCCGCAACACTGCCCTCTCTCCCCATTCCCCCACTCGCAACAAGGGCAGAGTCCCCCTAGTCCTCACCTTTCACCCCACCAGCCGGCACATACAACACATAGTCCTCCGCCAGTTTCGCCACCTCCAACGTGACCCCACCACTCGCCACATCTTCCCATCTCCCCCCCCGTCTGCCTTCCGCAAAGACCGCTCCCTCCGCAACTCCCTTGTCAATTCTACCCTTCCCTCCCGCTCTACCCCTTCCCCGGGCACTTTCCCTTGCAACCGCAAGAGATGCTACACTTGTCCCTTTACCTCCCCCATCCACTCCTTTCAACGATCCAAGCAGTCCTTCCAGGTCCAACAGAGGTTTGCCTGCACCTCCTCCAACCTCATCTACTGCATCCGCTGCTCTAGATGCCGACTGATCTATATCGGTGAGACCAAGCGGAGGCTTGGCGATCGTTTTGCCGAACACCTCCGCTCAGTCTGCAATAACCAACCCGACCTCCCGGTGGCTCAGCACTTCAACTCCACCTCCCATTCCGTATTAAACCTCTATGTCCTGGGCCTTCTCCACGGCCAGAGTGAGCAACACCGCAAATTGGAGGAAAAGCACCTCATATTCCGCTTGGGGAGTCTGCATCCTCTGGGCTTGAACATTGAATTTTCTCAATTCTGTTAGCCCTTGCTGTCTCCTCCCCTTCTCACCTCTCCCTCAGCCCTCGGGCTCCTCCTCCCCCTTTTTCCTTTCTTCTCCCCGCCCCCCCCCCCCCCCCCCCCCCCCCCCCCCCCACCTCCCATCAGTCTGAGGAAGGGTTTCGGCCCGAAATGTTGCCTATCTCCTTCGCTCCTTAGATACTACTGCACCCGCTGAGTTTCTGCAGCCTTTTGTGTACCCCCTTCTAACAATGGCTCGTTGGTCTAGGGGTATGATTCTCGCTTTGGGTGCGAGAGGTCCCGGGTTCAAATCCCGGACGAGCCCTCTTTTAAGGATGGCACACACCAGATATCTGTGTTCGATCCCGACTATGGGTGCTGTTTGTAAAGAGTATGTATGCTCTCCCTGTGACCGTGTGGGTTTTCTCAGAGATCTTCGTTTTCCTCCCAGACTCGAAAGATGAACAGGTTTGTTGGTTAATTGGCGTAGTGTATGTGTAAATTGTCCTTAGTGTTTGTAGGATAGTGTTAATGTGCGGAGATAGCTGGTCGACGTGGACTCGAAGGGCCTATTTCCAAGCTGTATCTCTAAACTACAACTAAATCTATCCCCCCTGAATAGATAAGGAAGCCTGATTTTCAAGAGTGTATTAGTTTAGCTATTTTAATTAAGCTGTGCTGTGAAAGCTAAATACATTCACACACATCTATTTATTAGGTAATTAGTGACAGGAACAAAATAAGGCCATTCTGCCCATCTAATCCGTGACTCAATCATGGCTAATCTATCTCTCCTTCCTAACCCCATGCTTCTGCCTTCGCCCCATAACCTCTGACACTCATACTAATCAAGAATATATCTGTCTCTGCCTTAAAAATATCCATGACGTGGTCTGTGCAGCTACCAGTGGCAAAGAATCCCACAGATTCACCAACTTCTGACTGAAGAAATTCCTCCTCAGCTCCTTCCTCAAAGAATGTCCTTTAATTCTGAGGCTGTGACCTCTAGTACTTGACTCTCCCACTAGTGGAAACATCCTTTCCACACAGGGCCGGATTTAGATGAAGAGAAGCCCTAAGTAATTTCACTTGTGAGCCCCCCCCCCCCCCAATCCCCCACCCCCACGACTAGAGGACCATGACTACCCGACAGTGACAGTGTGACACTTTTAGATCCTACTGTATGTTGTCATTAAACAGTTGGTTTTAAAATACAAATTGGATTCACTGCGGAGCAGGCGATGCTTTACCTGGATCGCCGTTTGAAGCTCTGGAGTGTTGGGCCTGCTACTTCAACATCATGGAGCTGTGATTTGCGGAGCTCCCAGCCTCGGGCTGTGCTGATGTAAAAATCGTGGAGCCCTGGGATCCCTCTGCCGAGGGCCGCCAGCGTGAATCTCCGCCCAGCTCAGCCTGTGGACTTCGGGAGCCGCGGTCTCCGGTAGGAAGTGGCCGATTCGGAAGTCCAAGCCGCTGAGAATGTTCTCCCATTCCGGCGTCGGATGGTGACCAACAAATTTCGTTGGACCAATGGCCATGAGGGGTGGTCCAAGAGGAGGGGGCCCGTTGGAGATGGGAAAAGGGATCATCAATGGGGGCGAGGACTCCTTCCCATGGAAGAACGGTACGAGACGAAGGCGACGGAAGAAGAGCTCCGAATCGCAGCGGGCGCAGAACTCATCAGGTGAGGACGGAGGGGGACAAAGATGAGGCCAGGGCCGGCATTAAGCCGATTGGAAAGATTGCTCCCAATTGGGCCCCGGGAGTGGTAATGTACTCTCAGCTCAGGCAGACGTAACCCGGGAGGACGGGGGAGAGAGGGGCGGAGGGAGAGTAGAGGGGTGGAGGGGGAAGAAAGGGGTAGACAGGGAGGGAGGTGTGAGGGGGAATGGAGAAGGGGGAGGGGTGGAGGCGGGTCGTTCCCACACAGCCCCGGCTCCACCCCTCTCTCTCCCTGGGGAGACGCAGTGAACAATATACGGAGGGCCGGGCCGGAGGTTGGAGCAACATTTACAAACATCAGCCTCAGCTCACACCCGTCTGCCCGGACCCCAGCATCCGCTCCTGCCGCCGGCCCTCTCCCTCCCTTCTCTCCTTCCCTTCTTCCCTTCCACCCTCCCTTCCTCCTTCCTCTCTCTTTTCCCTTCTCTCATTCTCTCCATCCCTTCTTTCTCTCCTTCCCTCCCTCCTTTCTCTATTTCCCTCCCTCCTTTCTGTACTTCCTCCCTTCTCTCCCTCCCTCCCTCCTTTCTCTCCCTCCCTCCCTCCCTCCCTTCTCTCGCTCCCTCCCTCCCTTCTCTCCTTCCCTCCCACACACACATCACGCACAGACAACTAACACACAGTTAGGATGGGGTAGAGGCCCAAAGGGTAGGATGTGGCTGAAGCCCAAAATGTAATGTCTGGACTGGTTTTTCACCAATGGTTATTGGTTTTCCAGGATCTATTCAATTAAATTATTATTTTTTTAATTTCACAGTCACTAAAACAAGTGGTATTGTAACTATGTACTTTTCAGAGGTGATCTACACATTTTGTTTGTTGCTTGTAGGCTTACATGCATGCAATTTTATATTAAAATATATTAAGTGCACAGTTTGATTACTTTCCATTCCACCATCGAGATATAAAGTCTATAATAGACTTTAATTATATTTCTATGATTGGGCCCCACACCTCCTAAGGCCGGCCCTGGGTGAGGCCTCTGCTGAGGACAGACTGTTCGGTATTTGAGAGGGGGAGGTCAGGGGGGATGGCGAACACACGGGATGGGGGATGGGGCCAGAGGAAGGCAGGTGAGTAGACTGAGGCCAAGGCAATACACAATAGACAATAGGTGCAGGAGTAGGCCATTCGGCCCTTCGAGCCAGCACCGCCATTCAATGTGATCATGGCTGATCATCCCCAATCAGTACCCCGTTCCTGCCTTCTCCCCATATCCCCTGACTCTGCTATTTTTAAGAGCCCTATCTACCTCTCTATTGAAAGCATCCAGAGAAGTGGCTTCTACCGCCCTCTGAGGCAGAGAATTCCACAGACTCACCACTCTCTGTGAGAAAAAGTGTTTCCTCGTCTCCGTTCTAAATGGCTTACTCTCTATTCTTAAACTGTGGCCCCTGGTTCAGGTTCTGGATGTCTGGTGGAGGACTGGTGGGTGGTCAAGGGGTAGGGGGGGTATGAGGACTGTAGTGTTGGTGGGGAAGAGCTGGGGTCACATGGTTTGAGTGGAATGGGGAAGACCCAGTGGAACAGCCACTGAAATTGCCAGGGTTGGCTGATTAGCACTAGGACCCAGCGCAGTCAAACCCGGGGGAGTGGGAGTCTGCAGCATGGAACCTTCAGTCCAGGCTGCAGGTAAGGCGATGGCGATGGCTGTGGGCTGCTGGAGAGCGGTGGAGTGGCCAGGGTCAGCGGGCAAAGAGTTGGAGGTCCCGGTGGGCGGATGGTCGGTGAGGTTCAACGGGTCCGGTGAGGCACAAGGTGAGTAGGGCCCTCCAGATCTCGAGGCCTTAAGCTTAAACGTGTCTAGCCTATACGTAAATCCGGCCCTGTTTCCACATCCACTCTGTTCAAGCCTTTGACTATTCTGTAAGTTTCAATGACGTCCCCCCTCATTCTTCTAAACTCCAGCGAGTGCAAGCACAGTACCGTCAAATGCTCATCAAATTGACATCCATTGACTTGGCCACAGCTTTCTGTGGCAATGAGATCCACAGATTCACCTCCAAGGAGTGGAGAGGAGAGGTGTGGAGAGGAGAGGAGGGCAGGGGTGAAGAGAAGAGTGAATAGGAGACAAGAGGAGAGTGGGGGAGAGGAGAGAAGGGAGAGGAGAGGGAAAGAAGAGAGGAGAACTGAACATAATAGTCCAAATGTGGCCTCACTAACATCTTGTACAACTGTAACATCATGTCCCAGCTTCTATACTCAATCAGTCTGAAGAAGGGTCTTGACACAAAACATCACCCATTCCTTCTCTCCAGAGATGCTGCCTGACCCGCTGATTTACTCCAGCATTTTGTGTCTACCTTCTATACTCAATACCCTGAGCGATTCAGGTCAATGTACCAATGTTTTGCCCACCCTCTCTACCTGTGGCACTACTTATAGTTTAGTTTAGAGATACAATGCGGAAACAGGCCCTTCGGCCCACAGAGTCCGTGCTGCCCAACGCTGGCTAACACTACTCTACACATACTAGGGACAATATACACGTACCAAGCCAATTAACCTGCACTCTTCAAGAGTGAAAGGCTTGGATAGAGGCTCGGATAGCATCAGTGTGGGGATTGCTGGTCAGTGAGGTCTCACTGGGCCGAAGGGCATGCTTCCGCGTTGTATCTCTAAACTAAACTAAAGGCTGTTTCTTAAAAGCCCTGATCAATGCACATCAGGAAATAGTCTAAGGAGTCCCAAACTGCTTCATCAAGCCATGGAAACTATAGCATATTCATATCCTCATGACACAATGGTTACTTGTGGAGTTGAAATAAACCATTAATCAACGCCTCTGTAACCTTCCATCTTTGTCTTTCCCCAGAGCTAACTTTAGCCTTACATTTCCTGTTGCTTTGAAAATTAGATATGTGGATATATGACAGATTGATACCATAAATGTCAATGTTCCTGTACGGAGGATTGATAGGATCCACTTATTAAAAAAGGCTGTTCGTTAACTTTCTGGAGATTTGCCTGCTAAACACAGTGGCAAAGATCAGCAGTAATTTCTAGAGTTGCAACAGATGGACACAAAATGCTGAACAGGCAGCGTCTCTGGAGAGAAGGAATTGGTGACGTTTCGGGTTGACACAACGGCTCGTTGGTCTAGGGGTATGATTCTCGCTTTGGGTGCGAGAGGTCCCGGGTTCAAATCCCGGACGAGCCCTCTTTTAAGGGTGGCACAGTGGTGCAGCAGTAGAGTTGCTGCCTTATAGCACTTGCAGCACCGGAGACCCAGGTTTGATCCCGACTACGGGTGCTGTCTTTATGGAGTTTGTATGCTCTTCCCGTGACTGCGTGGGTTTTCTCCGAGATATTAGTTTTCCTTCCACACTCCAAAGATGTACAGGTTTGTTGGTTAATTGGCTTAGTGTATGTGTAAATTGTCCCTAGTGTTTGTAGGATAGTGTTCACTAGCGGGGATCACTGGGTGGCGCGGACTCGAAGGGCCTATTCCCAAGCTGTACCTCTGCACGTAACTAAATCTATCCCCCCTCGATCGATAAGGAAACCTGCTTTTCAACAGAGTGTATTAGTTTCAGCTATTTTCATTAAGCTGTGCTGTGAATGCTAAATACATTGGCATATCTATTTATTAGGTGATAAGGTCATAAGTGACAGGAGTAAAATTAGCCGCTGTGGCAGCAACTTTACCACTGCTTCTCCTCCCAGCTCCTGTCTGACAGAAGTTACAAAGGCATGAAAGCGTGCACCACCAGACTGAGGAACAGCTTCTTCCCCACTGTTATCAGACTTCTGAATGGCCCTTCTGTAAGCTACGGTACTGTCTGGTCATAAGTTCATAAGGTCATAAGGAATAGGTGTAGAATTAGGCCATTCGGCCCATCAACTCTACTCCGCGATTCAATCATGTCCACATTTTTGGCAACACCAGGGGAGAGGGGATGGGTTTATAATGGAGGTGATGGTGTCTCAGCTCAACAGTGCTTTGGTCAGGAGCCAGGACTGGCCTATATATTCCGTCTCTCTGTCGGAGACTGCCCGGATGGCCATTCCGCTGGTGAAAAACGTTTGCTATCCCCTCCTCTCTGCTCTCGGCCTTCCCGGTGTGTCACAGCACTCAGCTAAGTTCTGGTTGCTGCCCCACTAAAGTCGTCACCATGACCCGGCCTTAAGCTACGGTTCCGTGGTGTAATGGTGAGGACTCTAGACTTTGAATCCAGCGATCCGAATTTGAATCTCGGTGGAGCCTTAATAGCCATTTAGTTTATTTTAGTTGAGTTGAGTTGAGTTGAGTTGAGTTGAGTTTAGTGGGTGAGTGCTAACCGGGAGATGGAAAATCAAAGACAAGGAAGAATTATTTAAACGTTTTTTTGGTTAGTTTCGTTTAGTTTAGAGATACAGCGCAGAAATAGTCCCTTCCGCCCAGCGAGTCCGCACAGCCCAGCGATCCCCACTCTCTTCTCTCCCCTCCCCTCCTTACCCCATCCTTCCTTCTCTCCTCTCCTCATCCCTGTTCCCTCCACTCCACTTACCCCTCCCCTCCTCTCATCTCCTCTCCTCTCCCCGCCCCTCTACTCCTTTCCTCCTCTCTCTCGCTCTCTTCCCCCCTCCCGTTCCCCTCCCTCTCTGTTTGACTAATGAACTTCCTCCCTATCTCCATTGTAAACGTACGTCCTTTTATTCTGAGGCTACGACCTCCAGTCCTTGACTCTCCCACAAGTGGAAACATCCTCTCCACATCCACTCTATCCAGGCCTTTCACTATTTGGTAAGTTTCAATGAGGTCCCCCCTTAACCTTCTAAACTCCAATGCACCGATACTCATCGTGAGATCGTTCTCGTAAACCTCCTCTGGACCCTCTCTGAGCACTGGAGTGGGGCAGGAAATGTGGTCAGCATCTGCAGTGGGTTCCGTAATGTAACAGTGAGCACTGGATTCTGAATCCAGCGACCCGAATTGGAATCTGGGTGGAACCTGTCTGCTATCAGGTGCTGTGCTGCCCCTGTGGACGCAGGCAGTGATTGTGCCTCCTCCCTTTTGACGGACGCAAGCAGCCATCCAAGTATTCCCCGCCCGTCGTTCAACGTTCCTGCTCCAACTCCACGGGTCTCGGGATCATTCCCTTCTTGGCTGAGCTCATTCATTAGTCTTTGGCTCGAGATGACTTTTCTCCCCTCAAGCCCCTCCAGCTGGAACAAGATGTTCTGATGTTTTTTTAAAATCAAAAAATGTATTCAATTAATAAAAATAATATTTACAGTACAATAAAACAAACCAGCGCCCACCACCATAATACACGACATACAAATATACTAAATAAATTACTATACAACTGTGTTACAATCCTTGTCAAGATGCATTCCATCCCCCGCGGTGCCCAGTGGTCCCGGATATCCCCCTGGACAGCGCGTGGTCCCTCTCTAACACCACCCGGGTGCAGACCTAACCCTGGAAAAGGGGCGGGCAGCCGGCTCGAGCAAACAAGAGGTTCTGATGGCAGGGAGACGGAGAGAAGAGACAGGACTGAGGGGAGAGTGAGCAGGTTCCGTGGTGTAATGGTGAGCACTCTGGACTTTGAATCCAGCGATCCGAGTTCGAATCTTGGTGGAGCCTTAATAGTTGAGCTGAGTTGAGTTGAGTTTAGTTTAGTCTTCCTTAGAGTAGTTTAGTTTAGTTTAAAGATACAGTGCAGAAACAGGCCCTTTCGGCCCACTGGGTCCGCATCGACCAGTGATCCCTGCACATTAACAATACTGTTTACCCACTAGGGACAATTTTTACATTTACCAAGCCAATTAACCTGTATACCTGTACGTCTTTGGAGTGTGGGAGGAAACCTAAGATCTCGGAGAAAGCCCACGCAGGTCACAGGGAGAACGTACAAACTCCGTACTGACAGCCAGGGGCAGAAATCCCAGGGGGGCCAGGGGTGACCCCCCCCCCCCCCCCCCCCCCCCGCATTGAGAGGTGGGGGGCGATTCCCCCAATTTTCTGTAATCTGGATTTTAAAATCTCCGCTTTCGGCAAGACAGTGGAGGTGGGACTGATGATTGAGGGTGCCGATTGGATGAGAGAAACATCGGTCAGCAGGCAATGGGGGCGGGACATGATGATTCAGCACAATCATTGGTGGAGGGAAGTGTTGTTCAGAGGCGGTAGTGGGCGGGTGGGACTGAGGATAGAGCGCAGTGATTGGAGGAGACAGACGTCCGCGGAGCAAAGATCAGAGCTTGAGCTTGAATTGCGTGGCCAGGTCAAGCGGAAAACTCTCGGCAGCCCTGGACACAGACCTGCGCCTCATCCGCAGCCAGGATTGATCCCGGGTCTCCAGTGCTGCAATCGCTGCCGCACCGCCACTGAACAATCCCCGTCCCCACCCGAGTGCCCCCCCCCACGTCTGGGGGTGGCCTGAGACATCGGGAGTCAGACGGGAGTGGTGCCCCCAGGCCCACAGCCAGCGCAGAGAAGCAGCACTAAACCCAGCTCAACTCTGCCTGTCAACTCTGCCTGCCAATGACGGCCCAGGTTTACAGCCAGCACAGAGAAGCCCGTCAGTCCAGGCAGGGCTGTAGGGAAACCCGGTGAGACAGGGAGAGTTGAGCTGCATTTAGCGCTGCTTCTCCACGCTGGCTGTGGGCCTTACGTGATGTTTTCGGCGACTGCCGGCACCCGTCCCTAATTACCGTCCACAGGGCCCACGGCTGAAGCCTCTGAAGCCTCGTGTGAGTGTGTGTGTATGTGAGTGTGTGAGTGTGCGTGTGTGCGTGAGAGTGTGTGTGTGTGTGAGAGTGTGTGTGTGCATGAGAGTGTGTATGTGAGTGTGTGTGTGCGTGAGAGTGTGTATGTGAGTGTGTGAGTGTGTGTGTGCGTGAGAGTGTGTGTGTGTGTGTGTGTGTGTGTGCGTGAGAGTGCGTGAGAGTGCGTGAGAGTGCGTGAGAGAGTGTGAGCTTGTGTGAGTGTGTGTGAGTGTGTGTTTGTGAGTGTGTGTGTGAGAGTGAGTGTGTGTGAGTGTGTGTGTGTGTGAGTGTGTGCGCACATGGGAGCACGGCCGCCAAGGAATTGTGTCCCCCGGTCCCCTCCATGTTTTGATAGCGATTTCCGTGCCTGCAGACAGCACCCGTAAGCGGGATCGAACCCGGCTCTCGGGCGCTGCATTCGCTGTTTTATGCAGCGACTCCACCGCTGCGCCACCGTGACGGCCCCAGTTTAGTTTAGTTCACTTTAGTTTAGTTTCGAGACACGCTGTGGAAACCGGTCCTTTGGCCCAACAAGCCCACACCGACCAGCGATCCGCACAAACAAATTAAACTACAAACCTGGAACGAGTTTGGTATTTGCTCTGTAAGTTAGTGGAAAATTACAGTGTTGAGTGGGAAAATGCTACCTTCTGTTGTAGCTGTGATGACAAAGTTAGTAACTCATTTTGAGGAACCTGCTCATTGGTGACAATGTGTGATTTACTTGTCTTGAGGACCCTGACCTTTGCCTTTAAGCACACACCATGTCATGATATGATTGAGGACCAAGAGAGCGCCTCAAATTGCTTCTGCTTGCTACTGCTTATATACTTGTACAATGCCTATTGTAAATCACTCACTTCTGAGGAACACTTCGACCTCCTTGGGAGTCAGAGGCTGTGGACCAGAGTAAGTCCCCCGGGGTGACAAATAAACTTGTTGTGGTAGGAACGGTGTGTTGGTTCAGTACATTTACTGAGGACAGATCGAGGGGTAAAGAATCTAGTTTAACACCTGTACATCTTTGGAGTTGGGAGGAAACCGGAGATCATAGAGAAAACTCACGCAGGTCACGGGGAGAATGTACAAACTCTGTACAGACAATAGTCGGCATCAAACATGGGTCTCTGTCGCGTGAGGCAGCAACTCTACCGCTGCGCCACCGTGCCGCTCACACCAATACTAGTGACATGGATCTGCAGGGAATGGAGGGAGATGGATCACGTGCAGGGGGAGGAGGTGAGTTTATCTCAGCATCATGCTTGGCACGGACATTGTGGGCCGAAGGGCCTGCTCCTGTGCTGTACTGCTCTATGTTCTGTGTGCTTATGTTGACGTGCTTACACTCTTCAGTCTAGGTTTAGATCCATTAGCAGGAAAAGCGGTCGGCATCTGCTGTGGGTTCCGTGGTGTAATGGTGAGCACTCTGGACTCTGAATCCAGCGATCCGAGTTCAAATCTCGGCGGAACCTGTTTGCGGTCAGGTGCTGTGCTGCCTTTGTGGACACGTGCAGAGATTGTGCCTCCTACCTTTTGGCCGGGACGTGGAAGAGATCAGCAACTGGCCCTTCGGCCCATAGTGACTGTGCTAGCACGATGCCAAATTCAGCTACCTGCACGTGGTCCATCCCTCCACAGTGGCACAGCGGTTAGAACTGCTGCCTCGCAGCGCCAGATACCCGGGTTCGATCCTGACCTCGGGTGCTGTCTGCCTGTCTGTGCGGAGTTTGCACATTCCCCCTGTGACCTGCGTGGGTTTCCTCCGGGTGCTCCGCTTTACCTCCACAAACCCGGGTTTGTAGATTAATTGGCCCTCTACAAATTGCCCCCCTAGTGTGTAGGGAGCAGATGAGAAAGTGGGATACCTAGAACTGGCGTGAACAGGTGATAGTCGGTGGGCCGAAGGGCCTGTTTCCAAACTAAAGTAAACTAAATTAAATTTCCTGCCTTTCCAAGTGCAGACCGTACACTGGCATCTGGGAAAGGGAGAGGAGGGGGCGTCTGCCTCATGGTCAACTCTGCGTGGTGCTCTGACGTGGCAGTCCTGTCCAACTCCTGCTCTCCACACCTCGAACATCTGGCGGTGAAGTGCCGTCCCTTCTACCTTCCGAGGGAATTCACCTCCATCATCCTGACCGCGGTCTACATCCCACCCCAGGCAGATGGCCGTCTGGTACTGGAGGAGCTGCACGCTGTGGTCAACAAACACCATACGTCTTACCCCGAGGCATTTACCGCCATTGCTGGGGACTTCAATAAGGCAAACCTAAAGAAATCACTCCCCAACTTCCACCAACATGTCTCCTGCTGCACTAGAGGACCAAACACCCTCGACCAATGCTACACCACCATCAAGAATGCCTACCGCTCTATCCCTCACCCTCACTTCGGTAAATCCGACCATACCGCGGTGCTGCTTCTCCCTGCCTACAGGCAGCAATTAAAGAGCGCACCCCCAGAGGTGAGGACAGTACAGAGCTGGTGGGGGGGGGGGGGGGGGGGGGGAGGGGGTCAGAGGGACAACTGCAGGACTGTTTGGAGTCTGTAGACTGGGCAATGTTCAAGGACTCGGCAACGGACTTGAACGAATACGCCACAGTCATTACAGACTTCATTAAGAAATGTGTGGAGGACTGCATCCCTACAAAAACCTTCCGAGTGTTTCCCAATCAGAAACCTTGGATCAACTTTGAGATCCACACTCTTCTGAAGACCAGACACCGGGCATTCATGTCTGATGATACAGTGGTCTATAAGACGTCCAGATACGACCTTGGTAAGGCCATCAAAAAGGCCAAAGGGGACTTCTGCACCAAGCTGGAGGATGAGACAGATGTTCGGCAGCTATGGCGGGGCCTGAATGCAATCATCTCCTACAAGGCAAAATCAGGAAGCAGCTCGAATGACGGCGAAACATCACTCCCTGATGAGCTCAATGCGTTTTACGCACGCTTTGATAGGGAGAACACTGATGTGCCTTCCTGAGCCCCATTCGCTGTGATGGTATTTCAGTCTCAGTCACAGAGGCCGACGTCAGGAAATCCTTCAGGGGGGTGAATCCTCGAAAAGTGCCTGGACCTGATGGTATACCTGGTCGTGTCCTAAAAACCTGTGCGGACCAACTGGCTGGAGTTTTTACGGACATTTTCAACCTCTCACTTCTGAGGTCTGAGGTCCCCACCTGCTTCAAAAGGGCATCAATTATACCAGTGCCCAAGAAGAGCAAGGTGACGTGCCTCAATGACTATCGACCTGTGGCACTAACGCCTGTGGTGATGAAGTGCTTCGAGAGGTTGATGGCGCAAATCAACTCCTACCTCGAGATAAATGTGGACCCACTGCTGTTTGCTTACTGCCACAACAGATCAACGGTGGACGCGATCTCGCTGGCCCTCCACTCCGCTCTGGACCACTTGGACAACAAAAACTCATATGTCAGGCTGTTATTCATCGATTGCAGCTCGGCATTTAATACTATCATCCCCTCCAAGCTGGTTACCAAACTCGCAAAACTGGGTCTTTGCGCATCCCTCTGCAATTGGATCCTCGACTTCCTCATTCACAGACCATAGTCTGTTCGTATTGGTGGAAATGTGTCAGACTCGATAACAATCAGCACGGGTGCACCTCAAGGCTGCGTGCTCAGCCCCCTGCTGTACTCTCCCTATCCTCATGACTGCGTAGCCGGTCACAGTGCGAACTCCATCATCAAGTTTGCTGACGACAACACTGTTGTGGGACGTATCACTGATGGGGATGAGTCGGAGTACAGAAGAGAAATCGAGCAACTGTCCGTATGGTGCCAGCACAATAACCTGGCCCTCAACACCAGCAAAACCAAGGAACTGATTGTGGACTTTGGAAGGAGTACGAAGGGGACCCACAGTCCCGTCTATATCAATGGGTCGATGGTTGTAAGGGTCAAGAGCTTCAAATTCCTGGGCGTGCACATCTCTGAAGGTCTTTTCTGGTCCGAGAACACTGATGCAATTATCAAGAAAGCTCACCAGCGCCTCTACTTCCTGAGAAGATTACGGAGAGTCGGTTTGTCAAGGAGGACTCTCGCTAACTTCTACAGGTGCACAGTTGTGAGCTTGCTGACCGATTGCATCATGGCTTGGTTTGACAACTTGAGCGCCCTGGAGAGGAAAAGACTACAAAAAGTATTAAACGCTGCCTAGTCCATCATCGGCTCTGACCTTCTGTTATTTGCACTTTATTCGTTTATTTATTCATGTGTATATATATTTATACATGGTATATGGACACACTGATCTGTTTTGTAGTAAACGCCTTCTATGTTCTGTGTGCTGAAGCAAAGCAAGAATTTCATTGTCCTATCAGGGACACACGACAATAAACTCACTTGAACTTGATTTAATGCCTCTTTGATGTTGCTATTGTATCTGCCCCCACCACCTCCCCGTCATTGGAATTAACATGGCTTTGAAATTGAAAAGCTATGAAAATTGACAACATTGAAACAGACAAGCAATTGTTTCCGTGTTAAAGAACGAACTGCAGATGCTGGAGAATCGAGGGTTACACAAAAAGCTGGAGAAACTCAGCGGGTGCAGCAGCATCTAAGGAGCGAAGGAGATAGGCGACGTTTCGGGTCGAGACCCAAACGTCGCCTATCTCCTTCGCTCCTTAGATGCTGCTGCACCCGCTGAGTTTCTCCAGCTTTTTGTGTAACCCAAGCAATTGTTTCCATTCACACAACCCTGTTAAACAATGTAACAAACAGCCTTCAGTAATTTTAGCGTGCATTAACACAAATGGATTTTAAGCTGTTAAAAGGAACTTTGTTCCAGGCACCCACCATCCTCTGTGTGAAAACACTTGTCAGGTAAAAATACTTTAAACTTTTACCCCACTTGCCCGTTAACACTTGACCTATCCACTCTGCCTCTCCACTCTATCAACACCTCACGTTATTGTTTATACAGTAAACCCTCGTTATAGGGGGAAGGAACCAGTTTGTTTTTATTTTCCTTAACACCCAGTGGTCATTCCGTGAGGCAACGAGCTGATTGCAAATAGAAAGTTCCTTTTAACAGCTTTTAACAGCTAAAAATGTTTTTTTTTGTTACCGCAAGCTAAAAACACTAAAGGCTGTTCATTACAATGTTTATCAATGTGAGCAATTTCCTGTCAATTTTAGTGCTTTGTCAATGTCAATGCCTTGTCAATTTGAATGCCTTGTCAATTTCACTGCCATTTCAATTTCAATGCCTAACCTATTTCAATGTTGTGTCTTTGTCAATGCCTTGTTAATATCAATGTGACACCACCACTTGCCACATCTTCTCATCTCCTCCCCTGTCTGCTTTCTGCAGAGACCACTCCCTCTGTAATTCCCTGGTCAATTTGTCCCTAACCACCCGTACTACCCGATCTCCTGGCACTTTCCCTTGCAACCGCAAGAAATGCTGCACTTGTCCCTTTACCTCCCCCCTTGACTCCATTGAAGGGCCCAAGCAGCCATTCTAGGTGCGACAGAGGTTCACCTGCACCTCCTCCAACCACTTCTATTGCATCCGCTGCTCTAGGTGTCAGCTGCTCTACATTGGTGAGACCAAGTGTAAGCTTGGCGATCGTTTCGCCCAACACCTCCGCTCGGTTCGCAATAACCAACCTGATCTCCCGGTGGCTCAGCACTTCAACTCCTCCTCCCATTCCGAATCTGACCTTTCTGTCCTGGGCCTCCTCCATGGCCAGAGTGAGGCCCACTGTAAATTGGAGGAGCAGCACCTCATATTTCGCTTGGGCAGTTTACACCCCAGCGGTATGAACATTACCTTCTCTAATTTCAGGTAGTCCTTACTGTCTCCTCCCATTCTCAGCTCTCCCTCAGCCCTCGGGCTCCACATCTTCCTTTCTTCTTCCCACCCTCCCCCACCTTCCCCCCCCCCCCCCCTCCCCACCCCACCCACCCTCACATCAGTCTGAAGGAGGGTTTCGACCCGAAACATTGCCTATTTCCTTCGCTCCATAGATGCTGCCTCGCCTGCTGAGTTTCTCCAGCATTTTTGTCCACCTTGTCAATTGCTATGGCTGGCTAATTCCAATGCCTGCACAGTGTAACTAGCTGCCTGTGGTTTTGAAGGCACATTCTGCTGTAACTGAAATCCGTTCTAACGAGGTGTGTAATAACAAGGGATTCTGTCAGGTCACCCCCTCAGTCCAGATCATAGCTGTGATGAGCACAAGTGGGCCGTCAGTAGTGGAGGCAGATACCACAGTGGTGTCCCAGAGGCTATTAATGGATACAGGAGGGAATGGAGGGGCATGGATCACATGTGGGCGGAGTGGATAGGTTTACCTTGGGATCACGTTCACCACGGACATTGCGGGCCGAAGGGCCTGTTCCTGTGCTGTACTGTTCCGCCTTCCAGGTCTAATGGGAATCAAGACAAGGACAAGAGGATGGTGGGGAATCAAGCTTTAATCACACATTGTGGGCGGTGACATCACAGGAAGTCAAAGTTGGGGGGGGGGGGGGGGATTAGTCCTGGAGAATCTTCCAGAAGTCTTGCCCCTTCTATGAGATGGGAATTACCTCACAACACTTGTGAATTGGGCAGTCGTCAGGTTTTACCACCTCGTGTTCATAGCATTCCTCTTCTCTGCACACTCCATACACCGTCCTGCAGACTGAAACACAGATAAGGAGGGTCACAGAGACATACGGTGTGGACGCAGGCCCTTCAGCCCATCTCAGGCCACATTTACAGTATTGTGAACAATTCCAGGCACCATATCTGAGGAAGGATGTGCTGGAGCTGGAGAAGGCCCAGAGGGAGGTTTGCAAGAATAATCCCAGGACTGAGTGGAGTAATGTACATATGATGAGTGTTTGACAGCAATGGACCTGCACTCGCTTGCCCCTTCTATGGGATGGGAATTATCTCACAACATTTGTGGATTGGGCAGTCACAGGTTCCAGAGATTCACCCCCCTCTGGCTATAGAAACTTCTTCCCAACTTCTTCCCAAGACTCTGCCACTAATAGAAACATCCTCCCCACACCCACTCTATCCAAGCCTTGCACTATTCTGTATGTTTCAATGAGTTCCACCCCCCCATCGTTCGAAACTCCGGCGAGGTCAGGCCGAGCACCGACAAACGCTCATCATAGGTTAACCCACTCATTCCTGGGATCATCAACCCTGGAAGAACAGAGCAGGCAGAATGGAAACTTCCAAACGCGTTCCTCCTCACAGTCGATGGAACGGACCAGAAGGAGGACAGTGAGAACTGCGAGCAAGAAGCAGGAGGTTGTCTTCATCTTCTCTGCCGCTCCTGTGTCAATGTGAGTGAGGCCGGGGTAGGGAGAGGTCTTTATATCCCCTCATAGACCCGCCGCGGTTAATAAGCGTGAAGGAGCCTCTGGAAAGAACATTCCCTGAGCTAAATTCAAACCACGGGTCTCGTCGAGAGAACGTCTTGCATGTTAGCCGAACAGTCTCGCTGGGCAACAACTGGACGGGTTAGACTTTAAACGAGAATGTCTGCAGCAGGAGAGATGTACGTGCAGGAAGGAACTGCAGATGCTGGTCGACACTGAAAATGGCCACAAAACCCCTGACACCCGTACTAATCACGAATCTATATTTATCTGCCTTAAATATATCCACTGATATATTCTTCGTGTGTGTTGGATAGTGCTAACTGCCATCTGTGGACGTTCTTTTAGGAAGGAGATGAGGAGGAATTTCTTCAGCCAGTGGGTGATGAATCTGTGGAATTCTTTGCCACAGAAGGCTGTAGAGGCCAAGTTAGTGGATATATTTAAGGCAGAGATAGATAGATTCTTGAATAGTATGTGTGTCCGGGGTGACTGGGTATTGTGTAATGAGGAAGGATTAGTTAGCGATCTTGTTGTGCAAAGCCCCTAGGACAACAGTGCATTAGGATGGAGAGTGACACGGTAAATATAAAGACTAGGGTCCTAAACTTAAAGAAAGGAGACTTTGATGGTATGAGATGGGAATTGGCTAGGATAGACTGGCAAATTACACTTGAAAGGTTGACGGTGGAGATGCAATGGCAAAGATTTAAAGACCGCATGGATGAACTCCAAAAATAGTTCATCCCTGTCTGGCAAAAAAAATAAATGGGGAAGGCGGCTCGACCATAGCTGCTTCCCTCGACCAGGGAAATCAGGA
The DNA here is from genome assembly GCA_963514005.1 of Raja brachyura. The sequence goes on from OY740826.1 coordinate 3,286,850, forward strand.
ATAGTGTTAAATCCAAGGAAAAAGGCATATAAATTGGCCAGAGGAAGCAGCAAACTGGAGGGCTGGGAGAAATTTAGGACTCAGCAGAGGAGGACAAAGGGGTTAATTAAGAAGGGGGAAAAGAGTATGAAAGAAAGCTTGTGGGGAATATAAAACCTGACTATTAAAGCTTCTTTAGATATGTTAAAAGGAAAAGATTAATGAAGACAAATGTAGGTCCCTTACAATCAGAGGCATGTGAATTTATAATGGGAAACAAGGAAATGGCAGAACAGTTAAACGAGTACTTTGGTTTTGGCTCCACTAAGGAATGCACAAACATTCTCCCAGAAATACTAGGGGACCGAAGATCTAGTGGCAGGGAGGTACTGGAGGGAGTCCACATTGGTCAGGAAATGGTGTTAGGTAAACTGTTGTCACTGAAGGCAAATAAATCCACAGGGACTGATGGTCTGCATCCCACAGTACTCAAGGAGGTGGCCCTGGAACTCATGGATGTATTGGTGATCATTTTCCAATGTTCTCTCGACTCTGGATCAGTTCCTGTGGACTGGAGGGTACCAATGTAACCCCACTTTTTAAGAAAGGCGGGAGAGAGAAAACGGTGAATTATAGACCAGTTAGCCTTACATTGTTAGTGGGGAAGATGCTGGAGTCGATGGTTAAAGATGTTACAGCAGTGCATATGGAAAGCAGTGACAGGTTTGGTCACTGAGGAGACATTTGTTCAGCTAGTGTGTGTTGTAGGTGTGGAAAGTGGTGAGAATGAGTGTGAGTAATTGCAAGAGGAAGTAGTACAATGTCTGCCTCAGTGGCAGCTTCCCTGGTGGTCTAGTGGTTAGGATTCGGCGCTCTCACCGCCGCGGCCCGGGTTCGATTCCCGGTCAGGGAAAGGCAGCTTTTGGTCCCACTGCTTTGCTGCCCTTCACACAAGGAATCTCTCTGGGGCAGGAGCAAGGAACAGACTGAAGAAGTGTCCCGGGCCAAAAAACACCTATTCCACGTTCTCCAGCGATGCTGCCTGCGCCGTTGATTTTTTTTAAGAAAGGAGGGAGAGAGAAAATGGGGAATTATAGACCAATTAGCCTTACATTGTTAGTGGGGAAGATGCTGGAGTCAATTATTTAAGATGTAATAACCTAATTCAATTTAAAATTTTACATAGATTATATTATTCGAAAACTAGACTGAATGAAATATTTTCAAATGTTTCCCCTATCTGTAACAAATGTCTAACTCAAAATGCCACTATAGCACATTCCTTTGTCTCTTGTACAAAATTGTATAAATTTTGGAATTAAAGTTTTGGAATTTTTCCAAACTATTTAGCACAAAATTGAACCCCAATACAGAACTGATTATCTTTGGATCAATGTAAGAGGGAAGTAAACTAACTATATTCCAAGAAGCTTTTCTTAATTACGGTCTAATAAAAGCAAAAAAACTTATACTCAAATTTTGGAAAAACGCAACCACGCCAACATTCAAAATGTGGATGTCAAATATGTCTGAAACGCTACATCTTGAAGAAATGAGATTCCTCCTACTAGGCAAAGTAGACCAATTCTCAAAGACTTGGTCTCCTTTTATCAACTTTTTACAAGCATATGGTGCAACATAACCTTAGAAATTAAATGGTTTAGAGCCGGGTGACGGATGGGCAAAAATACAAAATAGGTAGATCTCTCCTAATCTCTCTTTTCTTTACTTTCACCTTCTCTTTCAATCTTTTCAGCTTCTCATCTCAGTCCTTTATTTCTTTTGCTATCTGTGTCTACTCGCTTGTCTATCTATTCCCACACTCTTTATTTCTTTTTTCTCTCACTGTTCTTTTATTATTAAATCAAAAGTACGAAGTTGTACAAGAATGGAAATATGTATGTATGTATTAGGTACTCAAGTACCACACTATTGTACTTACTTCTAACAAAAATTTAAAAAAGTAAAATAAAAAAAAAGATGTAATAGCAGTGAATTTGGAAAGCAGTGACAGAATTAGTCAAAGTCAGCATGGATTTATGAGGGAATTCATGCTTGATTAATCTTCTGGAATTTGTTGAGGATGTAACAAGTAGAATGGATAAGAGGGAGCCAGTGGATGTGGTGTATCTGGACTATCAAAAAGCCTTTGACAAGGTCCCATAAAAGAGATGAGTGTGCGAAATTAGAGCACATGGGATTGGGGAAAGGTTATTGACATGTTATTGACAATGGCTCGTTGGTCTAGGGGTATGATTCTCGCTTTGGGTGCGAGAGGTCCCGGGTTCAAATCCCGGACGAGCCCTCTTTTAAGGATGGCATGGTGGTGCAGCAGTAGAGTTGCTGCCTTGCAGCACCAGAGACCCGTGTTCGATCCCGACTATGGGTGCTGTTTGTAAAGAGTATGTACGCTCTCCCCGTGACCACGTGGGTTTTCTCAGAGATCTTCATTTTCCTCCCACACTCGAAAGATATGTTGATTAATTGGCTTAGTGTATGTGTAAATTGTCCTTAGTGTTTGTAGGATAGTTAATGTGCGGGTTGATCTGGTCAGCGCGGACTCGAAGGGCCTATTTCCAAGCTGTATCTCCAAACTAAAACTAAATCTATCCCCCCTGAATAGATAAGGAAGCCTGCTTTTCAACAGAATTTATTAGTTTTAAATTATTTTAATTAAGCTGTGCTGTGAATGCTAAATACTTTCACACACATCAATTTATTAGGTCATTAGTGACAGGAACAAAATTAGGCCATTCTGCCCATCAGGTCTAATCCGTGAATCAATCATGGCTAATCTATCTCTCCCTCCTAACCCCATGCTTCCGGCTTTGCCCCATAACCTCTGACACCCATACTATGATGGGTGGGACATGATGATACCGCGCGATCATTGGAGGAGGGAAGCTTTGGTCAGAGGCGGTATTAGGGGGGGGTGGGAATGAGGATAGAGCGCGGTGATTGGAGGAGGGAGACGTCCATTGAGCAAAGATCAGAGCTTGAGCTTGAATTGCGTGCCCAGGTCAAGCAAAATACGCCCGGCAGCCCTGGACGCAGACCTGCGCCTCATCCGCAGCCAGGATCGATCCCGGGTCTCCGGTGCTGCAATCGCTGCCGCACCGCCACTGGACCATCCCCCCCCCCACCTGAGTGCCCCCCCCCCCTCCCATGCTCGTGGACGACCTGAGACGTCGGGAGTCAGACGGGAGTGGTGCCCCCAAGCCCACAGCAACCGCAGAGAAGCAGCGCTAAACCCAGCTCAACTCTGCCTGTCAACTCGATCATCATACTTGCTGGAGCCGGCTGCCTGCCCCTGTTCCAGAGCTACGCCTGCACCAGGGTAGTGTTAGAATGGGACTACACGCTGTCCAGGGGGATATCTGGGGCTTGAGGGGCTGGAGGGGCTGGAGGGAATCCCACGATTGAGTGGGTTAACATATGACAGTATATAAAATACTCTCTAGAATTTAGGAGATTGAGAGGGGATCTTATAGAAACTTACAAAATTCTTAAGGGGTTGGACAGGCTAGATGCAGGAAGATTGTTCCCGATGTTGGGGAGGTCCAGGACAAGGGGTCACAGCTTAAGGATAAGGGGGAAATCCTTTAGGACCGAGATGAGAAGGAATTTTTTCACACAGAGAGTGGTGGGTCTCTGGAACTCTCTGCCACAGAGGGTAGTTGAGGCCAGTTCATTGGCTATATTTAAGAGGGAGTTAGATGTGGCCCTTGTGGCTAAGGGGATCAGAGGGTATGGAGAGAAGGCAGGTACGGGATACTGAGTTGGATGATCAGCCATGATCATATTGAATGGCGGTGCAGGCTCGAAGGGCCGAATGGCCTACTCCTGCACCTAATTTCTATGTTTCTATGTTTCAATGATGAGTATCGGTGCACTGGAGTTTAGAAGGTTAAGGGGGGACCTCATTGAAACGTACGAAATAGTGAAAGGCCTGGATAGAGCGGATGTGGAGAGGATGTTTCCACTTGTGGGAGAGTCAAGGACTGGAGGTCATAGCCTCAGAATAAAAGGGCGTACCTTTACAATGGAGATGAGGAGGAAGTTCTTTAGTCAAAGGGAGAGGGAGGGGAACGGGAGGGGGGAAGAGAGCGAGAGAGAGGAGGAGAGGAGCGGGGAGAGGAGAGGAGAGGAGATGAGAGGAGGGAAAGGGAGAGGAGAGGAGAGGAGTGCAGAAAGGAGGTAAGGGAAGGGGAGAGGAGTGGAGAGCAGAGAGGAGAGGACGGGTAAGGGGAGTGGAGGGAACAGGGATGAGGAGAGGAGAGAAGGAGAGGATGGGAGGGGAGGGCAGGGGAGAGGAGAGAGCGGGGACCGCTGGGCTGTGCGGACTCGCTGGGCGGAAGGGAGTATTTCTGCGCTGTATCTCTAAACTAAACTAAAGTAACCAAAAAACCACTTAAATAATTCTCCCTTGTGTTTGGTCTTCCATCTCCCAGTTAGCACTCACCCACTAAACTCAACTCAACTCAACTCAACTAAACTAAACTTAATTAAATTACACTAAACTAAACTAAACTAAATTAAAATAAACTACATGGCTATTAAGGCTCCACCGAGATTCGAACCGCCTGGACTGACGGATTTCTCTGCGCTGGCTGTAAACCTGGGCTGTCATTGGCAGCTAGTGTTGACAGGCAGAGTTGAGCTGGGATTAGCGCTGTCTTTGGTCTTTAGTGCTGGCTGGGGGCCTGGGGGCACCAGTCCCGTCTGACTCCCAACGTCCCAGGCCACCCCCGGGTGTGGGGCACTCGGGGGGGGGGGGGGGGGGGGGGATGGCCCATTGGCGGTGCAGCAGAGATTGCATCACCGGAGACCCGGGATCGATCCTGGCTGTGGATGAGGTGCAGGCCTGTGTCCAGGGCTGCCGAGAGTTTTCCGCTTGACCTGGGCACGCTTCAAGCTCAAGCTTCGATCTTTGCTCCACGGACGACTCCCTCCTCCAATCACCGCGCTCTATCCTCAGTCCCACCCGCCTACTACCGCCTCTGACCAACGCTTCCCTCCTCCAATGATCACGCTGAATCATCATGTCCCGCCCCCATTGCCTGCTGACCGATGCTCCAATCGGCCCCCTCGATCATCAGTCCCACCTCCACTGTCTCGTGGAAAGCGGAGATTTCACCGGGTTTTAAAATCCGGATTACAAAAAATGGCGGGAATCGTCCCCCACCTCTCAAAACAGGGGGGGGGGGGGGGGGGTGTCACCCCGTATTTCTGCCCCTGGCTGTCAGTACGGAGTTTGTTCGTTCTCCCTGTGACCTGCGTGGGCTTTCTCCGAGATCTTAGCTTTCCTCCCACACTCCAACGACGTACAGGTATACACGCTAATTGGCTTGGTAAATGTAAAAATTGTCCCTAGTGGGTAAACAGTATTGTTAATGTGCAGGGATCACTGGTCGGCACGGACCCAAGACTAAACTAAACTCAACTCAACTCAGCTCCACTATTAAGGCTCCACCGAAATTTGAACTCGAATCGCTGGATTCTAAGTCCAGAGTGCTCACCATTACACCACGGAACCTGCACACTCTCCCCACAGTCCTATCTCTTCTCTCTGTCTCCCTGCCATCAGAACCTCTTGTTTGCTCGAGCCGGCTGCCCGCCCCTTTTCCAGTCTGCCTATCTGTGCGGAGTTTGCACATTCCCCCTGTGACCTGCGTGGGTTTCCTCCGGGTGCTCCGCTTTACCTCCACAAACCCAGGTTTGTAGGTTATTTGGCCCTCTATAAATTGCCCCCTAGTGTGTAGGGAGCGGATGAGAAAGTGGGATACCTAGAACTGGTGTGAACAGGTGATAGTCGGTGGGCCGAAGGGCCTGTTTCCAAACTAAAGGAAACTATATTAAATTTCCTGCCTTTCCAAGTGCAGACCGTACAATGGCATCGGGGAAAGGGAGAGGAGGGGGCGTCTGCCTCATGGTCAACTCTGCGTGGTGCTCAGACGTGGCAGTCCTGTCCAACTCCTGCTCTCCACACCTCGAACATCTGGCGGTGAAGTGCCGTCCCTTCTACCTTCCGAGGGAATTCACCGCCATCACCCTGACCGCGGTCTACATCCCACCCCAGGCAGACGTCCGTCTGGTACTGGAGGAGCTGCACGCTGTGGTCAACAAACACCAGACGTCTTACCCAGAGGCATTTACCGCCATTGCTGGGGACTTCAATAAGGCAAACCTAAAGAAATCACTCCCCAACTTCCACCAACATGTCTCCTGCTGCACTAGAGGACCAAACACCCTCGACCACTGCTACACCACCATCAAGAATGCCTACCGCTCTATCCCTCGCCCTCACTTCGGTAAATCCGACCATACCGCGGTGCTGCTTCTCCCTGCCTACAGGCAGCAATTGAAGAGCGCACCCCCAGAGGTGAGGACAGCACAGAGCTGGTCGGGGGGGGGGGGGGGGGGGGGGGGCAGAGGAACAACTGCAGGACTGTTTGGAGTCTGTAGACTGGGCAATGTTCAAGGACTCGGCAATGGACTTGAACGAATACGCCACAGTCATTACAGACTTCATTAAGAAATGTGTGGAGGACTACATCCCTACAAAAACCTTCCGAGTGTTTCACAATCAGAAACCTTGGATCAACTTTGAGATCTGCACTCTTCTGAAGAATAGATACCAGACATTCAAGTCTGATGATACAGTGGTCTATAAGAAGTCCAGATACGACCTTGGTAAGGCCATCAAAAAGGCCAAAAGGGACTTCTGCTCCAAGCTGGAGGATGAGACAGATGTTCGGCAGCTGTGACAGGGCCTGAATGCAATCATCTCCTACAAGGCCAAATCAGGAAGCAGCTCGAATGACGGCGAAACATCACTCCCTGATGAGCTCAATGCGTTTTACGCACGCTTTGATAGGGAGAAGACCGATGTGCCTTCCCGAGCCCCATTCGCTGTGATGGTATTTCAGTCTCAGTCACAGAGGCCGACGTCAGGAAATCCTTCAGAGGGGTGAACCCTCGAAAAGCGTCTGGACCTGATGGCATACCTGGTCGTGTCCTAAAAACCTGTGCGGCCCAACTGGCTGGAGTTTTTACGGACATTTTCAACCTCTCACTTCTGAGGTCTGAGGTTACCACCTGCTTCAAAAGGGCATCAATTATACCGGTGCCCAAGAAGAGCAAGGTGACGTGCCTCAATGACTATCGACCTGTGGCACTAACGCCTGTGGTGATGAAGTGCTTCGAGAGGTTGATCATGGCGCAAATCAACTCCTACCTCGACAAAAACCTGGACCCACTGCTGTTCGCTTACCGCCACAACAGATCAACGGTGGACGCGATCTCGCTGGCCCTCCACTCTGCTCTGGACCACTTGGACAACAAAAACTCATATGTCAGGCTGTTATTCATCGATTACAGCTCGGCATTTAACACAATCATCCCCTCCAAGCTGGTTACCAAACTTGTAGAACTGGGTCTTTGCGCATCCTTCTGCAATTGGATCCTCGACTTCCTCATTCACAGACCATAGTCTGTTCGTATTGGTGGAAATGTGTCAGACTCGATAACAATCAGCACGGGTGCACCTCAAGGCTGCGTGCTCAGCCCCCTGCTGTACTCACTCTATACTCATGACTGCGTAGCCGGCCACAGTGAGAACTCCATCATGAAGTTTGCTGACGACACCACTGTTGTGGGACGTATCACTGATGGGGATGAGTCGGAGTACAGAAGCGAGATCGAGCAACTGTCCGTATGGTGCCAGCACAATAACCTGGCCCTCAACACCAGCAAAACAAAGGAACTGATTGTGAACTTTGGAAGGAGTACGAAGGGGACCCACAGTCCCGTCTATATCAATGGGTCGATGGTTGTAAGGGTCAAGAGCTTCAAATTCCTGGGCGTGCACATCTCTGAAGGTCTTTTCTGGTCCGAGAACACTGATGCAATTATCAAGAAAGCTCACCAGCGCCTCTACTTCCTGAGAAGATTACGGAGAGTCGGTTTGTCAAGGAGGACTCTCTCTAACTTCTACAGGTGCACAGTTGTGAGCTTGCTGACCGGTTGCATCATGGCTTGGTTTGACAACTTGAGCGCCCTGGAGAGGAAAAGACTACAAAAAGTATTAAACGCTGCCCAGTCCATCATCGGCTCTGACCTTCTGTTATTTGCACTTTATTCGTTTATTTATTCATGTGTATATATATTTATACATGGTGTATGGACACACTGATCTGTTTTGTAGTAAACGCCTTCTATGTTCTGTGTGCTGAAGCAAAGCAAGAATTTCATTGTCCTATCAGGGACACACGACAATAAACTCACTTGAACTTGATTTAATGCCTCTTTGATGTTGCTATTGTATCTGCCCCCACCACCTCCCCGTCATTGGAATTAACATGGCTTTGAAATTGAAAAGCTATGAAAATTGACAACATTGAAACAGACAAGCAATTGTTTCCGTGTTAAAGAACGAACTGCAGATGCTGGAGAATCGAGGGTTACACAAAAAGCTGGAGAAACTCAGCGGGTGCAGCAGCATCTAAGGAGCGAAGGAGATAGGCGACGTTTCGGGTCGAGACCCAAACGTCGCCTATCTCCTTCGCTCCTTAGATGCTGCTGCACCCGCTGAGTTTCTCCAGCTTTTTGTGTAACCCAAGCAATTGTTTCCATTCACACAACCCTGTTAAACAATGTAACAAACAGCCTTCAGTAATTTTAGCGTGCATTAACACAAATGGATTTTAAGCTGTTCCAGGCACCCACCATCCTCTGTGTAAAAAAACTTGTCAGGTAAAAATACTTTAAACTTTTACCCCACTTGCCCGTTAACACTTGACCTATCCACTCTGCCTCTCCACTCTATCAACACCTCACGTTATTGTTTATACAGTAAACCCTCGTTATAGGGGGAAGGAACCAGTTTGTTTTTATTTTCCTTAACACCCAGTGGTCATTCCGTGAAGCAACGAGCTGATTGCAAATAGAAAGTTCCTTTTAACAGCTTTTAACAGCTAAAAATGTTTTTTTTTGTTACCGCAAGCTAAAAACACTAAAGGCTGTTCGTTACAATGTTTATCAATGTGAGCAATTTCCTGTCAATTTTAGTGCTTTGTCAATGTCAATGCCTTGTCAATTTGAATGCCTTGTCAATTTCACTGCCATTTCAATTTCAATGCCTAACCTATTTCAATGTTGTGTCTTTGTCAATGCCTTGTTAATATCAATGTGACACCACCACTTGCCACATCTTCTCATCTCCTCCCCTGTCTGCTTTCTGCAGAGACCACTCCCTCTGTAATTCCCTGGTCAATTTGTCCCTAACCACCCGTACTACCAGATCTCCTGGCACTTTCCCTTGCAACCGCAAGAAATGCTGCACTTGTCCCTTTACCTCCCCCCTTGACTCCATTGAAGGGCCCAAGCAGCCATTCTAGGTGCGACAGAGGTTCACCTGCACATCCTCCAACCACTTCTATTGCATCCGCTGCTCTAGGTGTCAGCTGCTCTACATTGGTGAGACCAAGTGTAAGCTTGGCGATCGTTTCGCCCAACACCTCCGCTCGGTTCGCAATAACCAACCTGATCTCCCGGTGGCTCAGCACTTCAACTCCTCCTCCCATTCCGAATCTGACCTTTCTGTCCTGGGCCTCCTCCATGGCCAGAGTGAGGCCCACTGTAAATTGGAGGAGCAGCACCTCATAGTTCGCTTGGGCAGTTTACACCCCAGCGGTATGAACATTACCTTCTCTAATTTCAGGTAGTCCTTACTGTCTCCTCCCATTCTCAGCTCTCCCTCAGCCCTCGGGCTCCACATCTTCCTTTCTTCTTCCCACCCTCCCCCACCTTCCCCCCCCCCCCCCCTCCCCGCCCCACCCACCCTCACATCAGTCTGAAGGAGGGTTTCGACCCGAAACATTGCCTATTTCCTTCGCTCCATAGATGCTGCCTCGCCTGCTGAGTTTCTCCAGCATTTTTGTCCACCTTGTCAATTGCTATGGCTGGCTAATTCCAATGCCTGCACAGTGTAACTAGCTGCCTGTGGTTTTGAAGGCACATTCTGCTGTAACTGAAATCCGTTCTAACGAGGTGTGTAATAACAAGGGATTCTGTCAGGTCACCCCCTCAGTCCAGATCAAAGCTGTGATGAGCACAAGTGGGCCGTCAGTAGTGGAGGCAGATACCACAGTGGTGTCCCAGAGGCTATTAATGGATACAGGAGGGAATGGAGGGGCATGGATCACATGTGGGCGGAGTGGATAGGTTTACCTTGGGATCACGTTCACCACGGACATTGCGGGCCGAAGGGCCTGTTCCTGTGCTGTACCGTTCCGCCTTCCAGGTCTAATGGGAATCAAGACAAGGACAAGAGGATGGTGGGGAATCAAGCTTTAATCACACATTGTGGGCGGTGACATCACAGGAAGTCAAAGTTGGGGGGGGGGGGGGGGGGGGTTAGTCCTGGAGAATCTTCCGGAAATCTTGCCCCTTCTATGGGATGGGAATTATCTCACAACATTTGTGGATTGGGCAGTCACAGGTTCCAGAGATTCACCCCCCTCTGGCTATAGAAACTTCTTCCCAACTTCTTCCCAAGACTCTGCCACTAATAGAAACATCCTCCCCACACCCACTCTATCCAAGCCTTGCACTATTCTGTATGTTTCAATGAGTTCCACCCCCCCATCGTTCGAAACTCTGGCGAGGTCAGGCCGAGCACCGACAAACGCTCATCATAGGTTAACCCACTCATTCCTGGGATCATCAACCCTGGAAGAACAGAGCAGGCAGAATGGAAACTTCCAAACGAGTTCCTCCTCACAGTCGATGGAACGGACCAGAAGGAGGACAGTGAGAACTGCGAGCAAGAAGCAGGAGGTTGTCTTCATCTTCTCTGCCGCTCCTGTGTCAATGTGAGTGAGGCCGGGGTAGGGAGAGGTCTTTATATCCCCTCATAGACCCGCCGCGGTTAATAAGCGTGAAGGCGCCTCTGGAAAGAACATTCCCTGAGCTAAATTCAAACCACGGGTCTCGTCGAGAGAACGTCTTGCATGTTAGCCGAACAGTCTCTCTGGGCAACAACTGGACGGGTTAGACTTTAAACGAGAATGTCTGCAGCAGGAGAGATGTACGTGCAGGAAGGAACTGCAGATGCTGGTCGACACTGAAAATGGCCACAAAACCCCTGACACCCGTACTAATCACGAATCTATATTTATCTGCCTTAAATATATCCACTGATATATTCTTTGTGTGTGTAGGATAGTGCTAACTGCCATCTGTGGACGTTCTTTTAGGAAGGAGATGAGGAGGAATTTCTTCAGCCAGTGGGTGATGAATCTGTGGAATTCTTTGCCACAGAAGGCTGTAGAGGCCAAGTTAGTGGATATATTTAAGGCAGAGATAGATAGATTCTTGAATAGTATGTGTGTCCGGGGTGACTGGGTATTGTGTAATGAGGAAGGATTAGTTAGCGATCTTGTTGTGCAAAGCCCCTAGGACAACAGTGCATTAGGATGGAGAGTGACACGGTAAATATAAAGACTAGGGTCCTAAACTTAAAGAAAGGAGACTTTGATGGTATGAGATGGGAATTGGCTAGGATAGACTGGCAAATTACACTTGAAAGGTTGACGGTGGAGATGCAATGGCAAAGATTTAAAGACCGCATGGATGAACTCCAAAAATAGTTCATCCCTGTCTGGCAAAAAAAATAAATGGGGAAGGCGGCTCGACCATGGCTGCTTCCCTCGACCAGGGAAATCAGGAATAGTGTTAAATCCAAGGAAAAAGGCATATAAATTGGCCAGAGGAAGCAGCAAACTGGAGGGCTGGGAGAAATTTAGGACTCAGCAGAGGAGGACAAAGGGGTTAATTAAGAAGGGGGAAAAGAGCATGAAAGAAAGCTTGTGGGGAATATAAAACCTGACTATTAAAGCTTCTTTAGATATGTTAAAAGGAAAAGATTAGTGCAGACAAATGTAGGTCCCTTGCAATCAGAGGCATGTGAATTTATAATGGGAAACAAGGAAATGGCAGAACAGTTAAACGAGTACTTTGGTTTTGGCTCCACTAAGGAATGCACAAACATTCTCCCAGAAATACTAGGGGACCGAAGATCTAGTGGCAGGGAGGTACTGGAGGGAGTCCACATTGGTCAGGAAATGGTGTTAGGTAAACTGTTGTCACTGAAGGCAAATAAATCCACAGGGACTGATGGTCTGCATCCCAGAGTACTCAAGGAGGTGGCCCTGGAAATCATGGATGTATTGGTGATCATTTTCCAATGTTCTCTCGACTCTGGATCAGTTCCTGTGGACTGGAGGGTACCAATGTAACCCCACTTTTTAAGAAAGGCGGGAGAGAGAAAACGGTGAATTATAGACCAGTTAGCCTTACATTGTTAGTGGGGAAGATGCTGGAGTCGATTGTTAAAGATGTTACAGCAGTGCATATGGAAAGCAGTGACAGGTTTGGTCACTGAGGAGACATTTGTTCAGCTAGTGTGTGTTGTAGGTGTGGAAAGTGGTGAGAATGAGTGTGAGTAATTGCAAGAGGAAGTAGTACAATGTCTGCCTCAGTGGCAGCTTCCCTGGTGGTCTAGTGGTTAGGATTCGGCGCTCTCACCGCCGCGGCCCGGGTTCGATTCCCGGTCAGGGAAAGGCAGCTTTTGGTCCCACTGCTTTGCTGCCCTTCACACAAGGAATCTCTCTGGGGCAGGAGCAAGGAACAGACTGAAGAAGTGTCCCGGGCCAAAAAACACCTATTCCACCTAGTCTGAAGAAGGGTCTCGACCCGAAACGTCGCCTATCTCCTTCACTCCTTAGATGCTGCTGCACCCGCTGAGTTTCTCCAGCTTTTTGTGTAACCACCTATTCCACGTTCTCCAGCGATGCTGCCTGCGCCGTTGATTTTTTTTAAGAAAGGAGGGAGAGAGAAAATGGGGAATTATAGACCAATTAGCCTTACATTGTGAGTGGGGAAGATGCTGGAGTCAATTATTTAAGATGTAATAACCTAATTCAATTAAAAATTTTACATAGATTATATTATTCGAAAACTAGACTGAATGAAATATTTTCAAATGTTTCCCCTATCTGTAACAAATGTCTAACTCAAAATGCCACTATAGCACATTCCTTTGTCTCTTGTACAAAATTGTATAAATTTTGGAATTAAAGTTTTGGAATTTTTCCAAACTATTTAGCACAAAATTGAACCCCAATACAGAACTGATTATCTTTGGATCAATGTAAGAGGGAAGTAAACTAACTATATTCCAAGAAGCTTTTCTTAATTACGGTCTAATAAAAGCAAAAAAGCTTATACTCAAATTTTGGAAAAACGCAACCAGGCCAACATTCAAAATGTGGATGTCAAATATGTCTGAAACGCTACATCTTGAAGAAATGAGATTCCTCCTACTAGGCAAAGTAGACCAATTCTTGGTCTCCTTTTATCAACTTTTTACAAGCATATGGTGCAACATAACCTTAGAAATTAAATGGTTTAGAACCGGGTGACGGATGGCCAAAAATACGAAATAGGTAGATCTCTCCTAATCTCTCTTTTCTTTACTTTCACCTTCTCTTTCAATCTTTTTAGCTTCTCATCTCAGTCCTTTATTTCTTTTGCTATCTGTGTCTACTCGCTTGTCTATCTATTCCCACACTCTTTATTTATTTTTTCTCTCACTGTTCTTTTATTATTAAATCAAAAGTACGAAGTTGTACAAGAATGGAAATATGTATGTATGTATTAGGTACTCAAGTACCACACTATTGTACTTACTTCTAACAAAAATTTAAAAAAGTAAAATAAAAAAAAAGATGTAATAGCAGTGAATTTGGAAAGCAGTGACAGAATTAGTCAAAGTCAGCATGGATTTATGAGGGAATTCATGCTTGATTAATCTTCTGGAATTTGTTGAGGATGTAACAAGTAGAATGGATAAGAGGGAGCCAGTGGATGTGGTGTATCTGGACTATCAAAAAGCCTTTGACAAGGTCCCATAAAAGAGATGAGTGTGCGAAATTAGAGCACATGGGATTGGGGAAAGGTTATTGACATGTTATTGACAATGGCTCGTTGGTCTAGGGGTATGATTCTCGCTTTGGGTGCGAGAGGTCCCGGGTTCAAATCCCGGACGAGCCCTCTTTTAAGGATGGCATGGTGGTGCAGCAGTAGAGTTGCTGTCTTACAGCACTTGCAGACCCGTGTTCGATCCCGACTATGGGTGCTGTTTGTAAAGAGTATGTACGCTCTCCCCGTGACCACGTGGGTTTTCGCAGAGATCTTCATTTTCCTCCCACACTCGAAAGATATGTTGATTAATTGGCTTAGTGTGTATGTGTAAATTGTCCTTAGTGTTTGTAGGATAGTTAATGTGCGGGTTGATCTGGTCAGCGCGGACTCGAAGGGCCTATTTCCAAGCTGTATCTCCAAACTAAAACTAAATCTATCCCCCCTGAATAGATAAGGAAGCCTGCTTTTCAACAGAATTTATTAGTTTTAAATTATTTTAATTAAGCTGTGCTGTGAATGCTAAATACATTCACACACATCAATTTATTAGGTCATTAGTGACAGGAACAAAATTAGGCCATTCTGCCCATCAGGTCTAATCCGTGAATCAATCGTGCTTCCGGCTTTGCCCCATAACCTCTGACACCCATACTATGATGGGTGGGACATGATGATACCGCGCGATCATTGGAGGAGGGAAGCTTTGGTCAGAGGCGGTATTAGGGGGGGTGGGAATGAGGATAGAGCGTGGTGATTGGAGGAGGGAGACGTCCGTTGAGCAAAGATCAGAGCTTGAGCTTGAATTGCGTGCCCAGGTCAAGCAAAATACGCCCGGCAGCCCTGGACGCAGACCTGCGCCTCATCCGCAGCCAGGATCGATCCCGGGTCTCCGGTGCTGCAATCGCTGCCGCACCGCCACTGGACCATCCCCCCCCCCACCTGAGTGCCCCCCCCCTCCCATGCTCGTGGACGACCTGAGACGTCGGGAGTCAGACGGGAGTGGTGCCCCCAAGCCCACAGCAACTGCAGAGAAGCAGCGCTAAACCCAGCTCAACTCTGCCTGTCAACTCGATCATCATACTTGCTGGAGCCGGCTGCCTGCCCCTGTTCCAGAGCTACGCCTGCACCAGGGTAGTGTTAGAATGGGACTACACGCTGTCCAGGGGGATATCTGGGGCTTGAGGGGCTGGAGGGGCTGGAGGGAATCCCACGATTGTGTGGGCTAACATATGACAGTATATAAAATACTCTCTAGAATTTAGGAGATTGAGAGGGGATCTTATAGAAACACAAAATTCTTAAGGGGTTGGACAGGCTAGATGCAGGAAGATTGTTCCCGATGTTGGGGAGGTCCAGGACAAGGGGTCACAGCTTAAGGATAAGGGGGAAATCCTTTAGGACCGAGATGAGAAGGAATTTTTTCACACAGAGAGTGGTGGGTCTCTGGAACTCTCTGCCACAGAGGGTAGTTCAGGCCAGTTCATTGGCTATATTTAAGAGGGAGTTAGATGTGGCCCTTGTGGCTAAGGGGATCAGAGGGTATGGAGAGAAGGCAGGTACGGGATACTGAGTTGGATGATCAGCCATGATCATATTGAATGGCGGTGCAGGCTCGAAGGGCCGAATGGCCTACTCCTGCACCTAATTTCTATGTTTCTATGTTTCAATGATGAGTATCGGTGCACTGGAGTTTAGAAGGTTAAGGGGGGACCTCATTGAAACATACGAAATAGTGAAAGGCCTGGATAGAGTGGATGTGGAGAGGATGTTTCCACTTGTGGGAGAGTCAAGGACTGGAGGTCATAGCCTCAGAATAAAAGGGCGTACCTTTACAATGGAGATGAGGAGGAAGTTCTTTAGTCAAAGGGAGAGGGAGGGGAACGGGAGGGGGGAAGAGAGCGAGAGAGAGGAGGAGAGGAGCGGGGAGAGGAGAGGAGATGAGAGGAGGGAAAGGGAGAGGAGAGGAGAGGAGTGGCAAAGGAGGTAAGGGAAGGGGAGAGGAGTGGAGAGCAGAGAGGAGAGGAGGGGTAAGGGGAGTGGAGGGAACAGGGATGAGGAGAGGAGAGAAGGAGAGGATGGGAGGGGAGGGCAGGGGAGAGGAGAGAGCGGGGATCGCTGGGCTGTGCGGACTCGCTGGGCGGAAGGGACTATTTCTGCGCTGTATCTCTAAACTAAACTAAAGTAACCAAAAAAACGCTTAAATAATTCTCCCTTGTGTTTGGTCTTCCATCTCCCAGTTAGCACTCACCCACTAAACTCAACTCAACTCAACTAAACTAAACTAAACTTAATTAAATTACACTAAACTAAACTAAACTAAATTAAAATAAACTACATGGCTATTAAGGCTCCACAGAGATTCGAACCGCCTGGACTGACGGACTTCTCTGTGCTGGCTGTAAACCTGGGCTGTCATTGGCAGCTAGTGTTGACAGGCAGAGTTGAGCTGGGATTAGCGCTGTCTTTGGTCTTTGGTCTTTAGTGCTGGCTGTGGGCCTGGGGGCACCAGTCCCGTCTGACTCCCGACGTCTCAGGCCACCCCCGGGTGTGGTGAGGGGGGGGGGATGGCCCAGTGGCGGTGCAGCAGCGATTGCAGCACCGGAGACCTGGGATCGATCCTGGCTGCGGATGAGGCGCAGGTCTGTGTCCAGGGCTGCCGAGAGTTTTCGCTTGACCTGGCCACGCAATTCAAGCTCAAGCTCTGATCTTTGCTCCACGGACGACTCCCTCCTCCAATCACCGCGCTCTATGCTCAGTCCCACCCGCCTGCTACCGCCTCTGACCAACGCTTCCCTCCTCCAATGATAGCGCTGAATCATCATGTCCCGCCCCCATTGCCTGCTGACCGATGTTCCAAACGGCCCCCTCGATCATCAGTCCCACCTCCACTGTCTCGTGGAAAGCGGAGATTTCACCGGGTTTTCAAATCCGGATTACAAAAAATGGTGGGAATCGTCCCCCACCTCTCAAAACAGGGGGGGGGGGGGCGGGTCCACCCTGGGATTTCCGCCCCCTGGCTGTCAGTACGGAGTTTGTACGTTCTCCCTGTGACCTGCGTGGGCTTTCTCCGAGATCTTAGCTTTCCTCCCACACTCCAAAGACGTACAGGTATACAGGCTAATTGGCTCGGTAAATGTAAAAATTGTCCCTAGTGGGTAAACAGTATTGTTAATGTGCAGGGATCACTGGTCGACACGGACCCAGTGGGCCGAAAGGGCCTGTTTCTGCACTGTATCTTTAAACTAAACTAAACTAAGCTAAGGAAGACTAAACTAAACTCAACTCAGCTCAACTATTAAGGCTCCACCGAGATTTGAACTCGGATCGCTGGATTCAAAGTCCAGAGTGCTCACCATTACACCACGGAACCTGCACACTCTCCCCTCAGTCCTGTCTCTTCTCTCCGTCTCTCTGCCATAAGACCCTCTCTTTTGCTCGAGCCGGCTGCCCGCCCCTTTTCCAGGGTTAGGTCTGCAGCCGGGTGGTGTTAGAGAGGGATTACGCGCTGTCCAGGGGGATATCCGGGACCGCTGGGCACCGCGGGGATGGAATGCATCTTGACAAGGATTGTAACGATCGCTGTATTGTAGTTTATTCAGTATATTTGTATGTCGTGTATTATGG
Organism: Raja brachyura; assembly: GCA_963514005.1. The sequence continues at coordinate 3,304,439 of OY740826.1, forward strand.
TGGTGGGAGCTGGTTTGTTTTATTGTACAGTAAATATTATTTTTATTAATTGAATATATTTTTTGATCCAAAAAAAATCAGAACCTCTTGTTCCAGCTGGAGGGGCTTGAGGGGAGAAAAGTCATCTCGAGCCAAGGACCAATGAACGAGCTCGGCCTAGAAGGGAATGATCCCGAGACCCGTGGAGTTGGAGCAGGAACGTTGAACGACGGGCGGGGCATACTCGGATGGCTGCTTGCGTCCGTCACAAGGGAGGAGGCACAATCTCTGCCTGCATCCACAGGGGCAGCACAGCACCTGATAGCAAACAGGTTCCACCCAGGTTCCAACTCGGATCGCTGGATTCAGAATGCAGTGCTCACTGTTACACTACGGAACCCACAGCAGATGCTGACCACATTTCCTGCCCCACTTCGATACTCGGAGAGGGTCCAGAGGAGGTTTACGAGAACGATCCCACGAATGAGTGGGTGAACATATGATGAGTATCAGTGCACTGGAGTTTAGAAGGTAAAGGGGGGACCTCATTGAAACTCACCAAATAGTGAAAGGCCTGGATAGAGTGGATGTGGAGAGGATGTTTCCACTTGTGGGAGAGTCAAGGACTGGAGGTCGTAGCATCAGAATAAAAGGACGTTCCTTTACAATGGAGATGAGGAGGAAGTTCTTTAGTCAAAGGGAGAGGGAGGGGAACGGGAGGGGGGAAGAGAGCAAGGGAGAGGAGGAGAGGGGCGGGGAGAGGAAAGGAGATGAGAGGAGGGGAAGGGAGAGGAGAGGAGAAAGGAGGTAAGGGAAGGGTGGAGGCAAAGAGAGGAGAGGAGGGGAGGGGTAAGGGGAGTGGAGGAAACAGGGATGAGGAGAGGAGAGAAGGAGAGGATGGGGTAAGGAGGGGAGGGGAGAGGGGAGAGTGGGGATCGCTGGGCTGTGCGGACTCGCTGGGCGGAAGGGACTATTTCTGCACTGTATCCCTAAACTAAACTAAACTAACCAAAAATACGCTTAAATAATTCTCCCTTGTCTTTGGTCTTGGTTAGCACTCACCCACTAAACTCAACTCAACTCAACTCAACTCAACTCAACTCAACTCAACTCAACACAACTCAACTCAACTCAACTCAACTCAACTCAACTCAACTCAACTCAACTCAACTAAGCTAAACTAAACTAAACTAAACTAAACTAAACTAAACTAAAAGAAACTAAATGTCTATTAAGGCTCCACCGAGATTCAAATTCGGATCGCTGGATTCAAAGTCTAGAGTCCTCACCATTACACCACGGAACCGTAGCTTAAGGCCGGGTCATGGTGACGACTTTAGCGGGGCAGCAACCAGAACTTAGCTGAGTGCCGTGACACACCGGGAAGGCCGAGTGCAGAGAGGAGGGGATAGCAAACGTTTTTCACCAGCGGAATGGCCATCCGGGCAGTCTCCGACAGAGAGACGGAATATATAGGCCAGTCCTGGCTCCTGACCAAAGCACCGTTGAGCTGAGACACCATCACCTCCATTATAAACCCATCCCCTCTCCCCTGGTGTTGCCAGAAATGTGGACATGATTGAATCGCGGAGTAGAGTTGATGGGCCGAATGGCCTAATTCTACTCCTATTCCTTATGACCTCATGAACCTATGACCAGACAGTACCCTAGCTTACAGAAGGGCCATTCAGAAGTCTGATAACAGTGGGGAAGAAGCTGTTCTTCTTGGCTTTGTAACTTCTGTCAGACAGGAACTGGGAGACGAAGCAATGGTAAAGTTGCTGCCAATGACAGCCCAGGTTTACAGCCAGCGCAGAGAAGCCCGTCAGTCCAGGCAGGGCTGTAGGTTAACCCAGCGAGACAGGGAGAGTTGAGCTGCATTTAGCGCTGCTTCTCCACGCTGGCTGTGGGCCTTACGCGATGTTTTCAGCGACTGCCGGCACCCGTCACTAATTACCATCCATAGGGCCCACGGCTGAAGCCTCTGAAGCCTCGTGTGTGTGAGTGAGTGTGTGTGTGCGCGCATGCGAGCACGGTTGCCAAGGAATTGTCCCCCCCCGGTCCCCTCCATGTTTTGATAGCGATTTCCGTGCCTGCAGACAGCACCCGTAAGCGGGATCAAACCCGGCTCTCGGGCGCTGCATTCGCTGTTTTATGCAGCGACTCCACCGCTGCGCCACCGTGACGGCCCCAGTTTAGTTTAGTTTACTTTCGTTTAGTTTAGAGACACGCTGCGGAAACTGGCCCTTTGGCCCAACAAGTCCACACCGACCAGCGATCCCCACAAACAAATGAAACTACAAACCTGGGACGAGTTTGGTGTTTGCTCTGTGAGTTAGTGGAAAATTACAGTGTTGAGTCAAACGTCAAACAAAGTCAAACAAACTTTATTGTCATTTAGAAATACATTGATATATGCAGTTCCAAACGAAATTCCGTTGCATTTGGCTCCCTGTGCACACGATAATTAACAGAAGGATAAACATGGATAAAATGGATAAAAAGGATAAAAGGATAACTAGACAATGGTGGCAGCCCATTACATGGCATTCAGGAGTCTGATGGCTCGTGGGAAGAAGCTGTTGCAGAACCTTGATGTTCTGCTCCATATGTTACGATATATTTTGCCCGAGGGCAGCAGAGTGAACAGTCCGTGATGGAGATGTGTGGGGTCTTGTATAATACTGCTGGCCTTAGACACGCAACGTTTGGTCGCTATATCCCCGATTGAGGGGAGAGAAGTCCCGATGATTTTTTCCGCTGTCCTCACCACTCTCTGCACGGACTTCCAGTCAGAGGCTTTACAGTCCCCAAACCAGACAGAGATACAGCTGGTCAAAATACTCTCTACGGTGCCCCTGTAGAAAGTGGTGAGGATGGGATGGGGGAGGTGAGCTCTTCTCATCCGGCGCAGAAAGTGCAACCGCTGCTGCGCTCTCTTAACTGTTGATGAGATGTTATTCGACCAGGTCAGACTGTTAGTGATCTGCACCCCCAGGAACTTAGTGCTACTGACCACCTCCACATCGCTGTCATTGATGTGAAGTGGTGTGGGACTGTGCCGGGTTTTCCTGAAGTTGACGATGACCTCCTTTGTTTTTTCAACATTCAGGATCAGGTTGTTCGTATTGCACCAGTCCACCAGTTGTTTCTCCTCCTCCCTGTAAGCCAGCTCATTGTCGTCCCTGATGAGGCCCACCACTGTTGTGTCATCTGCGTACTTCATGATGTGGTTTGTACTAAACCTGGCACAACAGTCGTGGGTCATCAGGGTAATCAGCAGTGGACTCAGGACACAGCCCTGAGGGGAGCCGGTGCTCAGAGAGATGGTGTTAGAGGTGTTATTTCCAACCCTCACAGACTGGGGTCTGTCAGTGAGGAAGTCCAGTAGCCAGTTACACATGGGGGTGCCGAGGCCCAATGGAACCAGTTTGCTTATCAGGTGCTGGGGGATAATTGTGTTGAATGCTGAACTGAAATCCATGAACAGCATTCGCACATAGGTGTTCTTCTCCTCTAAATGTTCCAGGCTCAGATGGAGTATGGAGGATATAGCGTCCTCTGTGGAGCGGTTTGGCCTGTAAGCAAACTGGTATCGGTCAAGTGTGGAGGGGAGTCTGGAGGTAACGTGGTCCGTGACCAGCCTCTCGAAGCACTTCATCATTATGGGGGTGAGTGCTACAGGGCGGTAGTCGTTGAGACATTGTATGTTGGATTTTTTTGGCACTGGTATGATGGTGGCAGTCTTGAAACATAATGGGACGACAGCCTGGTTCAGCGAGGTGTTAAATAAGTCCGTAAGTACATGTGCCAGCTGATCAGCACATTCCCCGAGCACCCGCCCTCGTATGTTATCAGGGCCTGCCGCCTTTCGTGCGTTCACTCCTTTTAGGGTCCTCCGTACATCCACTATGTCAAGACTGAGTGCCTTTTCCTCACAATGAGGAATACCTTTGCTTGCAGGTGTGTTATTTAATGCCTCGAACCGACCAAAATAGTTGTTGAGTTCATTGAGGAACTCAATGTTGTCATCACAGGGTGGTGAAGCAGTCTTATAGTCCGTGATTGATTTGATTCCCTGCCACATGCGCCTGGTGTTCTTGGGGTCATGAAAGAAGCTCTGGATTTTCTGACCATGGGCACGCTTGGCCAGCCTGATGACTCGGTTCAGGTTGGCTCTTGCGGATCTGAGTGCCACCACGTCGCCGGATTTAAACGCGGCATTACGTGCTCTCAGCATTCCACGTACCTCTGTGGTCATCCAGGGTTTCTGGTTGGCCCGTACAGTGATGGTCTTGGTGACACAGACATCCTCTATGCACTTCTCCATGTAGGCAGACACGGACGCAGCATACTCCTCCAGGTTGATGTGTTAACTGACAGTTGCAGCCTTCTTGAACGTGTCCCAGTCCGTGCATTCAAAACAGTCCTGTAGTGTTGTCATAGCTCCCTCTGGCCAGACCCTAACCTGCTTCACAGTAGGTTTTTCTCTGGTAAGCAGGGGCTTGTATGCAGGAATTAGCATCACAGAGATATGGTCTGAGGAGCCAAGGTGGGGGCGGGGGACTACCTTCTGTTGTAGTTGTGATGACGAAGTTAGTAACTCATTTTGAGGAACCTGCTCATTGGTGACAATGTGTGATTTACTTGCCTTGAGGATCCTGACCTTTGCCTTTAAGCACATACCATGTCATGATATGATTGGAGGACCAAGAGAGCGCCTCAAATTGCTTCTGCTTGCTACTGCTTATATACTTGTACAATGCCTATTGTAAATCACTCACTTCTGAGGAACACTTCGACCTCCTTTTTTTTTTTTTTTTTTTTTTTTACAAAATGTTTTAATCAAACAAACAAATACAATTACAAACACAATCAAAGAATGCCTAAACTGGCATCTTACAAAGAAATTTCAAATTAAAACATTAACATTTTCATCAATAAAACATTCCACCCCCTGCGGTGACCAGCGCTCACAGAAGGCCCCCACAGTCCCTGTGGACACCGCGTGTTCCCTCTCCAGGGAAAACTTCGACCTCCTTGGGAGTCAGAGGCTGTGGACCAGAGTAAGTCCCCCGGGGTGACAAATAAACTTGTTGTGGTAGGAACGGTGTGTTGGTTCAGTACATTTACTGAGGACAGATCGAGGGGTAAAGAATCTAGTTTAACAACTGTACATCTTTGGAGTTGGGAGGAAACCGGAGATCATAGAGAAAACTCACGCAGGTCACGGGGAGAATGTACAAACTCTGTACAGACAATAGTCGGCATCAAACATGGGTCTCTGTCGCTGTGAGGCAGCAACTCTACCGCTGCGCCACCGTGCCGCTCACACCAATACTAGTGACATGGATCTGCAGGGAATGGAGGGAGATGGATCACGTGCAGGGAGAGGAGGTGAGTTTATCTCAGCATCATACTTGGCACGGATATTGTGGGCCGAAGGGCCTGTTCCTGTGCTGTACTGCTCTATGTTCTGTGTGCTTATGTTGACGTGCTTACACTCTTCAGTCTAGGTTTAGATCCATTAGCAGGAAAAGTGGTCAGCATCTGCTGTGGGTTCCGTGGTGTAATGGTGAGCACTCTGGACTCTGAATCCAGCGATCCGAGTTCAAATCTCGGCGGAACCTGTTTGCGGTCAGGTGCTGTGCTGTCTTTGTGGACACGTGCAGAGATTGTGCACCCTACCTTTTGGCCGGGACGTGGAAGAGATCAGCAACCGGCCCTTCGGCCCATAGTGACTGTGCTAGCATGATGCCAAATTCAGCCACCTGCACGTGGTCCATCCTTCCACAGTGGCACAACGGTTAGAACTGCTGCCTCGCAGCGCCAGATACCCGGGTTCGATCCTGACCTCGGGTGCTGTCTGCCTGTCTGTGCGGAGTTTGCACATTCCCCCTGTGACCTGCGTGGGTTCCCTCCGGGTGCTCCGCTTTACCTCCACAAACCCGAGTTTGTAGGTTAATTGGCCCTCTATAAATTGCCCCCTAGTGTGTAGGGAGCGGATGAGAAAGTGAGATACCTAGAACTGGTGTGAACGGGTGATCGATCGATGGACGGTGGGACTGTTTCCAAACTGAAATAAACTAAATTAAATTTCCTGCCTTTCCATGTGCAGATTTAATGCCTCTTAGCATGCATTAACACAATTTTATAATTTTAGCGTGCATTAACACAAATGCATTTTCAGCTGTTAAAAGGAACTTTGTTCCAGGCACCCACCACCCTCTGTGTTAAAAAAAACTTGTCATGTAAAAATACTTTAAACTTTTGCCCCACTTGCCCTTTAACACTTGACCTATCCACTCTGGGGAAAAAGAGTCTGCCTCTCCACTCTATCAATACCTCACGTTATTGTATATACAGTAAACCCTCATTATAGGGGGAAGGGAACAGTTTGTTTTATTTTCCTTAACACCCAGTGGTCATTCCGTGAAGCAACGAGCTGATTGCAAATACAAAGTTCCTTTTAACAGCTAAACATTTTTTTTTGTTACCGCAAGCTAAAAATACGAAAGGCTGTTTGTTACATTGTTTGTCAATGTGAGCAATTGCTTGTCAATTTTAGTGCTTTGTCAATGTCAATGCCATGTCAATTTGAATGCCTTGTCAATTTCACTGCCATTTCAATTTCATTGCCTAACCTATTTCAATGTCTTATCTTTGTCAATGCCTTGTCAACATCAATGCCTTTTCAATTTCAATGCCTTCTTCATTTTATTGCCTTTTCAATTGCCTTGTCTGTTTCAATGCTTTGTCAATATCAATGCCCTTTCAATTTCAATGCCTTGACAATTTCAATAGCTTGTCCCTTCACCTCCCCCATCCACTCCTTTCAGGGACCCAAGCAGTCATTCCAAGTCCGACAGAGGTTCACCTGCACCTCCTCCAACCTCATCTACTGCATCCGTTGCTCCAGATGCCAGCTGATCTACATCGGTGAGAGCAAGCGGAGGCTAGGCGATCGTTTCGCCGAACACCTCCGCTCGGTCCGCAATAACCAACCCGACCTCCCGGTGGCTCAGCACTTCAACTCCCCCTCCCACTCCGTATCCGACCTCTCGGTCCTGGGCCTCCTCCATGGCCAGAGTGAGCAACACCGCAAGTTGGAGGAACAGCACCTCATATTCCGCTTGGGGAGTCTGCATCCTCTGGGCTTAAACATTGAATTTTCTCAATTCTGTTAACCCAGACTGCCTCCTCCCCACCTCTCCCTCAGCCCCCCCCCCCCCAGTCGCACTAGCTTCTCATTTTCACACCACAAACAGCTTACAATGGCCTGCTTCCTTTATCACCAATACTTTTTTGCATATCTTTCACTCATTGTTCTTTATCTCTCCACATCACTGTTTATACCTCTCGTTTCCCTGATCCCTGACCAGTCTGAAGAAGGGTCTCGACCCGAAACGTCGCCTATCTCCTTCGCTCCTTAGATGCTGCTGCACCCGCTGAGTTTCTCCAGCTTTTTGTGTAACCCCCAATTTCAATAGCTTGTCTATTTCTATGCTTTGCTACTTTCAATGCAACTAGCTGCCTGTGTTTTTAAAGAGACATTCTGCTGTATATAAAATCCGTTCTAATGAGATGTGTAATAATGAGGGTTAACAGTACTTCTGTCAGTTCACCCCCTCTGCCACTAAAGCTCCAGATCAAAGCTGTGATGAACGCAAGTGGCCCATCAGTGGTGGAGACAGATACCACAGTGGTGTCCCAGAGGCTATTAATGGATACAGGAGGGAATGGAGGGGCATGGATCACATGCGGGCAGAGTGGATAGGTTTACCTTGGGATCACGTTCACCACGGACATTGCGGGCCGGAGGGCCTGTTCCTGTGCTGTACTGTTCCGCCTTCCAAGTCTAATGGGAATCAAGACAAGGACAAGAGGATGGTGGGGAATCAAGCTTTAATCACACATTGTGGGCGGTGACATCACAAGGAGTCAAAGTTGGGGGGGGGGGGTAGCCCACCGGTGGAGTCCTGGAGAATCTTCCAGAAGTCTTGCCCCTTCTATGAGATGGGAATTACCTCACAACACTTGTGAATTGGGCAGTCGTCAGGTTTTACCACCTCGTGTTCATAGCATTCCTCTTCTCTGCACACTCCATACACCGTCCTGCAGACTGAAACACAGATAAGGAGGGTCACAGAGACATACGGTGTGGACGCAGGCCCTTCAGCCCATCTCAGGCCACATTTACAGTATTGTGAACAATTCCAGGCACCATATCTGAGGAAGGATGGGCTGGAGCTGGAGAAGGCCCAGAGGGAGGTTTACAAGAATAATCCCAGGACTGAGTGGAGTAATGTACATATGATGAGTGTTTGACAGCAATGGACCTGCACTCGCTGGAGTTTAAAAGGATGAGGGGGGAGCTGATTGAAATGTGCAGAATCATGAAAGGCCTGCACAGAGTCGATGTGGGGAGGATGTTTCCACTAGTGCAAGAGACTAATAACAGAGGTCGTAGCCCCAGAATTAAAGGATGTTCCTTTAAGAAGGAGATGAGGAGGAATTCATTTAGTCAGAGGGTGGTGAATCTGTGGAATTAATTGCCACAGAAGATTGTAGAGGCCAAGTCAATGGATATTCTTAAGGCAGAGATAGATAGATTCTTGATTAGTCTGGGTGTGAGGGGCTATGGGGAGAAGGCAGGAGATTGGGATGAGGAGGGAAAGATAGATGATCAGCCATGATTGAATTGCAGAGTGAACTTGATGGGCTGAATGGCCTAATTCTGCTTCTAATGCTAATGATCTTAGTTACAGAGTCATACGGCGTGGAAACGGGCCCTTCGGCCATTTTTGCCATAGTCATCGTGTTAGCTATATGCAGTTGTCGGCAAAACAGAGAGTGAGGGAGATAGCAAATGGGGATGAGAGGAGGGCCAGGCATCTCGTTAGGAGATGCAGAGACATCTTTCCATCGACCCTGTATCTCAACACTTTCCTAGCTCACCCCCACAAAATGGCAGAGAGAGGGGGGAGGGGCAAGAAAGGGCAGGGGCGGTTGTGGGGAAAGAAGGTGGAGTTGGGAACGGGTTATATAGTTACCAAAAGTTGGAGAATTCAATGTTCATACTGTTGGGTTGCAAGCTGCCCAATTTGAGGTGTTGTTCCTCCAATTTGCACTGGGCCTCACTCTGGCAATGGAGGAGGCCCAGGACAGAAATGTCAGTGTGGGAATGGGGAGGATGAATTGATACGGTTGGCAACCGGGAGATCCAGCATACATCTACTCTGCACTCTGTGTCTCCACATTAACCGGGGATTGCTTCACCTCCCAGCCACACCTGCCTCTGAAAACAGTCGACACAAACCCATGGAAGAACAGAGCAGGTAGAATGGAAACTTACAAATGAGTTTCTCTTCACAGTCGATGGAACGAACTGCGAGCAAGGGGCAGAGTATTGTCTTCATCTTATCTGTCGCTCGGCTCAACAAGTCTACTCTGCCATTCAATCATGGCTGATTTATCTCTCCCTCCTCACCCTATTCTCCTGCCTTCTCCCCATAACCTCTGACACCCGTACTGTTCAAGAATTATCCACTGACTTGGCCCCCACAGACTTCTGCGGCAAAGAATTCCACAGATTCACCCCCCTCTGGCTATTGAAAAAAATCCCCAATTTCTTCCTAAACGAATGTCCTTTAATTCTGAGGCTATGATCTCTGGTCCTAGACTCTCCCACAAATAGAAACATCCTCCCCACACCCACTATATCCAAGCCTTTCACTATTCAGTATGTTTCAATGACAGGGCTGCCAACTCTCACGCATTGAGTGTGAGACTCACGCATTTCACAAAATTCTCACACTCTCACGCTGATCACAAAAGCTCCCACGCTCAAATATCTGCAGGTGCTGGAAGTTCAAAATAAAGCAAAAATTGTTTTAGAGGTGAGTAAAAACCCAGAGGGGAATATAAGGTGATTGCATAGTCTTTTTCCCGGGATATGTGATTCAAGCACTAGAGGAGATTGGTTTAAAGAAGGGGTGTCAAACTTCCAGCCCGCCGGATGTTTTTGGAGGAAAAAAAGTAGTTTAGTTTCTCCCATGCAGATGGTGTGATAGGTGAGACACGACGGTGGTCCCAGCACCAACCCCCCTCCCTCTTCCCCCCTGAGGCATGGCACACCCCTCCCACCCTCACCTCTGGCGGCTCTATGTCCGTCGGCCACTCTGTCCACACCACACGGAGTTTTAACCCCGGCCCCGAACCAGGAGCGGACCGCGTGTCTGGGGGGGTGTCAGTGTCAACTCCGGAGCCGCGGGGATGAATCTTGGGCTCAGGCTCCACTCCGACCCCCGGGTCATTGGCACTTACTTCCCCCGGACCCCCGGGTCACTGACCCTCACCTCCCCCGGACCCCAGCTGGACAAGGAGCACCTGGGCCGCCCCGCATTCCCGGGAAAGGGGAGGGAAACGCTCCCCGGGCAGCGCCAAGTTGGGACGAAGGGCCTGTTTCCGTGCTGTAAGACTATGACACATTATAGAAAGGGTGCAATTGCTCTGGAGAGGATAAAATCAAATACTGTCAAAAAACGGTATATAAATGAACATTCTAATGTACTCTTTAAAAATGCCATCTCCTTGTCACCACCTCTAAACCCACGTTCTGCTGATGATCTTGTAGATAACTTTAATTCCAAAATTATGAAAGTTATAGATGTCATTGCACCTGTTACGGTTCAAACGATTTCTGGTAAGCAAAAGGCGCCCTGGAGAAAAGCTGCTGTTGTAACAGCCCAGAAAAGAGAATGCCGGAAAGCTGAACAACGCATCTGGCGGAAAACAAAACTTCATATTCACCATGACATCTATAAAGAGAGCCTCCGTGCCTACAATGTAGACTTAAAAAATGCTAGAGAAACATTTTTCTCCAATATCATTAAGAACAACACTAATAAGGCAAAGACCCTATTTGCAACTGTTGACAGACTGACCAAACCCCCAACGCAAATACCACCTGAACTCCATTCCACGCAGAAATGCAATGAGTTTGCATTCTTTTATACTGATGAAATTGAAGGCATCAGACGTGCCATTAATATCTCCGCTTCAAACAAAAATGTTGGATCACCACCCTGTTTAGGCAAAAGTAACGTGGCAATGATGACATGCTTTAATGTCATAGACGCTAAAACTCTTGTGGAAACGGTGACACAACTAAGGCCAACCACCTGCTGCCTTGATGCTTCACCCACCAACCTTTTAAAGAATGTTTTTGACTGCCTAGCATTAGACATACTGCAAATAATTAACAGCTCTCTTCAATCAGGCAATTTCCCAAAAGCCTTCAAAACTGCAGTTATTAAACCCCTTTTAAAAAAGCGGAGCCTAGATGCATCTATTATTAACAACAATAGACCAATATCAAACCTACCTTTCATAAGTAAAATAATTGAGAAAGTTGTCCTCCAGCAACTTAATCACTTCCTGGCTTCAACTGGCCGCTATGACAACTTCCAGTCAGGATTTCAACCCCTTCATAAATCACTACATGGTTTAGGGCCAAAGCATATCACTGACATGCGTCCACTATATAAGTCTTCTAGACCGCTAAGATCTTCAGAGACCAATCTGTTAGGGATTCCCAGAGTAAATACAATACATGGGAAAGCAGGATTTAGTTACTATGCATCAAATAGCTGGAATAAACTTCCTGAAGATTTAAGACTTGCCCCAACTTTGACCACTTTTAAAACAAGACTGAAAGCTATGTTTACTTTAGCTTTCAGCTAAATCCTAACTACATTGCACTTTTAACTTTTGCACTTTTCTATAATGCATTTTTAACTTTGCTTTTATTTTCTTTTAATTCTTCTATTTTATTTTATTTTTTAATTATTTCATTTTATTGTATGACATGTTTTTATGTGCAGCACTTTGAGTCTGCCTCGTGTATGAAATGTGCTATATAAATAAAGTTGCCATTGCCTTGCAACTGCCGCACCAGATTGCACAATTTCAAGCTGAAAAATGCAAAAGCTCCCAATGTGACACCATAATAAATATATTACAGAAAAAATAATGTAATGGGGTGGCACGGAGGTGCAGCGGTAGAGTTGCTGCCTTACTACCACATGGATTTTCCCTGTATATTCCGGTTTCTCCCATATCCGAAAGAAGTGCAGGTTTGTAGGTTAATTGCCTTCTGTAAATTGTCCCTGGCATGATGGATGGAATTGGTGTATGATAGGTTGCTGGTCAGTGTGGACTTGGTGGGCTGAAGGGCCTGTTTCCATATATATTTGTACATATATATCTTAATTTCATTGAACTATATATGATTGAATATGTGGCATTATTTTCATCTTGTATCTATATTCAGAGGGTAAGGTTGATTGATTTAGTTGTGCAGAACAGTGATGGAAGTCCGACATTTGCTTTGTTTCTCTGTGTTTTTCTCTATATATATATGCATAACAGCATGAATATGATCTGATTTCCATACATGAATATAGTCATTCATGTGCTGCACCTGTTGACCAAAGCCTGGCTCTATTGTGGAATGACAAACTGGTCACTCTCGGCCTCCCTACTCTCACATGTGCCTGGATAAAGGACTTCCTCACCAACCGGCCCCAGACTGTGAGACTCGGCCCCCACCTCTCCTCCACTCGCATGTTGAGTACCGGCTCCCCGCAGGGCTGTGTGCTAAGCCCCCTCCTATACTGTCTCTACACCCACGACTGTAGTCCGGCCCACAACAACAACCGAATCGTCAAGTTTGCTGACGACACTACAGTAGTCGGACTCATCTCAAGGGGAGATGAGGCAGCCTACAGAGAGGAAGTCCTGAAGTTGACAGCCTGGTGCTCAGAAAACAACCTGGCTCTGAACACCAAGAAAACCAAAGAGCTCATTGTCGACTTCAGGAAGCACAGCACCGACTTAGCCCCCTTATACATCAACGGCGAGTGTGTGGAGAGGGTCCACACCTTCCGGTTTCTCGGCATCCTCATCTCCGCTGACATCTCCTGGACAGACAACATCACAGCGGTCATCAAGAAGGCTCAGCAGTGGCTGCACTTCCTGAGGGTCCTCAGGAAGCACAACCTGGACTCCCACCTGCTGCTGACCTTCTACCGCTCGTCCATTGAGAGCCTGTTGACATACTGCATTACAGCATGGTACGGCAGCTGCACCATGGCAGACAGGGAGAGGCTTCAGAGGGTAGTCAGGGCAGCACAGAAGACCATCGGCTGCCCTCTCCCCTCTCTGATGGACATTTACACCTCCCGCTGCCTCAGCAGGGCGAAGAACATTATCAAGGACAGCTCCCATCCTGCATTTGGCCTGTTCAACCTGCTACCCTCAGGGAGGCCTTATAGGTGCATCAGCACAAGGACAAATAGACTCAAGAACAGTTTCTTCCCAAAATCCATCATCTCCCTGAACTCACACATGCACTGACTTCACCCCCGGACTTCCATCTATCCACCTACTGTAATTTGTACTGTAACTGTAACCCATACTGGATATAGGAATCCTATTATCCATTCTATTATCCATTGTCTTTTTATAGATATGTATATAGTGCTGCAGAAACTGTGCACCTTATCCCCCCCCCCACTTTTTGTCTTGTTTTTGCACTGAGTAGGAGCAGTTTTTAATCTCACTGTACACGTGTATAGTGACAATAAAAGGCATTCTGATTCTGATTCTGATTCTGGTAATTAGGAATGTAATTAGCCTAACCTTATTCATATCTAATCCAATTTAAAGCATAAATGTTGCATTCAAGTGTAAATTCAAAGGCTCGCTACAGTATGCACCAGATTGCACAATTTCAAGCTGAAAAATGCAAAAGCTCCCTACTGTGGGAAGGGGAACACCCCCTCCCACACCCTCCCCCCCCTCGGTCGCTACGCTCCCTCGCAATTTCTCACTCTCACCTCCCACCCAATGTTGGCAGCCCTGAAATGAGTTCCTCCCCCCATCCTTCTAAACTCCGGTGAGTTCAGGCCCAGTACCGACAAATGCTCATCATAGGTTAACCCACTCATTCCTGCGATCATCAACCCTGGAAGAACAGAGCTGGCAGAATGGAAACTTACAAACGAGTTTCTCCTCACAGTCGATGGAACGGACCAGAAGGACGACAGTGAGAACTGCGAGCAAGAAGCAGGAGGTTGTCTTCATCTTCTCTGCCGCTCCTGTGTCAATGTGAGTGAGGCCGGGGTAGGGAGAGGTCTTTATATCCTCTCATAGATCACCTGATAGATCCTCTGGAAAGAACATCCCCTGAGCTAAATTCAACCACGGTTGTCTCGTCAAGAGAACGTCTTGCATGTTAGGCGAGCAGTCATGCTGGACAACGACTGGAACGGTTAGACTTTAATCAGGAACGTCTGCAGCAGGAGAGATATACGTGCAGGAAGAAACTGCAGACGCTGGTCTCCACTGGAGATCTACACAAAACGCTGCAGTAACTGAGCGGAAACAGCAGCATCTCTTAGAGGGAAGGAATGGGTGACGTTTTGGGTCCCGACCCTTCTTCAGACTCAGTGTCAGGGGAGAGGGTGACACAGAGATACGGAAGGGGGAGGCGAGAAAAGGACAGAGCAAAGGGGACGACGTTCAAGGAAAATGGTTCATTGTTGACTGAGGGGAAGGTGACAACGAGGCGGGCAATCGCTAATATTGAATCAGGAGGACAGTGAAAGTAGTGGGAGAACAAGGATGGGGAGGGATGGAGAGAGAGGGAAAGCAAGGGTTACTTGAAGTTGGAGAAATTAATATTCATACCGCTGGGTTGTAAGCTGCTTGGTTAGATATCTAGTTTAGTAATAATAATAATAATAATAATAGGTATGCAGCTTCCATCCGATGTCATAACAACTAATAAAATTTAGATTTAGATACCCCAAGCAACATGATTTATAAAAAGAACAGTAAAAGAGTAAAACAGTCAAAACAGTCTAATGTGTCTGTGTCGGGTCGATGTGCAACGTGACCATCCGAGGGAGACAGTCCATGAGGGTGGTGGGCACTCAGCAGGGCCAGTTCAGAGCAGCTATAGCTCTGGGGATGAAGCTGTTCCTGAGTCTGGAGGTGCGGGCGTAGAAGGCCTTGTAACGTTTGCCGGAAGGCCGGAGTTCGAACAGTCCATTACAAGGGTGTGAGGAGTCTTTGTTTTGTTTAGTTTATCGTCACATGTACTGAGGTACAGTGAAAAGCATTTTTCGTTGCGTGCTATCCAGTCAGCGATTACATGATTACAATTGAGCCATCCACAGTGTGCAGGTACAGGATGAAGGGAATAATGTTTCGAGCAAGATAAAGACCAGTATTAAAGATAGTCTGAGGGTCCCCAATGAGTTGGATGGGAGTTCAGAACTTCTCTCTAATTGGTGATAGGATGGTTCAGTTGCCTGATAACAGCTGGGAAGAAACTGTCCCTGAATCTGGAGGTGTGCGTTTTCACATTTCTATACTTTCGCCCGATGGGAGAGGGGGGAAGAGGCAATGGCCAGAGTGCGACTGGTCCTTGATTATGCTGCTGGCCTTGTCGAGGCAGAGTGATGTGTAGATGGAGTCAATGGAAGGGAGGTTGGTTCATGTGATGGTCTCGGCTGTGTCCACAATTCCGTACAATTTGTTGCGGATGGATGGAGCTGTTCCCAAACTAAGGTGTAATGCCGCGGAATAAGCCAATCACAGACAAGTGGCAGCAGGGGGTGGGAGCGTCGTGAAAGGCCGTTCAGCCCTTTAAGTGTGTGCTGGCCCCCCACAGTTGAAGCGACAGTGGGCGGCACAGTAGCGCAGCGGCAGACTTGCTGCCTTACAGTGCCAGGGTCTTGGGTTCGATCCTGACTATGGGTACGGAGCTTGTACCTTCTCCCCGTGACCTGAGTGGGTTTTCTCTGAGATCTTCGTTTTCCCCCCACACTCCAAAGACATACAGGTTTAACGTAGGTTAAATGGATAGGCATCAATGTAAATTGTCCTTAGTGTGTGTCGGATATTTTTAATTTGGGGGTATCGTTGGTCGGTGCGGACACGGTGGGCCGCCGTGCCTGTTTCCGTGCCATATCTCAGCACTAAACTAAACCAAGAAGGCAGACCAACACCTCTACTCATAAGTTCAGAGAGAGTTGGATAGAGCTCTAGCGGCTAGTGGAGTCAAGAGATATGGGGAGAAGGCAGGTACGGGTTATTGATAGAGGACGATCAGCCATGATCACAATGAATGGCGGTGCTGGCTCGAAGGGCCGAATGGCCTCCTCCTGCACCTATTTTCTATGTTTCTATGTTTCATAAGTCACAGGAGCAGAAGTAGGCCATTTGGCTGATCGAATCTACTCCGCCATTCAATCATGGCTGATCTATCTTTCCCTCTCAAACCAATTCTCCTGCCTTCTGCAGCTGCATGAATCAAGAATCTGTCAACCTTGGCCTTAAAAATACCCAAAGACTTGGGCTCCACAGCCCTCTGTGGCAATGAATTACACAGATTCATATGTATAAGTTTGAAAGCGCGCACCACCAGACTCAGGAACAGCTTCTTCCCCTCTGTTTCAGGCTTCTGAACGCTCCTTCCATAAGCTATGGTACTGTCCGATTCACCTCTACCCCATTGTGGATATTGGATTTTGTCTCTGGAACTGATGCGCTACAATGCTGAGAACCACATTCTGCACTCTGTATCTTCCCCTTTGCTCTACCTGTTGTACTTCAGTTTGACTCCATTGTATTTATGTATTGTATTATCTGATTTGATTGGATAGCATGCAGAACAATGCTTGTCGCTGTAGCTCGGTACTCGTGGCAATAACAAACCTAAACTATCCTCGGAACGCGCCTCCAGGGTTGGTGGTGGAGGCAAATGAGATAGTGGCGTTAAAGAGGCACGGACAATGTGGGCCAAAGGGCCTGTTCCTGGGCTGTACATGCTAAGTTCTATGTTCTATGTTCTAATTCAGCCATTCAGACCCCATACCTTTTCCCCCCACCATCCGGAAATGTATTCCATCCCCTCAAAGCCCTGATTGAAACTGTCCATACCACTCCACTAACATGAGATCCACAACACAGCATAAATTGGGTGGTACGGTGGCGCAGCGGTAGAGTTACAGCACTTGCAGCGCTGAAGACCCAGGTTCGATCCCGACCATGGGTGCTGTCTGTACGGAGTTTGTAGTTTCTTCCTGTGATCTGCGTAGGTTTCCTCCGAGATCCTCCCACACTCGAAAAAAGTACGGGTTGATAGGTTAATTGACCCTTTGAGCCAGCACCGCCATTCAATATGATCATGGCTGATCATCCAAAATCAGTACCCCGTTCCTGCTTTCTCCCCATATCCCTTGATTCCGTTAACTCCAAGAGCCAAATCTAACTCTCTCTTGAATACATCCAGTGAATTGGCCTCCTCTGTCTTCTGTGGCAGAGAATTTCACAGATTCCCAACTCTCTGGGTGAAAATCTTTCTCCTCATCTCAGTCTAAATGGCCGACCACTTATTCTTAAACTGTGACCCCTGGTTCTGGACTCCCCCAACGGTGGGAACATTTTGTTAAAGAAGGAACTGCAGATGCTGGAGAATCGAGGGTTACACAAAAAGCTGGAGAAACTCAGCGGGTGCAGCAGCATCTAAGGAGCGAAGGAGATAGGCGACGTTTCGGGTCGAGACCCTTCTTCAGACTGGACAGGGATCAGGGAAACGAGAGATATAGACAGTGATGTGGAGAGATAAAGAACAAAACAGTGATGTGGAGAGATAAAGAACAATGACAGTGATGTGGAGAGAGTAAAGGGAACATTTTTCCGGCATCTCGCCTGTCCAGTTCTTTAAGAATTTTAAATGTTTCCCTTAGATCCCCTCTCCTCCTTTAAATTCCAGTGTAGGTCCCGGTAGGTTGGGGCTGGGGCTGTGACAGTCCACTTCGATTGAAACCAGCAACTGCCATTCCTTCCTATACACTTGTGATCCTATGTCCGCCGTGCCTTCGGGTGGGTTCCCGGTCCCACTGGGGCCCGCGGTGGCTGAGCCTTGGTCTACCGAACGGTACATCGGTTGTCGGCCCACTGTTCGATGGAAGACTGTTTTTTTTCTCAAAAAATGTATTTAATTATTAAAAATAATATTTACAGTACAATAAAACAAACCAGAACCCACCACCATAATACAAGACCAACAAATATACTAAATAAACTACTATACAGCTATGTTACAATCCTTGTTACAATCCCCCAGGATGCCCGTGGACAGCGCAAAGTCCCTCTCGAACACCACCCGGGCGCGGACATAACCCTGGAAAAGGGGCAGATAGCTGGCTCGGGCAGAGCCCCCATCTGTCTGGCACCGTGACTCGTGGATGGCCAGCTTGGCCAGGCCCCGGTAGACTGGTTGGTGCTGAAGGCTAGTGAGGTGGCCTGCCTACACCGGCCTTGGCATAGAGTACCAAGAACGGGGACATTGTATTCCCAACTTAATGAAACTTTGGCCGTAACACGGTTAGAACAGTTTGTGCGCACACCGGCCAACATGTCCCAGTTACACTCGTCCCACCTGCTTGCATTTGGACCATATCCCGCCAAACCTGTTCTATCCATGTATCCGTCTAAATGTTTCTTAAACGTTGGGATAGTCCCTGCCTCAGCTACCTCCTCCAGCAGCTCATTCCATACACCCAGAACCATTTCAGTGAAAATGTTGCCCCTCAGGTTCCTATTAAATCTTTCCCCCCTCATCTTTAATAACATCCTCTGGTTCTCGATTCCACTAAAAGTAAAAGACTTCATGCATTCACCCGATCTATTCCCCTCTTGATCTTATACTACAAGATCACCCCTCATCCTCCTTTGCTTCAGGGAATAGTCCCAGCCTAAACCACTCCCTGTAGCTCAGGCCCTCGAGTCCCGGCAACATCTTCGTAAATCTACGGGACAGGCAGCATCTCTGGAGAGAAGGAATGGGCATCATTTCAGGTCGAGACCCTTCTTCAAACTCAAGAGATGCATCTCCAGAGATGCTGCCTGAGCCAGCACTTTGTGTCCATCTTTGATTAAAACCAGCATCTGCAGTTCTTTCCTACACATCCTCGTAAATCTTCTCTGCACTCTTTCCAGCTTAACAACATGTTATGTGCTTGTGTGTATTTTGATTGTATTCATCCTAGGTATGATTTGCCCAGATAACATGCAAACAAAGTCATAAGGTCACAGGTCACTAGTGATAGGAGTTGAATTAGGCCATGCGGCCCATCAAGTCCACTCTGCCATTCAATCATGGCTGATCTATCTCTCCCTCCTAACCCCATTCTCCTGCCTTCTCCCCATAACCCCTGACACCCGTACAAATCAAGAATCTATCTATCTCTGCCTAAAAAATCACTGACTGAATTGGCTGCAACTTCCTTTATTTAGTAGATACTGATAGCATAGGTGGTGAGAGCAGGTATTGGGGGGTGGTGAGGGAGCATTTGTTCTGGGACGCCAGTTCTAGGATGCTAGAACTGTTGAGCCTTCCCGAGGTGTCGTGGGCCTAACTCAACGAAACACCAATGCAGGGAGGTGCCCACTTGATAACGCCAATGATATACTTGCATCTACTGGATTCATTTTTTTTAAAAAGATAATCAATATGTACGTAGCTGGGTTTTCTCGCATACGGAGTCATTTATTGTAAGTTGGTGTATTTAGTTAGATAATACTTTGGTTTTAGGCTTGGTTTTCTTAGTTGAGCACTTATCCTGGAGTTATAGCACGTACGTAGACAAAAGTGCTGGTGAAACTCAGCGGGTGCAGCAGCACCTATGGAGCAAAGGAAATAGGCAACGTTTCAGGCCGAAACCCTTCTTCAGACTCTGTCTCTTCAGACTCTCGCGGAGTCTGAACCCTTCTTCAGACTTCGCCTGCCGAGTCCCGCGACGCCATCTTGGCCACGAGGAGCAGCTCCAGCACTCACCAGGACGCCCACTTCGCCGACCTCCATGTCGATGCTGCCGCCGACCTTCACCTGCCTACCGATAACTCCCAGCCTTGCTGCCTCACCGGTAACTCTGAATATCTCCCTCTCCCCGATTCCTCGGACCAGTCTGAAGAAAAGTTCGGCCCGAAACGTTGCCTATTTCCTTCGCTCCATAGATTCTGGTGCACCCGCTGAGTTCCTCCAGCACTTTTGTATACCTTCGATTTTCCAGCATCCGCAGTTTCTTCTTAAACACATTATAGCATGTACTTTGTGTTTTAATTATATTTTTATATACAATGCCATCCATAATGCTTGGGACAAAGACCCATCATTGATTTATTTGCCTATGTACTCCACAATTTGAGATTTGTAATAGAAAAGAAATTGCATGTGGATAAAGTGCACATTGTCAGATTTTAATAAAGGCTATTTATATACATTTTGGTTTTACCATGTACAAATTACAGCTGCGTGGGAGATTCATAGATAATAAGGAGTGAAAACAGGACAAAGGGAATGATGAGGCTCAAGGAAAATGGAAAATAGATCATTATTAGCTTGGAGAAGGTAACAAAGCAAACAGAGATAAAATGTAGTCGGTGACAGTAAGACTAGTCGGAGAACTGGGAAGGGGAAGGGGATGAAGAGAGAGGGAAAGCAAGGGCTATTTGTAGTTAGGTAAGTCAATGTTCATACCGCTGGACTGTAAGCTGCCCAAGCAAAATATGAGGCGTTGTTCCTCTAATTTGCGCTGGGCCTCACTCTCACAGTGGAGGAGGCCCAGGACAGAAAGGTCAGTGTGGGAATGGGAGGGGGAGTTGAAGTTCTCAGTCACCGGAAGATCAGGTAGGTTGAGGCGGACTGAGCGGAGGTGTTCAGCGAAACGATGGCCGAATCGGCGCTTGGGCTTGCCAATGTAGAGAAGTTGACACCTGAAACAGCGGCTACAGTAGATAAGGATAGGAGATGAGGAGGAATTTCTTTAGTCAGAGGTTGGTGAATCTGTGGAATTCATTGTGGTTGTAGAAGCCATGTCAATTGATATTTTTAAGGCAGCGATAGATAGATTCCTGATTAGTACGGGTGTCAAAGGTTATGGGGAGAAGGCAGGAGACTGGGGTTAGGAGGGCGATGAATTGCCATGAGTGAATTGCGGAGCAGACTTGATGGCCATTTATCCAAAAGGACAAATCAAAGCAGTTGATGATAAATAAATGTAGAAATGGGGGGGGGGGGGGGGGGGGGGTAGGGAGCTTTTGCATTTTTCAGCTTGAAATTGTGCAATCTGGTGCATACTGCAGCAAGTCTTTTAATTTACACTTGACTGCAACATTTATGCTTCAAATTGGATTAGGTATGAATAAGGTTAGGCTCAATTACATTCCTAATTGAATTCCACAGTAGAGCTAGGCTCTGATAAACACGTGCAGCACATGAATGACCTTAGTATATTCATGTATGGAAATCAGATTATAATTCATGCTGGTAGACAAAAGTGCTGGAGAAACTCAGCGGGTGCAGCAGCATCTATAGAGCGAAGGGAATAGGCAACGTTTCAGGACGAAACCCTTCTTCAGACTGATGGAGGGTGGGGGGGGGGGGGGGGCGAGAAGAAAGGATGCTGTTATGCATATATATAGAGAAACAAAAAATATAGAAACAAGGCAAGAGGAGTCAAACTTCCATCACTGTTCTGCACAAATAAATTCATCAATCTTACCATTTGACTACAGAAACAAGAAGAAAATAATACCACATATTTAACTGTATATGGTTCAATTAAATTAAGATATATATGTAAAACATATATATAGAAACAGGCCCTTCGGCCCACCAAATCCACACCGACCAGCAATCTACGATACACCAGTTCCATCCTCCACACCGGGGACAATTTACTGAACCTACAAACCTGCACTTCTTTCGGATGTGCGAGAAAGCGGAATTTCCAGAGAAAGCCCATGTGGTCATAGGGAGAATGTTCGGGGGGGTGGGGGGGGGGGGGAGGGTGGTGGGGGGAGTTGCTGGCCGTGCCTCACCTCTCACACCATCTGCACGGGAATGTGAATGCGGGTGAGGCAGCATCTATAGAGAGCGGTGGACAAAAATGCTGGAGAAATGCTTGAGTCTGAAGAAGGGTCAAACTCAGACATAGACGCTGCCTCACCCGCTGAGATTCTCCAGCATTTTTGTCTACATTGCCATTTTAAATAGTGTACAATCGGCTTAAGCCAATTAAATTGCTCGTTGTTTACGGGAAACCCGCCGACAGAAAACTATTCTCATTGGTGAGTGTGGAGGAATGTCACTTTATTTATTTATGTATATTAAAAAAAAAATTTTTTTTTGAGTGTGAGAAATATTGTCATCAGTGTGAGAGTGTGAGAATTTCATGAAATGCGTGACTCTCACGCTCAATGCGTGAGAGTTGGCAGCCCTGAGAATGGTGAGATGAAGGGAAGGTGACAATGAGGCATACAAACAGTAAAATGAATCAGGGGAACAGTGAACTGGTGTTGGGGAGGGACGGAGAGAGAGGGAAGTTAGAGAAATCAATAGTCATATCTCTGAGTTGTAAGCTGCCCAAGCGAAACATGAGGTGCTGTTCCTCCAATTTATGCTGGGCCTCACTCAGTGGAGGAGGCCCAAGACAGAAAGGTCAGTGTGGTGATTGAGAGGGGGAGTTAAAGTGTTTGGCAGCTGGGAGATCAGGTAGGTTTAGGTGGACTGAGCGGAGGTGTTCAGCGAAACGATCGGCAAGCCTTCGCTTGGTCTCGCTGATATACAGGAATCCACACCTAGAACAGCGGATACAGTGGATGAGGTTGGAGGAGGTCCAAGTCAACCTTTGCCTCAGGTGAAAGGACTTTCGGGGTCCCTGGACGGAGTCGAGGGAGGACCACAGTCTAGGGTCCTTCCGCTGCTGGACATTAGGGGGCAGAGTCATAGAGTCAAACAGGCCCATTCGTTCTCTCCAGCGATGCTGCCTGTCTCACCAAGTTACTCCAGCATTTTGTGTCTACCTTCAAGTCGAACAGGCCCATCGTCCCAACTTGCACGCACCGGCCAACATGTGCCTGCTGTACTTATCTGCCTGTGTTTTGTCCATATTCCTCTAAACCATGTACGTGTCTAATTGTTTCTTAAACGTTGGGATAGTCCCCGTCTCGACCAAAGATCCTATAGCCCCGCTATAGGATCTTTGGTCTTAACTACCTCCTCCGGTAGCTAGTTCCATACACCCACCGGCCTTTGTATAAAAAATGTTACCCCTCAGATTCCTGTTCAATCTTTCACCCTTCTCCTTAAACCTGCTCTGATCCTCGATTCCCTTACTCTGAGCAAGAGACTCTACCCGATCTGTTACTCTCATGATTTTACACACCTCTGTAAGGTCAACCCTCATCCTCCTGCGCTCCAAGGAATAGAGTCCCAGGCTACTCAACCTCTCCCTGTAGCTCAGACCCTCGAGTCCTGGCAACATCCTTGTGAATCTTCTCTGCACCCTTTTCAAGTGTGGTGGCAATGCCCCTCAAATGATGGAAGGGACATCATGCCAGGGGGCCACATGAGTGGCACAGATGTGGGGTTAAATATGTGTGAACACAACAATTTGACGCAAAGGAACGCATGTAGAGCTTATAATTCCATCTCTCTGATGAGTTACTTCAGCTTTTTGTGTCTATCTTTGTTGTAAACCAGTGTTTGCAGTTCGTTCCCCTATATTTATATTTTTCTACTGTACATATAGGAAGATAGACTGGAGTAACTTCCTTCCCATCACAAGGAACTGCAGATGCTGATTTAAGAAGGGTTTCGGCCCAAAACGTTGCCTATCTCCTTCGCTCCACAGAAGCTGCTGCACCCGCTAAGTTTCTCCAGCATTTTGTATACCCCTGGTTTACTAATATAGACTGCAAGTGCACAGATCCACGCACTCCAGAGATGCTGCCTGTCCCACTAGGTTACACAGCATTTTGTGTGTCTCTGGTGCAAACCACAGATCTTTGCATCAGCAGTTCCTCTACACACACACACACACAC